>JAPVLO010000139.1:6600000-7007429 GCA_027257055.1 Cephalopachus bancanus | reverse complement strand
TTTTAATAATTTATTTTAATTTTTAGTTCAAAGGCTTTTTTGGTAAACATTATTTCATATTCATTTTATTCTAATTCTCTGTAATTTTGTATTTGATAAGCCTCTTTTTTGTATTTGATAAGCCTCAATTTTATAATGAAATTATTTGGAAATTATTCATGGAAATAAGTAGTTCACAAAATACTCTGATTTATCCTTTCATACTGTCAATGGCAACCAGTTCTTCATGAAGGTTTAATGTATATCAATGAATAGCCCTGGAAACCATTCTTTGCCCTTTGGGCAATTTTTCATAGTAGAGGCCAGTGCTGTTTGAATTTAAATGATGTTGCACATCAGGCCAACAGTAATAAGCAAGCTCGATTAGACATTCATTACATTTTTTTATCATCTGAATATAATCATAAACACATGATGCTAGTTCCCACAGCCTTCATGTGAATTATAAATGTCACAGTTAAGTTTCTCTTCAGAGCAGAAACAATATTTCTGCTGTGAATGAAGAAGTGGATATAGTTAAATAACATGATCTGTTTACCAAACGTGTCTGCTATCAGAAAAAAGCAAAATGCTTGGAAAGTGAAACTGGCTTGGCAACTTATTATTTTTAAAACAACCATGGTCTACACTATGGGTTGCATTTTTAAATACAGAATTAACCTATCAGTCCACTGTTAAAATAAAGCTTCCAAGCGAATGCCCAATTATTCAAGAGACCCCACAAATCATTTAGGCAAATTCTTCTTTAAAGGTCAGCAGTGAAGTTCTATGATGCAATAAGGGGGAAAAGAAATACACAGAGAATTTAAAGTACCCTCCTAATTATTTTCTCAGCTCCAAACAAACAAGAAAAAACTTTCTAGTCTACATTAATCCCACATCTACCTCAATAGATTTAATTGCACCAGTGAGATTATACAGAGACCATGTTTACTACCAGTAGAATTACTCTAAACATACATGAATAAATATGGCATTGTAAAAAATGTTTGTAAGTAGAGGTTATTAGCATTTAAAATTGTAATGAGATCGCCAGATAAAGAAAAAGGTAACAACTTGAATGCCATGCACAGCGTGATGCTGTTTCCCCTTTTTGAGGCACCAATCCTAAATCACTTTTGCTCTGTGAAAAACTTCACTGTACTGCCATTTTCTTTTCTTTTTTTTTTAAATTTTTAATTTTACATATGTGGGGTACAATTCAGGATTAGGTATGCAAATGTTCATTATGCAGGTACCCTTGTTGATAAGATGTGCCCTCCCCCCACCTCTGGCAGTTTCCCACTACTCCCAATCCTTTTCTTTTAGGTGTTCAAAGTCCACTTATGAGTGAGAACATGTGATACTTGGTTCTTCGTTTCTGTGATAGATCACTCAGTATTACAGCCTCTCAGTCTATCCAAGTTGCTGCAAAGTTCATAATATTGTCCTTGTTGTCCTTGTCCTTCTTTATGGCTGCGTAATATTCCATGTGTATATGTACCACATTTTTTCAGATCCTGTCCTCTTTTGATGGGCAGCAGGGTCGTTTCATGTTTTTGCTATTGTAAATAATGCTGCAATAAACATGTGTGAACGATTTGAATTCTTCTGAGGATATTCCCAGTAGCTGGATTGAGGGGTTGTATCGGAGGTCAATTTTTAGGTCTTTTAGGAATCACTACACTGTTTTCCACAGAAGCCATTACTACCATTTTCTATACATTAAAAGTACTCCTCAGCTTCCCCCAATATTTCTATTTTACCTAGATTAAACTTCAACCTGCCTGGTGTCATTTTATTTCACAGTCACTCAAACACTGAGGGAAATATGAGAATCAATTTTAAATTATGTGTAAACCTCAGTGACAATAATTATGATCTACAAGAGTCCTAATTAATCACAAATTGACCAAGCTCACATTCAGGCCAGAAGGCTACATGATGGAATAAATGGTCCCTCAGAAGCATATTACCTAATGATCAGTATGTATATCAGAAAATTGGTACTATCTTTGCAAACTATTGGTGAGCTCTATCATATGATTAAAACATTGATCTTAAGAGTTAAATTCAGCTGGGTGTTCATACCTATAATCCCAAATACTGGGGAGGTGGAAGTGGAAGGATCACTTGAGGCCAGAAGTTCAACACCAGCTGGGCAACATGGCAAGACCCTGTCTCTAAATTTTTTTTTTAAATTGGCCAGACATGGTGGTATATGTTTTTGTAGTCTCAGCAATTCCAAAGGCTAAGGTGGGAATTTTTGCCACTTGCTGGTTAGATGATGCTGAGCAAGTTATCTAACCTAAATCTCAACAACTTATATCCAAAATAAGGATAACAATAGTACCTATTTCAAATTGTAACTGAGTGTTCTGAGATAATTCCAGTTGACTATTTGTAACAGGAACCATAAGGCCTACAAAGCTCTTAGCACCATGCTTGGCAAACAGTGAGCATGCATTAAGTATTAATTTTTACAAGAGTTGTCATGAAATTGTGAACTAGACAAGATCGAGATATTTTCATCAATTCCTTGATTCTTTCTTCCAAACACCACTTTCATAGCACTCAATCTTTTTAGCAGCTTTGTTTTAATTAATTGATGTTAAGCATGATCCAGCTTTAGAGAAGTACATAGTTACAAATTATGGGACATTTTACATCTAGCTTAGGGGTTGCTAATGTTTTTTCTGTAACTAAACAGATAATAAATATTTTAGGCTTTGAGAGTCACAGTCTCTATTGTAACCGATCAATTCTGCCATTATAGAACAAAGTAGCTGTAGATAATACAGACACAAAAATGTATAGCTGTATCTATGTTCCCATAATACTTAATTATAAAAACAAAAAATTAAATTTTATATCATTTTCATGTCACAAATTATCTTCATCTATTGATTTTTTTTTCATCCATTTAAAGTGAAAAACAGTCTTAGCTTGCTGGCCACACACAAACACAAAGTGAGATGCATTTGGCCCTCAGGTTAGTTTATGTAGTCCTGTTTTGGTTCATTATTTCTATTAACAGTGTTAATATGTAATGTGTGGTAATATTAACATTCCTAATAGTTAACAATGTTAAATAGTTTTAACATAATTAGGCCCATTTCTTAATTTGACATCCCCTGAAAAGCAGAAATAAAGTAACAGGCACTTTAGAGACTGGTACGGTGACTGCTCACTCTGGGATAGAGAATGTGAAATTTGCCTATCAATTTAATGAAATACCAACTCTGGAGCTGTCAAGTGAACGCCAGAACTGAGGTTAGGTTAATTGGAAAGATTAAAATGTCTGTCTAGAAGTCTGATATGGAAGCAGATAGGAAAATTGGGTGTGGAGAATCTGTTTAAAGATCTCAACTTTGGTTTCCATTGCCATCTGGTTGATCCTCAAACGTGGCTTTATTTGAGAATGTGGACTATCTGAGGCAGCAAAATAAACAGAGGCAAGAGATGACCCAATGGATAAAGAAACTCTATTACTCTAAGGCTCTGCTCTTTGAGGAGCCTATTGAGGGTTCTTTGAAAATATTCTGTCTAATGTTTATATGGTGCCTGGGAGCTCTTTAATATGGAAAATAAGGAAGGAACATGAAGATACAAAGACAAGAACAAAATGGAAGACAGATAAATGTAAATGGTGGTCATACAAATTTATATTTGGAAAGTCGGAGCCTGATGGGCATTAAAGATCATTCAAGAATTTAATTTAATTTCTGCCTTATTAACTTTGAAAAGGTGGAAGTTTTGAGTGCCGGTGCATTCTCTAGGAGACCCCCCATAGTTCCCTAAAATGGGTGTTGGCAAACTACAACCTAGACGCCAAATCCATATGCTTCCTGTTTATGTAAACATAGTTTTATCAGAAGACAGCCATGCTTATTCATATATGTATTAACTGTGACTGTTTTTGTGCTACAATTACAGGGTGGAGTAAGTACAGCAGGGGCCCTGTGACCCTAAAAACCTAAAATATTTACTATCTGGCTCTTTATAGAAAAACTTTGCAGACCCCTGCCCTAAAACCTTACTACTCTAAGTGTGGTCTAAAGACAACAGCAGCTGCATCCTAAGAAACACTGCTAGAAATGCAAAATCTTGGGCCCCATTCTGAATCTACTGTATCAGAATCTGTACTTAGCAAGCTCCCCAAATGACTTAATGATACATATACGATTGAGAAGCCCTGCCCTAACATGATCTTTTTGTTGTTGTTTATAAGTATATGGGATATGGAGGCATAGGAAGATGTGATGTTTACTATTTTCTGGCATATACTTGTGAGGATTGGACCCTAAATGCATTCCATGAGTTTTATTTTATTTATCTATTTATTTATCTATTTATGTATTATAAAGATGTGGGGTAGAATTCACAGTTAGGTATACAAATATTGATTATGCAGATACCCTTGTTGATGAAGTATGTCTCTCCCTCCCCTAGCAGTTTCCCTCATCTGTCAATCCCACTTCCCACCGACAGTTTCCCACTAACAATTCCCAGTTTGCCAATCCCTTTCTTATAGTATTATAATAATTGTTTAAGGTCCACTTATGAGTGAAAACATATGGTTCTCTGTTCTTTGTTTCTGTGATAGATCATTGAGTATGATTGACTCTAAATCCATCCAAGTGGCTGCGAAATCCATATGTTTGTCCTTCTTTATGGCTGCATAATATTCCATTGTGTATATGTACCACATTTTTTTATTCAGTCCAGCTTCAATGGACAACATGGTTGGTTCCGTGTTTTTGCTATTGTGAAAAGAGCTGCAACAAACATACATGTGCAAGTATCTTTTTTGTAGAATGATTTGAGTTCCTCTGGGTATATTCCCAACAGGGGAATTGCTGGGTATGAATTTTAAATCCTGATCATCATGAAGATTGCATTTCACGGTCCACCACAGAAATATCTGATGTGGAGACTGTATCAAGAGATCAAAAGGAAGGTTGAAATATTTATAGTAACAGAATATTCTGATAATTCATAAATTACTATCTTTATGAGTCTTTTAGAAGAAGATGGTCTTTAAATTGTCAACAGGCAATGAATGTACTACAACCAGCATGTAGTTCACATTCAGAAATGTCTAATTCAAATGCTGTTAAGCTACAGTAATAATGTTTTTAAAAAACTGTTTATAGTATTATATTAATCAGTCTGAAGAGTGTTATTTTTATACTTTATTCTCTTAATCAAATATAAAGATAGAGCTTGCATCTCATCAGCATAAGTACATGTTTAAAAAGGAAAATACAAAATGCACTTTTTTGGGAGATGGAAATATAGCTCTATTTAATTGATATTTTTATATTTAGTATTTTATTATTAAGCTTAGTTCAATATAAATGCACAATTTCAATGTCATGAATACATGGCATGAATGATGTGGGAAGCAATTTGCATTTATATAGCACCTTTCAAAGGCTAGGGATAGCAAAGCAAAGCGTAAATGCTTGTGTAACTTTGCAATTAAGAATTCACTTCTAATTACTCCTAATTTACAATTGTCTCTTTTTAATCTTTTTTTTGTTAACAGTTGAAATGTTTGTGTTCTTTTTTATTCTTGGTATGACTTATTTTTTCAGACATGTAAATCACCAATATATAATATTAAAGATATAACTAAATTCGCATCATCTAATCTATGTGGTTATGACAGAGCTTACATCTCTAAGCATGCAGATTGCATGACACACACACACACACCACTAAATTTAAAAGCATCACACATCATACACACACACACACACACACACACACACACACACACACACACACACACACCAATGTCCAGTTCTGAAACATGCTCAAGATTCAGGCTCAGACATACTTCTGCTGTAACCTCAGGAAGTTAAGAGATAAGATCTGAAAGCTAGCTTGTAAATGTATGCTTGCTTGTAGTAAATCTTTAGCTACTGGAGCTACAATGGCTAACATGTATGAGATTCCTAGTTTTCTTGTATAACCAAGGGACTAGTAAATAATATGGTGTTCAAAAAAATGATATCCTACTACTAGGGGAAAGTACAATTCGGCTGCCACATACAGTTCTGGAAAGCGGCAGCTTCGTAAATGGAGTTGAGGAAAGAAAAGCAATTCTGAAAGGTGGTTGCAGCTAAAGAGAAGGCCCTGGTGACTGCCATCTACATAACTGCAGGAAAGCTCAAAGCTCTATTTTCAAAAGCTGATTAGAAAGAAGATTTATGAAGAACCTATGATAATTTGGGGACTGGTGTAACACAAATAGACAAGGCACCGTTCCTGAACCTTGAAGTTCTGCCAATATACAGCATAATTGGGTAGACCTAGAATCAAACAAATTTCAAAAATCTATAGTCAATTGTGAAGAATTAAAAGTCAGAAGTTTTGATTTTTTAATTAAGTATTTAATGTATGAAAAATAATTTTGAAATAATCCATCCACTTAAAAACTGACTATTGAGTCATTCCATGGTACTGGGTATTGTGCCCATCTCTAATGATTAAAATAATAACAGTAACAGCAATAGCAGTAATAATAATCAAATGGGAGTGTTTGGAAATAAGACATTTTCTATACTCAGGAAAGTCACAGAATAGAAGAAAAGGGAGAAATAATTAAACAGCATGATGCATGCTTTTATAAGTCTTGTGTAGTGTGCTATCAAAGCAGAGAAGAAGGGATATTAAATTCTGCTAGTCCTTGGAAAAGACTTCAGAGAGGCAAGGAAATTTCAACAAAACTTGAAACACCAGTAGGATTCTGCCAGCCATAACACTGGTGGAGGAGATGTGAACATCAAAGAGTAAGAATTTTCTGATCTGAATATCACACAAATTCTTCATATGACCCTTGGCTTTATAGAAATGTATTGCAGTTATAGCATGCTAATTAGGAATACCGCTTCAAAAGTCAAATGCTCTCTTTTTCTAACCATGTGACTTTAGACAAATTACTTAATCTGCCTGAGTCTCAGTTTCCTTATGACTATAATGGGGAAAGATAGAATATGCTTCTGAGGAATATTGTAAAGATTTAGCAATACTTAGTGTAAAGCATTCACAATGTTGACCCATGACTAACATTCAGTAAATATTATATATATTTTTTAAACCTTTGTCTCCTTTTAAGTAACACTAGCCATTTCCAGTATATGGTGAATAAAGCAGCAAAATAGGCCCTGTGTACTTTAGGAAGCCTGTCACTAGCTTCAGAAGAAAAAGGTAATGGTGCTGCCATTTGAGTATATTGGCCACCATCCTTATGCCTGCTTTATTCTCACTCACATTTTTTATTACACATATCTAGTCTTTACAGGACTCCTAAGTAGCAGGTATTATTATTATTGTCTCACTTTACAAATGAGGAAACTAAGGTTCAGCTATAAAATACTTCTGCAAGTCCAAGGAGACATCTATGACGCCATGATTCAAATTTAGGTGTTTAAATGTTGGTTAAGAACACCTACGTTTTTAAGAGAAATCATCTTGTCACGACTTTATTCAAATGTTCTAAGATAAAGTTTGCTCCAAAATAATCCCCTCTGAAGCATAAGGTAAACCTGGCTTTCATTTCCAGCAGGGTAAGTGGGCTAGAAATTATGAAAGACTCTCCTAACTAAAGTTTCAAAATGCTGAAATAAAAATATATATTTTTAATCGCATAGGAAAGTTTGCAAAAGGAAGGAATTTGTAGGGGTCAAGAATTATGTGAAAACAGAAATTCTAGGAGATAAATGACCAACAAAACCAATTTTCAACAAGGAAATCTCTATTGAATTCTGGAGGCTTTGAGCTACCATTTCAAAGGTCATATGGTGAGGAAAAATAAGGTAAAGCCTAAAGCTAACCAAATTGGGATATCCTAAGAGATGACTTCCACATATAACCAAGTCCCTCAAAGGAAATCAGAAAAGAAGGGAGAAGAGCCCACCTGCTGTGTGCTATGGGATCACTCTATTATCCACAATGCAGAGTCAGAATGGATGGAAAAACTCATATTGATTGAAATGATAATGAGTTAGAGGCTGTTTAACTAGTTTAGTCCATACTGCCAACCAGTGGAGCTGTAGATCCATGAAGTAGTGTTCTTTTATGCAGCCATCTGAAATCTTACTACAGCATTAACAGATTACAATTGTATGAAAACAAACTTGTACCTCTAATGTAGACTTGTTAGCTAAACAATACTAATTTCTGACAATAACAACAACAAATACTAGAAAAAAGGAATCAGTCTCTAGTCTCCACTATCATTTCTCTGACCTAGATCTGGAAATGCTCACTTGAACCCAATAATTTTGCTTCAGGACTGATGTTCTTACTCTAAATAAATTCCAGGAGTTAGTATAAATTCTGAATCAAATTTGGGTTTTAGATTTTCTTGAGTAGACAACACCTCACTGTTACTGAAATGTTATCTTTCCAATTCATTATTGTTAATTATATTGTGCTTGAGTTTATGTCAATTTCATTATTTTTTTATCCTGTGTTCATGGTTCAGATAGACCAAGTGTGTTGACTGAAGAACATCAGAGAAGTGAGTCAGGAGGAAAGTCTAGGGACAAAATAATTTGGGGTAGATGTGGATATTTTCAGGAAGGACATCTATAGAGACTGACCAAGTACATGAAGGGTGATAGAGAAGTGGGCAAGAGTCAGTCAGAAAAGCAGTATGTTTTTCTCACAGATGAACAAGGAACAGACATACAACGTAGGGAGTTAAAACCAGTTACACGTGACTTACACCAAGAACTTTAAAGCCATAAAACTTTCACAATAGTATTCGACTGTTTCTCTTTTTTGCTATTTTCACTCAGATGTTTCCCCTACACATCTATCCATAAGTTGGTGTTATAGTGGGATAGATTATTAAAACTTTGAAAGCCAAGTAAGAAAAAGTGCTTAAATAGGAGACAGACAAAAGATGGCAACTGCAGACTTCTGAACAAAGTAGCATGATGAATATGGAACTAGGGAACTTCAGAGTGGCAGAAAACTGTTAGATGAACTGGAATCCAGAATGGAAGTCAAAATTGTAATCAGATCACATGTGGATCTTAAATTTTTTCCTATATCTGACAGATAGATGTAGATAGATATAGACTGGTTCTTAGGAGGTAGGAATTTTGTGTTCAGTTCATTTTAATCAACAGTAATAATGTACTCTCTGTGTGTTGGAATGTCTTACTGGCAGTTTAAAATATGAAGAGAGACCACTGCCTTACTAGACTCTGGTGTGGCCATGTGCTGTTGAAGTTATGACTATCACCATGTTTTCTTAAGCTTTCGCCCCCTCCCCTCCCTTGGGGAGGTGAATCCCCTCTTTCTCTTTTCTCCAATTTACTCTCTAAATAAACTTTGTTTTCTAATAAAAAAAAAATGAAGAGAGCCAACACTGAACTTGGCTTTGGGTTTTATCAATTCAAAAACAAAACCGGAACCCAGCAGGTCGAGGCTGCGGTGGCCAGGAGCAGCCACTGCCCTCCGGGTCTGGGCGACTGAGTGAGACTCCAACTCAAAACAAACAAACAAACAAACAAAAATAAAAACAAAAACAAGCTGGACTCGGTGGCTCAGCCTGTAATCCCGCGCTTTGGGAGGCCAAAGTGAGTGGATTGCCTGAGCCCACGGGTTCGAGACTCACCTGGGCAACTTGGTGAGACCACATCTCTACAATAAATCAAAAAATTAGCCGGGCATGGTAGCATGCGCCTGTAGTTCCAGCTACTTGGAAGGCTGAGGCAGAAGGATCGCCAGAGCCAGCAGGTCGAGGCTGTGGTGGCTGGGAGCCGCCACAGCACTCCAGTCTGGGCGACAGAGTGAGACTCCGACTCAAAACAAACAAACAAACAAACAAACAAAAACAAAAGTCATATATGTAGTTTTTGGTGTATGATGTTTTAACAAAAACTCTAGAGAAATGTCTCATAAAGCTTCTTTTCATTTGAAGTTGTTCAGAGTCTCATAATGGCAACTTCTACTAGAAACTTGAAGATGAAATAAATTGAGGAAGAATCATATTAAGCATCTGCAGAAATTTCCACTTGGCTAACAATTTTAAATTTTGAAGTCAGAAAGACGTGCATTTGATTTCTGGTTCTGTCATATTTTAGCTGAAGAATCTTGCATTTCTCTTTGGTAAAATGGGGATAGTAAGGCAATTTACAAAAGGTTTTCTGAGTTCAGTAAATTAGAAACTTTTGTGAAAATTACCTAGCATAACATCTGGCCTAGAAAACTCTCAGTAAGTATTGGTTTACTTCCTTCCTCAATATTCAAAGAAAAACTGCAAGCATAAATTGGAATGTTTAGACCTGATGGTTTTCCTTACAATTTCACACATAACAACTGATGTAGCCACTATTTTATTATCACTCACAGCCAACAGCTTCCTACTTGTGTAGGAATGTTTTGGAATGTTACACAGCCCTTTGCTGTTTTACAGATCACTTTGGTTCACCTAGAACCAATTTCTTATCCACCTAGAGAATAAAAATTACTTTAAACAAACAAACAAGCAAACAACAACAACAACAAAAACCCCTATACTATAAAGTCACATCTCCAGAGACTGGAAAGCCACACTAGTTTTCTATTTCTACACAATGCAGAGAAAAATCATTAACGTTCACTACAGGATAGTATTCCAAGGAAGCACTGCACGTGTTCTTTTTATTTTATTAGGTTATTTAAAACAGAATAAGATAAGCCTTGCATTTCAAGAACTCTCCCCAAATTTAAAGTACCTTTCTGCATTATTATGTAGATTTTTGTAAGGTGACATGTTCTATGTTTTTTTTCTTTTCACCATGAGTGATGGAACATGCAGAGTTGCAGAGTTTAGCAGACCTGACTCAAATCCTACCTGGTCAATTGCTGCATTACCTTGGGAGAATTACCTCACCTCTCTGAAGCTGTTTTTTTGTTTTTTGTTTTTTTTTTAACTAAAAAAAACAAAACCAACTATGTTGTGGGGCAGATACAAGACATATAGACATATGCCCTGCTCACATTCCCCTGCTGATGACTGTTTTTCAATAGAGAAAATGGGCACTGGCCAAGGCCATCTGTGTCCTGTCAAAATACCCTTGAAAATATGTACATCTACAAACTCAAGACAGTCACTGAGAATAAGCATCTTTGTTTCTGCTTCTCTGCACACAATACTATTGCTATTGCTACCTTTCCCACACTGGAGATATATAATCTCTTCCCATGTCTATTAGGGTGTCGGAAGCTTTGTACTGACCAGCCATTGTTGGTTCCCTCCTGTAAGTAATAAGCCCATTTTTACCAACCTGTCCTCCGGGTGGTTACTTCAAAATAGATAAACAGTTTTCAAGTGCCCTGTCTGATTTGGGGCTTCCACAATACATATGCAAGCCAACAATAATAATATATAGTGTACTTGTTAAGATTAAATGAGATAAAATATGCACATTTATTTGCACAGCATTTGGCACAGAAAAAAATGATCAATAAATATTAGCAGTAATTCATAGTTATGATCATCAGGCAGAGGAAACACGTGTAGTAATGCCTACGTCAAGTCACACAAGTTTAAGTCACAATTCTTTAAGGCTTTATATTGATAGAACTGTGAGCATCTCAAGATTCAATCTTATTAGAGTCCCTGAAATTTGGATCAAAAATTGGATATTTTTCCAAAAGTTGGATGAACATTTGGTCTTAAAACTGAAAGCCATAGACATTAGGATACATTCATGAAAAAATATTGGTCAAGATAGCTTAAAGGAAAGAGATGTGTAGTCATAATCTTCGATAGAAGTAAACTAATTTGTTTCATATATTCTTAAAAATGTGTTATTCTCTGTATATTGTAAGCAGTGTGATATCTTCTCTAACATGCTCACAGATATTTATAATTATACCATCAAACTTTCTGCAGAGCCGTTCATCTTCAGGAAAATGGCAGCCTTGACCCTTATTTGGGGTGTGTTTCTTACTTTTACTATTTAAAAACTGTCCTCCCCCAAAAAATTAAGTGAAAACTTCCCCCCCAAAAAAGTAAAAATTGAAACAGTTAAAGTTTAATTTTAATACAAATTGAAGAAAATTTTAAGGAGAAGAGAGACAGAGAGCGATATCACAGAAAGGAAACTTCAGACAGAGGAGTTGATGTGAAATCAGAAGATGTAGGATTTACATTTTGTGTTTTTTATTTATTGGGGCAATCTTGGACAAGACACCTAGCCTCTCTGAGCTTCAGTTCTTTCACTGTCTTGAAGGATTACTGTGAGACACAAAATGAAATGATGAGGGTAAGAAGACTCTGTTAGTGTTCCTACCTTTGTTACTCTTTTACACACAACAAACACATCCACCTATTCTATATATATATATACATAGACATATATATATGTTTATATATATCTACACACACACACACACACACACACACACACACACACACACACACGTTTCTGCCTTATTCTACGTTTTCTTTCTAATTCCTCTATTTTTAAAGCCTTTCCAAGTATCTGTCCTTATGTCTGGTCTTACTTGACTTTGTGCCTTGACTTCCCTATTGTTTACCATGCCCTTGTCTCATTCAATAACGAACATCAAATGACCTACCACCAGGCTCAGACTCAGGGCTCCCAAAACAGACTGTGTTCGGAGGCAGCCCTTTGGCTCCATGCACATGTTTCCATGGCTGATCCCTGCTCTGGGTCACTACTGTGGCTGCCTTCCCATTAGCAAACACCCAACCCAACCCCACTGGCTAAGGAAAGGCTATAGAAAGTAAACTAAAAACTGTTATCTCTTTATCTCCATGGGAGAAAGTTGGTAGCCAGGAGTCCAGTTCAAATGCTTTGGTCTCCACAATGCAGACGGTTTTTAGCTAAATGCATGCCTAAAGTAACCCTGTCAACACCAATTGGCTCAAAGTTTATGTCCTTTCCTTGCCACAGTCTGAATTATTCCAGCTTTAAGGACTCTCTGCAGGAAGGGCACAGAACTGGGAATATCTTCTCCTGGGACATTTTAAATCCTAGACCTAATGGCGTGTGCTCAAAAGTCACAGGTCGGAGTGGAGAGAACAGCTTACAGGGGGATGACTGATTCTTGAGAAATAGCTCATGTACCAGAATTGGTACAGACTATCCTGAGGACAGATGCCAGGGTCAAAGTGACACTGTCTGAGTCACACTGCTTGTGGTTCTTAAATTTCATCAGCCTCAGGTAGGAAGGTAATGGAGAAAACTCAGTTCAGCGAGTTTCCCTTTCAAAAGGATACTAAAATTCTCATTATTAGTGAAGATGGAATTAAAGATACAACTACAAAAGATCACTCTGTGTGCCCACAGGGCTCTTCTTCTCCAAGCTTGGATTGGGCCGCCACTTCAGACATAAGGAATCTTTCTCATATGTCCTTCATGAAGTTCTAGGAACCACTAGAATTAAATTACATCCCAGCTAACCATTAACTTGTGAGATATTGATTATTCACCCTCTTGACTTCAGTTTGCCCTTTGGTGAAATGAAGAATTCTCTTTCAATCTAAACATCTGGGATAATGTTCAGCCTTAAGATAGCAATAAGAATTAAATTATTCTTATCTTTCAAATGAATGTTTATATGCTTGGAGCGAATGAATCCATTTTCCTGAAGAGAATTGAGCATCTCAGACTTTGGGTGCACTACCAAAGCATTTTATAGATGAGTGATCCCCAAATTTTTCTCAACACAACATACTAAGTAAAGAAGAACATTTCCATCAGTAACAGTGGCTCACCACAATATTAGCCCATATAAGTTGAGGTGGTTAGGGATCAAATGAAGAAAGGTATATGCATGGGTTAAAATTCCCAGATAATTCTGATATGTTCTTTCCATGTCATATTAAGCACCACTCTTACAGATCAAACTGAAAGCATTACAGAAACATATAGACAAGGACAGTTTCGAAGGAAAGAGCTTCCAAGGAGTCAGACAGACCCTGACTGGCAGAATTAGAGATAAGTATGCTCCAAAGATGCTGTCTAAGTGTGCCTTCCAGATCAAGTCATTAGACAGCTTCTATAGAGCAGAAAAATAAGATATGAATAGCTATCCAAAGAAAGAAGAATGTGAATTGGGGATTCACTTTTGTTCTTTTTTTAAATTAATTATGAAGTTAATGATACTTGATTTAACAAATCCAATAATACAAAATATGGAAAGAAAAACTCAACAGGCTCCACTCATACTTCCATCAGTCCTCTCCACTGAAGGAAATACAGTGTAAGACATATATACTTACATCATTCTGCATGTTTGTACAAGCATACAAATGTGATTTAGACAAAATTTGGATACTAACTTATATTTACTGTAAATTGTTACTGTGCTTAAAATTATCACAGCTTCCCTTTCAGGGTAACATATCGATAGGTAAAGACAGAGGTAAAGATGTAGCTAGAGATAGAGAGAAAGGAAAGAAACAGAGAGAGAATAAAGAATATATTAATTAGTGAACCATTTCCTACTGATGCATATTCAGGCATTTTCAGTTTTCTTAACATCAAAAATTACTTAAAGAAACATCTTTATACATCTGTTTCTGTATCTTTATTTATCTTTCTTCTATTTCTATAATTTAAAGTACCAAAAGTGGTATTGCTGGATGACCAGGTATGATTGTTTAAATTTTAACTTAAATAAATTAAGTTAGTTTACTTAATTTATTAAATAAAACCAAATTTCTTTCCAAAAAATATTTTGTACTGACTCAGTCTCAGCAGTAGCCCTTGAGAGGAAGCATTTCTTCACATTCTCCAGCAATGGATGCAATGATGCCTATAATTTTTGCCTGACTTAAGAGGAAAAACGACAGCAGCATTGTTGTTTATTTGTGATCTTTGATTAGTTATTTGCAATTATTTTTTCCTGAATTATCTGTTTGCATTTGTTTTTATATTAAGTAACCTAAAATTTCCTTTTTAATTTGTAGGACACTTTTATATACTGAAAGCATTTCACTTTGTCTTAAGTTTGTTACAAAATTTTATTTTTAAAATAGACTTTTTATTTTATTTTTAAGAGACAGGGTGTTGCTCTGTCACCCTGGTTGGACTGCAGTGGTGTGATCATAGCTCACTGCAGCCTCAAACTCCTGGGCTTAAGTGATCCTCCTGCCTCAACCTCCCAAGTAACTTGGATTACAGGCATGCATCACTATACCTGATTAATTTTGGTTTGGTTTGGTTTGGTTTGTGGAGACAGGTCTCACTACGTTGCCCAGGCTGGTCTTGAATGCATGGCAACAAGTGATCCTCCCACCTCAACTTCCCAAAATGCTAGGCTTACAGGAGTGAGTCACTATGCCTAGCTAAGAATAGATCTTTTAAAATTTAAAATAATGAGGTTTTCTATGTCGACGCGTAACTCATTGTCTTGATATATTATTTTAATTATATTGGAAATCGTCTTCAAATGTAAATGAGTATTCACATATATTTGACTATTTACCATCTATAAATATTAAGATACTATTATCTCTTATGTGCTTGTATAAATTAAGGACATAGTTTTGAAAAAAATTGGTTTTTCTTTTTAGCCTGCAAATGTAGCTTATTGAAAACAGTTTCAAAGTACTAACACAGTAGCCAAGAAAAAAATTAATAAATGATTCATCCTCGAGTAGTTATTTTCCATACCTATTCAATCAGAAGGATATTCAAAAAAGGGTACTTTCCTTTCCCATTATTATTGTATTTTAGTTCTCTATTTCAATCAATTTTCATCCCCCCCTCTCCTAAATTTCCTTCCTTCTCTCACCACATTCTTCTTTCCTTTCTTATTTTAACAATGCCATACTATTTTAAAGGGCTATTTCAATTTCAATTACTTTCTACCCTATCTTCATTTTTCATTTTTTTATATTTAAAATCAGATAATAAACATTCCTTGAGAAGGAAAAGCTGTTAAGAATATATATTCTTCTAGCCTCTTAGAAAAAAAGTATTTATAATGTCAACATTCAAACGATGGGTAAGTGACAAAGACTTTAAAGTATCTTAAACACATTTGAGACACATAGATCAACTTGATGGAACATCATTTCATTGTTTTCTAAATGTATGACTTGAAGCAGGAAGCATTATTTCAGAGAAAAGAAAAAAGATTAATGAGGGCAACAGCAATGATGAATTGCGTTTGCCTGTGATAAAGTCTGTTTGCAAAGAAGTCTAGATCCTATCAATCTAATGAAGAAACATTAAAACAGAACTCAAGGACCTGCTTTAAAAACATGAATTTATCAAAGTTTTATTCCATAAGATTTATTTTATTTTAGATTCCCATCATTTTTAGCTTACCAGAAGTTGAATTATGAAATATTGGATAATCCTTCTCTTGTCACATTTTGATGACCTTGATAGAAGAATGATATTTATTATCACATTATTCAAAGAAGAAAAGATTTTTCACAGAGAGAGTTTCATAAAATTCTTAGGTATTTATCATCATAGCGGAGTGACCCTAAAAAATGTCATTATCCTGGAATAAGGCAATTAAGATGGGAGACAAAAAGAAATAAAATGATGCCTCAATTAAGGATCAGGACATGAATCTAGAGAAAGGGTGGTCTTTTTACAACTGACCATCACGAAAAGGACAACCAAATGATTAAGTCACATCACTACTGAGAAAGCACACTGGGAAATTCTGCACTGCCTTCTTTGTAACCCAACACATTTAAAAGAATTCGGTGTCACTTGTAAAATTTTGCAGACATATAGACAAGGACTGTGATCCTCCATTAACTATAATGACACCTATCATTATTGCTGACACTGATTGAGCATTATGTGCCTAGCATATAATGAATATATAAGATTTTCCAACTAGTCACCTAACAAGGCCACCGAAGTAAATCTGACTCAGTTCATTTTATAGGAGAGTCCTAGAGGAATTGACAGACCTCCATATTACAACAGTACCTCAGACTCATAGAAGGAAGATGTCTACATTTTTGAGCTAGTCTAATGACAGAAAGCTATAATGCCTGATTCATTATGCTCCAAAAATGTATGGGGACTGGTACCATATGGAGGTAGTGGGTCCTCTGTATTTTAATAAAGAGAATAATCTTTAGGAGTCTTTCTCGTTGTTTCATAACATGGGTATCATGAAATGAGAATGAAAAAAGAAGAGGTGAGGAGAGGGGAGAAAGAAGAAACTCATTTGAATTTTCCTGCTGTTATACTCAGTGTCAGTATAAGTGTGTCCCAAGCAGTGGATACAGGTAAGTCTGAAATAGTCAGTGTTTGATGGTGAAACCTATTGAAAGACTGGAGCAACTGTCTCAAGAATTTCCTGAACAGCGAACAACAGATAACTGCATTGTTACAAAGGACAGGCAAGATGATGACTTTCTTGAAAAACCTGAAGGAAAAACTGGAAAATTGATTGAGGTGTACAGAGATATTTGCTTATGAAGGGCTAGAGGACAATGTTGGATGGATGGATAGATAGATAGATAGATAGATAAATAGATAGATAGATAGATAGATAGACAGACAGACAGGGAGACAGACAAGCAGACAGACAATAGATAGAAAATATAAGCCAGGCTCAGCCTATAATCCTGCGCTTTGGGAGGCTGAGGTGAGTGGATTGCCTGAGCCTGCGGGTTCAAGACCCACCTGGGCAACTTGGCGAGACCTCATCTCTACAGTAAATCAAAAAATTAGCCAAGCGTGATAGTGCGCGCCTGGAGTTCCAGCTACTTGGAGGGTGAGGTGGAAGGATCGCTGGAGCCCAGCAGGTAGAGGCTGCGGTGGCCGGGAGCGGCCACTGCACTCCAGTCTGGGCGACAGAGTGAGACCCCAACTCAAAAGAAAAAAAAGAAAGAAAATATATTCTGCCCTCTACTCTGGTCTCATGGAAAGTGACAACACTCTACATTTCTTAAATTCAGTCCAAATTCTCTATTTTAAGAGGCTGATAAGTTGCAGCTTTTGAGTATCATGAAGACAAATGGCAAAGCTCCATCACAGGCTGTTTTGGAAAAAATATAACCCAAGAAGCAATGCCACAGACAGAGAATTATTATATTGTTCTCTGCAAGAGATAGTCAGGTTTCTTTCTATAATTCTAAAGTATATTTGGATTTATCACAGCTCAAGGGCCCATTTTCAGAATCAAAACTGCCTCTTTCTTTTTCATTCCATATTGGCTTCTATCCCAGCTGAAAGGAGAACTATCACATAATTTTGATGAAATATTACTTACACAGTAGTAACTTATATAAACAACACATACAACCACCTATGCAAAATCAGCTTCTTTATTTGTGACAAGCTTAATGGCAAGAGTTATTTATCTATAGCTAAGCCCAATTTTCTATATATGGAAATATTTATGATATGATGAGATATGTAAACATCATTACAGAGTTGAAAATAAAATTTATTTCTACTTTTATCACAAAAAGTTTCAAATGTAGTACAGAGTAAAGTTGAATAGCTGTAACTCTCCTTTCCCATATATAGCTAAAGTATAATTACCAAAAACAGAAAATTAATATTCATGCAATACTATTAATTAAACTATAGATCTTATTCAAGTTTTACCTTTTTTAAAATCAGTGTTCTTTTATTTTTATTGCAGTATCTAATCCAGGATTTCACATTCTATTTAGATTTTATACGTCTTTAGTCTCCCTCAGTCCAACAGTCTTTGCTCTTATTTATGACCTTGATGCTTTCGAAGAGTACTGATCAGTTATTTTATTGAATTTGGGTTTGTTTTTCCCATGATTGGATTGAGGTTCTGTATGTTAGCAAAAATACCACAAAAGTGATTGCCCTTCTCCTTGGTTTGTACCAGAAGGCACTTGGTATTAATATGTCTTATTGCTGGTAATGTTAACCTTTGTCACTTGGTTAAGGTCATGTCTGCCACATGTCTCCACTGTAAAGGTCATATTACATATTATAATTATAAGTACTATTATGACTGGGTTTTGTTGCTAAAATTGTTCTAGCTTTGGCAATTTAGAGTTCCTTTTAATTTGCCCCGTCTTTTATCATTATTCAACACTTCCTTGTTTTCTGGCACTGCAAGATATTCTGGGCTTCTTATACATATTTTTTCCCCAGTTCTGGAATCAACCACAATAAGCTTTTGTTTTCACTATTGGAGAAAGAACTTTTGAACCCATAATCTCAGCGAAGTGCTCTCCTTATTACAGGGGTTTCATGACTTCACAGTGTTCCCACAGAAAGTTATGAAATACATATATGAATATATACTAGCCCATGCATCCATATATATCTACATTTAATTCTCTGTCTATATATTTGTGTATATATGAATCTATCCTATCTGTCTACCTGTCTACCTATCTATCTTTTTTTTTTTTAATTGGAGTCTCACTTTGTTGCATAAACTGGAGTGCAGTGGCATGCTCATGGCCACCACAGCCTCGACCTGCTGGGCTTAGGCTATCCTAAGTAGCTGGAACTATGGGCATGCACCACCATGCCCAGCTAATTTTTTAATTTATTGTAGAGACGAGATTTCACCAAGCTGCCCAGGATGGTCTCAAACCCCTGGGCTCAGGTAATCCTCTTGTCTTAGCCTCTCAAAGTACTTGGATTATTGGCTTGAACCACTGTGCCAGACCTTATCTATCTACCTAATCTTTTTCATTTATCCCATGAATTGAAACTCCTAACTCCTATCCTAATCCAGTAGGATTTTTTAAAGCTTTTCCTTATTTATATCATTTTTTTTCCACCAGTGAGAAACCTGGTTCTCATTATCTACAATAAATTTACTTATTTATTCAATCCTAGCATACACAGTTTTCAGAATTGATAAGCTGTATCTTTGCAAAGAAAAACTGAAAAACTGCAATAACTAAAGTTCTGAAATAGTTTTGTTTGTTTTTGTTTGTTTGTTTTAGTCTTACAGCATAAACTCAAAATACTGTTTTACAAAATTTTTTTTTTAGATTATTTATTCCCAACTCTCTTCAGTACTTTATGTGTGGTTGAAAACCTGAAAGTTAAACCCAATATTATTGCTTCCTTGGCATCTTGTAAAATCGGGAAGGCCTAAATTGCCTAATGTCATTTCCCTGCTCATTCTGCTCCTATAAATAAATCCCCTAGCCCAAAAATCTCCTTATTAAAGGGAGCAGGTACCTACCATTCCTGTTTATTCCTGAATGGTGGATTTAGAATTTAGATTTAGTCAAACAAGCCAACACTTCTTCCATGAAAACCAGGGGGCTTGGTGGAGGTTTGTTCATTTTACATTTCCTGATTTTTATTGTATTGGGTTTTTTTAAAAGTTTCCTATTTTAGGAGAGTCCAGATATTTTATCAGGTTTTTTGACTTGTTCGTTTTGTTTTGTTTTTTGAATTGTGGGGTATATCTGGGGATTTGTTAAATAAGTATATTGTGTGAAGGTGAAGTTTGGGCTTCTGACAAATCCTTCCCCACCCCAGGAGTGGCCATGGTACTCAATGGGATACAGATTGTATATCCCTCATCTCCCTCTCACTGCCTCCTTTAGCAGTGCCTCATTTCTCTTGTGCTGTCCTCGTGCCCGTGTGTGCCCAATGTTAAGTACCCACTTATGATTGAGAACAAGTGGTGTTCAGTTTTTTGTTTCTATGATAATTCACTTAGAATGATGATTTCCAGCTGTGTCCATGTTGCTGCAACGAACATGGTTTTGTTCTTCTTTATGGCTACACAGTATTCCTAGTGTATATGTATATTAATTTTTATCCAGGCCACCTTTGATGGGCATCTGGGTCGACTCCATGGTTTTGCTATTGTGGATAGTGCTGCAATAAACATACACATGCAGATGTCTTTTCAATAGTGTGATTTATATTTCTCTAGGTATATTTCCAGAAGAGGGATTGCTGGGTCGATGATAGCTCTATTTTTACTTCTTTGAGAAATCTCCAAACTGCTTTCCACAAAGTCTGAACTAGCTTACAATTCCATCAACAATATATAAGCATTCTTTTTTCTCTACCGTCTTGCTAACACCTGTTGTTTATTGACATTATAGTAATAGGTATCTTGACTGGTTGATATAGTATCTCAATGTGGTTTTGATTTGCATTCTAATGATTAGTGATGTTGATCATTTTTTCATGTTTGTTGGCTGTTTCTATGTCTTTCTTTGAGAAGTGTTTATTCATGCCTCTTATCCACTTTTGAGTGTGGTTATTTGTTGTTGTTTTTTGTTTTGGGGGGTTTCTTGTCAGTTTGTTTGAGGTCCTATAAGTCCTGGAACAAACATTTGCCTTTGTTGAATGCATAGTTTGCCAATATATTTTCCCATTCTGTGGGTTTTTCATTTACTCTTTTGATGGTCTTGTTTGCTGTACAGTAGCTTTTCAGCTTGACAAGGTCTCACCTGTCAATTTTAGTTCTTGTGGCATTTGCTTTTGAGAACTTGGCCTTGACTTCATTGCCTAGGCTAATATCTAGGAAGGTGTTCCCTAAATTTTCTTCTAAGATTCTTTTTTTTTTTTTTTTGAGTTGGAGTCTCACTCTGTCACCCAGACTGGAGTGCAGTGGCTGCTCCCGGCTCCCAGCCACTGCAGCCTCGACCTGCTGGGCTCCAGCGATCCTTCCGCCTCAGCCTTCCAAGTAGCTGGAATTACAGGCACACACTACCATGCCCAGCTGATTTTTTGATTTATTGTAGAGATGAGGTCTCACCAAGTTGCCCAGGCGGGTCTCGAACTGCGGGCTCAGGCAATCCACTCACCTCAGCCTCCCAAGGCACAGGATTACAGGCTGAGCCACCAAACCCGGCTCTAAGATTCTTATTGCTTGATATTTTACATTTAAATCCTTGATCTATTTTAAGTAAATTTTTATATAAGGTGATAAGATAGGGGTCCAATTTAATTCTGCATGTGGTTAGCCTACATCACTTGCTAAGTAGGGGTTCCTTTAATCAATATTTGTTTTTGTCAGTTTTGTTAAAGACGAGTTGGTTGAAGATCTTTGGTTTTATTTTGGGGTCTTCTATCCTGTTCCCTTGGTCTATGTGTCCATTTTTGTACCAGTGCCAAGTTGTGTTGGTTACTTTAGCCTTGTAGTAAAATTTAAAGTAGGAGTGTGATGCCACCAGCTTTGCTCTTTTTGTTAAGGATTGCTTTAGCTAGTCAAGTTCTTTTTTCATACTTTTTAAGTATTGTCTTTTCTAGGTTGTGAAAAATGTAGTTGGTGGTTTGATAGGGATTGCATTGAATCTGTAGATTGCTTTGGGTGAAATGGACATCTTGATGATGTTGATTCTTCCAATCCGTGAGAATGGGATGTTCTTCCATTTGTTTGTGTCACTGTGATTTCCTTGAGCAGTGTTTTGAAGTTCTCATTGTAAAGATCTTTCACCTCTTTGGTTAGATGGATACCAAAATGTGCTATTTTTTGTGGCTGTTGTGAATGTGATTACATTTTTTATTTGGTTCTCAACCTGCTTGTTGTTGGTGTGTAAAAATGCAACTGATTTTTCACATTGGTTTTGTATTCCATTACTTTACTGAAGTCATTTATCAGTACTAAGAGGTCTTGGCAGACTCTCTAGAGTTTTCTGGGCATAGTATATATCATCTGAGATGAGAAATAATTTAACTTTCTCTTTTCCTATTGAAATACTTTAAATTTCTTTCTCTTACCTGATTGCTTTTGTTAGAACTTCTAGTACTCTGTTAAATAAAACTGATGAGAGTAGACAATCATTGACTTATTCTAGTTTCGAGGGGGAGTATTTCCAGTTCCTGACCATTAACTATGATGTTGACTGTAGGTTTGTCATAGATGACTCTTGTTATTTTAAGGAATATTTCTTCAATGCCTAAGTGTTTGAGGGTTTTTATCAAGAAGGGATGCTGGATTTTATTGAATGATTTTTCTGTGTCTACTGAGATAATCACTACTGAGATAATTGGTTTAACATCTGTTCATGTGATGGATTACATTTATTGATTTGCAGATGTTGAACCAATCTTTCATCCTGGGAATAAAACCCACCTCACAATGATGAATGATCCTTGTAATATGCTGTTCGATGTGATTTTCCAGTTAGTATCTTATTCTGAATTTTAACCTTTATTTTCATCAGGAAAATTGGCCTATAATTTTATTTCCTTCTTTGGTCTTTGATGTTTTGGGGTTTCAGGATGATACTGGCATCACAGAATTAGCTAGGGAGGATTCCTTCTTTCTTGATTGCTTGGGATATTTTCCATAAGATTGGTATCAGCCTTTCCTTGAATGTCTGTCAAAATTCATCTGAGAACCCATCTGACTCAGGACTCATTTTAGTGGGAAGGTTTCTTATTACTGAATCAATTTATTGTATTGCTATTGGTCTGTTGAGGGTTTCAATTTCTTCCTGTTCTAATCTTGGGAGGTTGTGTGTTGTCAAGAATGTCTCCATTTCCTCTAGATTTTGTAGCTTACTCATATACAGATATTCATAGAATTTCTGCTAATCTTTTGTATTTCTTCAGAGTCAATTGTAACATTGCCTTTTTCATTTCAGATTATGTTTATTTGAATTATTATTATTATTTTTAATCTGGTCAGGCCTCAGTCAATCTTATTTATGCTTTCCAAAAAACAGATTGGTGACTTACTGATCCTTTGTATGATTTTTTATTTGGTATTTATTTCATTTAGCTTTGAATTTATTTTAATAATATCCATTCCTCTACTGGTCTGGGTATTGAATTGTTGTTTTCTTTCCAGATTTCTTTGGTGGAGTGTTAGACTATTTTCTTGATCTGTGTGTGCAATGTTATAAACTTCCCTCTCAGGATCGCTTTTTTCATGGTATCCCAGAGGTTTTGAATATGTTTTGTCTTTTTTGCTTGTTTGTTTCTAGGAAATTTTTTCCTCTATCTTGATCTCTATATTAACCCAAAAGCCATTCAGAAGCATGTTGTTTAATTTCCATGTGCGTATGTGTTTTGGGGGATTCCTATTGGTGATTATATTTATTTTAATTCTGCTGTAGTCTGAGAAGGTGCTTGGTATGTTTTCAACCTTTTAAAATTTGTTCATGCTTGATTTATGGCTGAGGATGTGGTCACTCTTAGAGTACATTCCACATACTGATGGGAAGAATGCCTATTCTGTGGTTTTGGGGTGTAGTGTTCTGTAGACGTCTATTAGATCTAATTAGACTAGTATTGAGTTAAGGTTATGGATTTGTTGGTTTTCTGCCTCAATCTGTCTAAGACTGTTAGTGGAATATGGAAGTCTCTGACTATATTGTATGGCTGTCTATGTCCTCTCTTAGATTAATTAGCAATTGTTTTATAAGTCTGGGTGCTCGTATATTGGGTATGTATATATTCAAAACGGATACGTCTTACTGGTGAATTAAACTCTTTATCATCATGTAGTGCGCTTCACTGTCATTTTTAACTTTTATTGGTTTAAAGTCTGTTTTGTCTGACATAAGAATAACTACTTCTCTTTTTTATTTTTCCAAAACAAAAGATCTTCCTCTAACCCTTTAGCCTAAGCCTTTAGGTATCATTTACTGTGGGATGGATTTCCTGAAGGCAGGGGAAGGATGAATCATGTTTTTTATTTGTTTGTTTTTTTTAACCAGTTGCCCCTCTGTGCCTTTTGAGTGGCATGTTCAGTCCATTCACATTTAAGTTAATTATTGATATGCTGTGGAGGGGGTTCCTGCAATATTGTTATTGCAAAGCTGCTTTGCATTCTAGACTTTGTGGTTGATTTATATGGTTTCTAAACTCTGTGCTTACCTATGCTTTTGTGATGGGTGGAACAATTCTTTCATTTTGGTGCTAGAACTTTTTTAAGCATCTCCTAAAAGGCTGGTCTGGAGAAGGCATATTGTTTTAGGGATTGCATGTCTGGAAATTATTTTAATTCTGTTCCATTAATGAAGCTTAATTTGGTGGGGTGGGAAATCTGACTGGAATTGCTTTTTCTCTTCTTTTTTTTAAGAATATTAAAGATGAGTTCCAGTCCCTTCTGAATTGTAAGGTTTCTGCTGAGAGATCTGCTGCAATTCTGATGGCTCTCTTGATAAGTGGTCAGTCCCTTCTGTCTAGCTGCCTTTAGGATATTTTCTTTCATGCTTACCTTGCCAAGTCTGATTTGTATGTGCCTTGGGGATGGTCTTCTTGTGTAATATCTCACAAGAATTCTATTAATTTCTTGTGTCTCCATGGCTGTCTCTCAAGTAAGACAGGGGAAGTTTTCCTGGAAGACATCTTGAATGACTTGTTCCAAGGTGTTCTCAGTTTTCCCTTCTTTCTCAGGAATGCAAGTCGGCCATAGATCTGGTCTCTTTACATAATGTTAGACCTCTCATAGGCTTTGCTCAATTTTCCTAATTCCTTTCTCCTTTGTCAGACTGGGTTAATTCAATAATTTGATCTTTAAGCTCTCAGATTCTTTCATCTCCCTGGTTGATTATGCTGCTATGTCTTACTATTGTGTCTTGAAACTCCAGGAGAGAATTCTCCATTTCCAGAAGTTCAGTTTGGTTCTTTCTTAGAAATGCCAGAGCAGCTTTCACTTCCTGTACTGTTTTTGTGGCCTCATTGATTTGGGCGTACACTTTCTCCTGGGTCTCACTGAGTCTCTTTGCCATTCATAATCTGGATTCTCTGTCTGTCATCAGGGATATATCATTCTGAATAAGTTTCACTGCTTGGGATCTGAGTAGACCCTTTGTGGGTATCAATATGTCATGGCTTTGAACTAGAAGTTGCTATCGGGATGATAGTTTATGCTGTTTACTTACTTGACACCCCTCCTCTAATCTACCTGTGGAAGGAGCAGAGGTGGCAGGGAGGGTGGTGAGTTGGGAGGAAATCAGCTGTCACTGCTTCCCTGGTGCAGTGGGGAGGGGAGGTAGCAAGTCCTTTCCTCCAGATCAGGTGCTTTCCTCTCTCTCCAGCACAAGCACCAGGGATCTTGGTTGGCCTGAAGCTCCAGTGTCTCCCTCTCTAGTTCACATATCTCCTCAGCAGGATTGGTTAGCAGCCAGGAGGGGCCTCATGACTGAATTCTGGCACAGGTGTTCTGGGGGACATCAAGTGGCCTCCTCCCATCTAGATGAGTCCTCTCCTCTCACACAAGGGTAGAAGAGAGGTCCACAGGTGGAAGGGGCCACCATCACTGTACTGCACAGAAGTATACCACCACCTTCTAGATCTGGCTCTGCTCTGTGGGAGAGGCAATGAAAGTGATGGCAGCACCCCAAAGGCAAGCCACATTGCAACTTGGAACTGGTGCCCAGAGGGATACTGATGCTACTGGAGATATGTCTCCAAAGTGGGTGAGTCACCCTGGTTGAGGTTGAAGATGGAGGTGGAGCACCACAGGGTATGCTCCACGGAGTTTCTCTGTGGGGGTGACTGCTGGTACTGGGGGTCAATGGGAAATGAAGATTCTGGCCCCATGTGGATCCAGCTAGTACTCTGTCCCAATACCAGGCAGCTCTCTGACTGACCAGTTCAGGAGGGAGTGCAGGAGGAGGTCCATGGTTGTCTCTCCCTTGAATTGGACTGCAGAGGCTCCTGAGAGTTATTTAAAAACTCCTCTGTTTCTCACCACTTCCTTCACCAAGAGAGTTCTCATCTATCTGGCTGCTTCTAGGGGTGTTTGAGGCTTGGAGCTCTCCATTCTCCATGCCCAGCAGGAGTCCAATCCTTTGATTTCCAGGCAGACCCTTAAAGTGCCAGGCTCACTCTTTCCTTAGTCTCCTTTGATAAGAGCTACTGCCCAGTTGGCCCTCTCTCCTAGCAGGTTTTTAAGTTTGTTTGGCTTGTAATGGACAATGGACTGCAAAGTCTTTTTCTCCTAGAACCCTACATTTTACCCCCTTTTATTCTTTTCCCTTTTACTACTCAATTGCTAAAAAGTACTTCTCTCTTTATGGTTTCCTTTTTATCCTCTACAAGTTGTGTCTGTTGAAGATAACTCTCTATTTACACATATATTGTGATCTGTTACCTGTAGTTTATGCTGGTAATTACCCAGAAGACTTTGTAGTATTTTCAGGCCTAGAGTTTTATGCAACAATTTTAGATCAACATTAGATCCCTTCTCTAATTTCCCTTTTATTTTCCTCATAGATTTTCACATTCAGTCTTGACTCACCAAGAAGCCTGGAGGCACAGCAGGGACCTCCTCAGAAGTGGGAAAGCTCATGAACCAGGATTTTGTGATTTTTTTTTTTCTCTTTTCATTCACAGTTATTTGGAAGTTCTAGAATTCTCTGTCTTCAAGGGATTCTCCTTTCTTGTGTGTGTGCTTTTCTTTGTATTATTAGAAGACAATAAGCTATAGGTGGCTGCCACTGCTCTTAGTCTTCAGTCATGATTACTAAAGTTATATGATTCTCTATAACTAACGTTCCCATACCAACAATTAACAACCCCACCTCTAAGTCACTGAGGTAGGAGTGAATTTTTGCTTGTAATGATCCTTCAGAGAAGTTGAATCAGAAACTGCTTAATGAAAACATGCCTAAAGAAAAAAAGTAGTGACATACTGGACAGTTAATCTAACTGGTTCTCTCCACAAAACTTAAATATTAATCCTGCCTGACACCGTTTGGAGAAAAGAAAAAAGCTAAACAAGTAGTGATGAGAAAGAATGTCTTTGCATGTGTCCATTTCTTCTACTTTTGTGTTTCTGAATATTCTGTTTCATGAAGCACACAGAAATGAACATCAGAAGTAAGGATCCATTATAGTCACTGACATGCAACAAAGGATGGCTTGTTAACCCAAGTGAGCTTGCAGTAGAATTGTTTCTGGGCAGTAATTGTTCTTTTCCTGAAACCAAAGAGTCTGGGGATTTTGACAGATCTCCCATTTGTAGATATATCCAGCTTCCTGCTTACAGTAGTGCTAGTGAATAGCTGCATTTCCTTAGAGTCAGATTTATCAACAACAGGGGTTGATAAGGCCTCACTTCTATTTGACCTTTTGCTGTAGAAGGCAGCTCCAACTTCCAATTGTCATGCACTAAATGCATCACTTAATAAGGATGCAAGTTTTAAAATATGTTTCATTCTTAATCTATCAACCTTTGTGGTAATATAATTCAGCTTGAATTACATCCTGAAAATCAGTTGCAAAAATGATTTATGTGCTTCACATGTCTGTAAGTCTGACATCATCAAAGTAGGAGACATTTTACAGATATACAAAATATTACACAGAAAATACAAAATGCTATCAACAGTCTTGTTGAATCGGAGCAGAGATGGGAGAAATGTATTAAGATTTATGAAAATTTTTGAATTTACAAAAATAAATGACAGAAGTTAAGGATCAAGAACTCTCCAAATTCTGTTATTAGCGTCTACTCACAAGCAGCTAATGGAAAAGAGTAAAAGTGAAGGTTGGAAACATTTGGTTTTGTATCAGGTGACCAACAGGAATTGGAGTCTTTACTGTATTTCCTGATGATTTTATTAAAATTCTATCTAATTTCTAGACTTCAACTAAATGAATGACAGATTTGGATGATGATTTCTGCAAATTTTAAGTACTACAACTGGTCCCAGATATCACATTTTAAGATGCTAGTGTGAAACCTGGAACCAGTTTAGTCAAAGACACCAGCCAGCCATTCATTACTAGACTATGTGAAAAGGAAACTGATTCAAAGTGGAGTTCATGGTTTAAGCACAGGGAGCAATTAAAATCTATGACTGACAGGTCAGGGCATCCAAATGACCAATGTACCTGCAACATAATACCCTAAAGCCCATAAAAGTGACAAAACAAAAAGCTTGTCATCTTAAGAATATTTTATGAGGCAGCTGAATTCTGGAGGAAATGCAGGAAGTTATAGCACAGGCTCAGGGAATGGTCTTTTCTACTTTCATGCTAAGCTTTGGAGGCCAGATTGACATTGTGGACTTGGAATAATAAGTCCAGGAATTTAAAAATTATCAGTTAATAGGTAAACATGGTTCTGAATTGTTTTGCCAGTTCCTCTTGGTATTTTAATATATTGTGTGGTTCTATTTTGTTTTCTTTTGTCCTGGAAATATTTCTTTTTAGGGTAAGATACTAACTACTTACTTGTAAAGAGAATGCATCTTAACTTACTTTTCACAGGTCAAACTTTTGGGAAAACAGGTGACTACAGTGAAAACTTTTGCTGCAAATTTCTTAGAAAGAATTATGTATTTCCTGTGTCTCACAGCCTCCTCCATCATACTCTGTTTTAAGTGTACCCTTATCAGAATACAATATCATTGTATTAATTTTATTTTCAACTATAATCTCCATTAATTCACATTGGAACATTCAGTTGCTTATAGACTTCTGATGTCCAGAACTAAGAGAGAGTAAATTTCTGTTTTAAGTCACCAAGTGAATAATAATATGTTACAGAAGCCTTAGGAAACTAATACAGTTTGAAACCATTTTATCTTTATCATTAAGTATGATACAAGCTGTAGATGTTTCATAAATGTAGGGCCTGAGTTTTAAAAGGAAATATACTAGGGGAAAGTCAGGAAGTCTTGGGACCAATCAGAGACAGAGATACCTTACACACAGTAGGTCCCAGAAGGGAGCTCTCAGGTTAACTAGGACACAAAAACATTGTTATTATATTTCCCAGTCTTGGCCTAAATTCCAGAAGGAACAGAAAAAAACCTTTAAAAGCATATGTCCCCTCAGTCACAGTAGCCAAAACATCTGAAAAAGAACAAATTGGAAGATTCACACTCCCAGTTTCAGAACTTACTACAAAGTTACAGGAATCAAGGTGGTAGTATTTGCATAATAATTGACATACAGAGCAATGCAATGAATTGAGAGTCCAGAAATAAATTCATATACTATGTTCAGTTGATTTTCAATGAGAGTGCCAAGATCAAAGAAAAACAATAGGCACCACACAAATTCCAAACAGGATAGTCCACAAGTATACAGACTTCAGAACTCAAACAATAAAGAGCACCCAGATTGCTTGGTTACAAACCACAAATGCAGAGATCAAGGAATGGATGGAAAAGATGAGCAGGAACCAAGAAAAGCAAAACGTAAACATGAAATAACTAATGGATGATGATACAAACTATAAAGAATACAGTAAATGAAATAATAAACTGACAAGCATGGAAAGCAGAATTAACCAGGCAGAAGAAAGAATCTCAGAACTTGAAAACCAAAATCTGGATCTAACTCAATCTGTTAAAAACATAGAAAGGAAACTTTAAAAGATGGAACAAAGCCTTCAGAAGATGTGCAACTATATTAAGAGACCAAACCTAAGACTGATAGGCATCCCTGAAGCAGATAAGGAGAATAAGAGCAGTCTGGAACAAACATTCCAAGAGGTCATCCAAGAAAACTTCCTGCATTTCATTAAAGATGCAACAATCCTAACACTAGGGATGCAGAGAACCCCATGCAATGCATCAAATAAGAAGACCACTCCTAGACACATAGTAATTTGCTTAAAGAAAATAGGTATAAAAGAAAAAATCCTAAAAGCAGCAAGACAGAAAGGTCAGACTACTTAATGGGGAAGATCATTTAGACTAGCAGCAGACTTATCTACAGAAACACTGCAGGCTAGAAGAGTCTGGAGCCCAATCCTCAAAATACTCAAAGATAAATAATTGCAACCAAGAATTTCCTACCCAGTTAAGCTAAGCTTCACCAGTGATGGAGAATTAAATCCTTTCCAGATTTTCAATCTCTAAGAGTGTATACTGCCTCCAGACCAGCTCTACAAGAGACACTTAAGAAGGTATTAAACCCAGAAGAAAAAAAACAAGAACAGCCAAGTTTCTCCCAAGAATGCAAGAAAATAAGGAACCAATAAAACATACATCATGATTACAAGATTGAAAACACACACACAAATCAACCCCCAAATCAAAAGAAAACCAACAAACAAATAAGTAAACAAACAACAACAAAGTCTATTAGAGCCTCATGACAGAGATGAACTCTCAAATCTCAATAATCAGCCTGAATGCGAATGGACTAAATTCACCACTGAAAAGGCATAGAATGGAAACCTGGATAAAGAAACATGATGCAACAATATACCGTCTTCAGGAGATGCATTTCACCAGAAGGAACACTCAGAAACTCAAAGTCAGAGGATGGAAAACAAATTTTCAGACAAATAGGACACAAAAAAAGCAGGAGTCACAATCTTAATATCAGACAAAATAACCTTTAACTGTCAAAAATTTTAAAAGATGCAGAAGGAAACTACATAATGATAAAAGGTTTAATTTATCAGTAAGAAATATCCATCCTAAACATATATGCACCAAACGCAGGAGCACCAGTTTTTATAAAGCACCTACTAAATAAACTTTGAAAAGATATTGTCTCTAACACTATCATAACTGGGAACTTTAATACCCTGTTATCTACCCTAGATAGATCGTCAAGGCAAAAAATCAACAAGGAGATCAAGAACTCAACTTGACACTAGACCTAATGGACCTCATAGATCCCTACAGAACACTAAACACAACAACCACAAGTTATTCAGTCTACTCTTCACCTCATGGAATGTATTCCAAGATCAACCGCATCCTTGGTCATAAATCAAGTATAAAAAAACTACATAAGATCGAAATATTGTTATGTACCTTCTCAGATCACAGTGGAATAAGAATAAATATCAACACCAAAAAGGTTTCCCCCAAATCCATAAAGACTTGGAGACTAAACAGCATAATGCCGAACAATTCCTGGAACATAGAAATCACAATAGAAATTAGAAATGGCCAGGCTCGGTGGCTCAGCCTGTAATCCCAGTGCTTTAGGAGGCTGAGGTGAGTGGATTGCCTGAGCCTGCACATTTGAGACCCACCTGGGCAACTTGGTGAGACCTTATCTCTACAATAAATCAAAAAAAATCTGTCAGATGTGGTAGCATGCGCCTGTAGTTCCAGCTACTTGGAAGGTTGAGGTGGAAGGATCCCCGGAGCCCAGCAGGTCAAGGCTGCAGTGGCTGGGAGCAGCCACTGCACTCCACTCTGGGCAACAGACTAAGACTCCAACTCAAAAAAAAAAAAAAGAAAGAAAGAAATTAAAAGATTTCTGGAAACAAATAAAAGTGAAGAAGCATCTTACCCAAACCTCTGGGATGCCATGAAAGTAATACTAAGAGGGAAATTCATATTTCTACAAACACATATGAAGAAAATGGAAAGATCACAAGTTACCAGTCTAACAAGTCACATAAGGGAGCTGGAAAAAACAAGACTACCAAAAGCCTAACTTCAGCAGAAGAATTCAGATTACCAAAATAAACCCCAAATTTGGGACACAGAAGACAAAAATATCACAGAAAAAAATCAACAAAACAAAAAGATGGTTTTTGAAAGGATAAGCAATATTGATGGACCCTTAGTTAAGACTGAACAAGAATAAGAGCGAAAAAGCCCAAGTAAACACAATCAGAAATGCAAAAGATGAAGTCACAACTGATCCCAAAGAAATACAAAAGATTATCAGAGATTACTATGTATACTTGTATGGAAACAAACTTGAAAACTTAAGTGAAATGGAGAAATTTCTGACAGCACATAGCCTCCCAAGCTTGAAACAAGAAGAAATTGAAACCATAAATAGAACAAAAACAACCCAGTAAGTTGATTTCATTATAAGAAAACTACCCACAAAAAAAAGCCCAGGACCAGATAGTTTTCCAGCAGAGTTCTTCAAAACATACAAGGAGGAGCTGACACTAATCCTATTGAAAGTATTCCTGGCAGTTGAGAAAGACAGAACTCTCCCCAAGTCATCTTATGAAGCTAACATCACATTGATACCCAAACCAGGCAAAGAGCCAACAAAGAAAGAAAACTACAGGACAATACACTTGATGAACATAGATGCAAAAATTCTCAACAAGATTCTAGCAAACCAGATCCAACAACACATATCAAAAATCATCCACTATGACTAAGTAGGCTTCATTCACAGGATGCAGGGCTGATTCAATATCTGCAAGATCATAAATATAATTAAATGCATCAACAGATATAAAAATAAGAATCACATGATTATATCATTAAATGCAGAAAAGTTCTAGATAAAATCCAGCATCTCTTCTTGACAAAAACCCTTGAACACCAAGGCATAGATGGAAAATACCTCAAAATAGTAAGAGCCATCTATGATAAACCCACAGCCAACATACTGCTGAATGGACAGAAATTGGAAGCATTTTCTCTGAAAACTGGAACTAGACAGGGCTGCCACTTTCACCTCTCCCATTCAACATTGTGTTGGAAGTCTTAGCTAGAGCAATTAGACAAGAAAAGGAAATCAAGGTATCCAAATTGGAAAAGAGGAAGTTAAGTTACCCCTTTTTGCAGATGACACGATTCTATACCTTGAAAAGCCAAGAGAATCTGTCAAAAACCTCCTTTCATTGATAAAGGACTTTGGCAAAGTCTCGGGGTATGAAACAAATGTGCAAAAGACAGTCACATTCCTATACACCAACAATAAACAGACAGAAACCCAAATTAAAAGCACAATCCCATTCACAATAGCCACAAAAAAAGAAATACCTTCCTAATCATAGAAGTGAAAGACCTTTACAATGAAAACTACAAAATGGGCAACCCCTTTGGATCCCGTCCCACTGTGGGAGCTTTTCTGTCCTCTCAGTAAATCCTGCTTTCTAAAAAACAAAACAAAACTACAAAACACTGTTCAAAGAAATTCAAGAAGACACAAACAAATGGAAAAACATTCCATGCTCATGGATTGGAAGAATTAACATTATTAAGAGGTCTATCCTACTAAAGGCAATTTAATGCAATACCTATTAAATTACCAACATCATTCTTTTCAGACCTGGAAATGACAATACAGAAATTCATATGGAATCATTAAAGACCACTTCCAGACCTCAAACTCTACTATAAAGCTATGATAATCAAAACAGCCTGATACTGGTACAAGAACAGGCATATAGACCAATGGAACAGGACAGAGATTCTGGAAGAAAAACCTCAATTCCTCAACCAACTTGTCTTTGACAAAGCCTCCACCAACAATCAACAGGGAGAGGAGAGAACCTATTTCATAAATGGTTCTGGGAAAACTGGCTGACCACATGCAGAAGAGTGAAGCAGAACCCCTACCTATCAGCATACACAAAAATCAAGTCTAAATGGATCAAAAGAATCCTGGAAGAAAACAGGAAACACCCTTATGGAAATTGGAATAGGCAACATATTCCTGGTCAACTCTCCAAAAATGAATAGCTTAATAGATAAGATAGTCAAGTGGGACCTCATCAAACTGAAAAGCTTCTACAAAGCAAAAGAAACCATCAAGAGAGTGGGAGATAGCCCACGGAATGGGAGAAAATATTTGTCAACCTTATATCTGACAAAGGCCTAATATCCAGGATCTATAAGGAACTCAAATGTGTCAAAAGAAAAAAAAGAAAAAAAACCCTATTTTTTTTTTCTTTTTTTTTTTTGAGTTGGAGTCTCACTCTGTCTCCCAGACTGGAGTGCAGTGGCCGCTCCCGGCCACCGCAGCCTCGACCTGCTGGGCTCCGGCGATCCTTCCGCCTCAGCCTTCCAAGTAGCCGGAATTACAGGCATGCGCTACCACGCCTGGCTGATTTTTTGATTTATTGTAGAGATGAGGTCTCACTGCCCAGGCGGGTCTTGAACCCATGGGCTCAGGCAATCCACACACCTCAGGCTCCCAAAGGCGCGGGATTACAGGCTGAGCCACCGAGCCGGGCTAAAAAACCCTATTTTTTAAATGGGCAAAAGATATGAGTAGACACGTCTCAGAGGAAGGTATATGAGCAGTCAACAGATACATGAAAAAATGCTCAGCCTCACTAATCACCAAAGAAATGCAAATTTAAACCACACTGAGATACCACCTAACTCCAGTCAGGATGGCCATCATCAATAGCTCAAAAAACAACAAATGCTGGAAAAGATGCAGGGAAAAGGGAATACTTCTACTCTGTTGGTGGGAGTGTAAATTAATACAATTTCTGTTGGAAACTGTGGTAATTTCTAAAAAAAAATCTGAAAATTGTCCTTCCATACAACCTAGCAATCTCCCTTCTGGAAATATACACAGAAGAACTCAAATCACTTTATAATAAAGATACATGCACATGCATGTTTATTGAAGCCTTATTCACAATCGCAAAAACATGAAACCAACCATGCTGCCCTTGAAAATGTACTGGATAAAGAAAATGTGGTACATTTACATGACAGAATATTACACAGCCATAAAGAAAAATAAAATTATGAATTTTGCAGCAACCTGGATGGAATTAGAGTCTATAATACTCAGTGATTTATCACAGAAACAAAGATCTGAGTACCACATATACTCACTCATAAGTGGACCCTGAACTTTTATCATAATACTATAAAAAAGGGCTCAGCAGTAGTGGGACACTGCCAGGGTGGGGCACATTATGTCAATAAGGGTATCCACACTTTTCCTGTATGATGGCCACATATGTACCTAACCCTCATTTGTACCCCACATTTTAAAAATAAAATAATAAAAAAAGAAAAAATAAATAAAACAGAAAATAACAAGTGTTAGTAAGAATGTGGACAAAATTGGAACTCTCATTCATTACTGGTAGGAATGTAAAATAGTACAGCCATTGCAGAAAATAGTGTTAAGGTCCTCAGAAAGTTGAATGTAGAATTACCAAATGATCCAGCAATTCCACTACTAGTCATATACTCAAAAGAATTCAAAACATGTTTACTTAAAATTTATACTTGAATATTTATAACAGAATTATTCAAATGACAAAAAGTGAAAATAACACAAAGATTCATCAACTGATGAATATATTTTAAAAAACATGGTACATTCATACAATAGGATATTATTTAATAATGAAAGGAAAATAATTACTGTTATATTCTACAATACAGATGAATCTTGACAAAGTTGTGCTAAGCTAAGGAAGCCAGACAGGAGAGTCCTGACATATTATAATGATTCCATTTATATGAAATGTCCAGAATAAACAAATATTTAGAGACAACGTAGATAAGTGATTGCCAGGGACTGGGGAGTACGGAGGGGAGAATTAGAATTACCTTCAAATACATATAAACTATCTCCTGTGAGTGATATAAATGTTCTGAAATTGGCGATGATCAGTGTACAACATAATAAACTTACTAAAAATTACTGAAATATTTTAAAAGACACGTCTTCTTTAGAAATGTCTAACAGTATATTTAATTCATATAATTGGGAACTAAAATTACACTGTAATCCACCAAAAAAACTAAAAGAGATTAAAAATTTTAATTTAAATAATGAGGTGGCTTTGGTTAGATTTTTTTTTCTCTTCAGAGACGAGGTCCGTGTTGCTCAGGGTAGTTCAAACACCTGGCTTCAAGCAATCCTCCTGCCTTGGCATTCCAAAGTGCTGGGGTTACAGGCATGAACCACCATGCCCAGCCTAAACTTACCTTCTTACACAAATTTTAGTGTAAGTATTCATTTTGACAAGGAAAGGAAATCAAAAGCATAAAGGTGAAAATGATATAAAAGGCATAAAAATGTCTTTACTCACAGATGACATAACTTGTTTTATACCTAGATAATAATGCCTAGAAATTTACAGAGATGCCTAGTAGAATAAATAAGTGGATAAAGCAAAGTAACAAAATATAAGACAATATAAAATACATAATAGTTCTATTATGCTGGAAATAAACATTTGGAAATTAAGTTATACATACATTTATAATAGCTTTAAAAAACATAAAATTCTTAGAAAATTAAAATTAACAAACAATCTGCAAAACCACTATGCTAGATTAACAAAACCCTGGTGATATGCTGGAACTGCCTTTCCTGGCTTTCCAAACTTTACACTCAGTCACATCACACTGGTAACTAGAAATAGGTCATGGTAGGAGTATTTACACCATGGAAATTAGAAAATATTGCACATGAGAGCTATGTATTCTGGAGAGCAGTTTGTTAAACATTTATCAGTACACCATGGAGAATACTTAAATAAACGAAGAGATAATTCATGGATTAGAACATTTAATTTTATTAAGATGCTGACCATCCACAAGTTGAAATACAGATTCAATGCCCATTCAAATAAAAATTCCAAAAGGGTTTGCTTTTGTAAAAAAATGATAGAGTTGTTAAAAAATATGTATGGAAATACAAAAGATCTAGAGTGGCCAAAACAGAATTATAGAAAAGAATAAAAATGAAGAACTGATGTGACCTTGTTCAAGGGTTTAATATAGGGTTATATTAATCAAAACAGTGTTACGTTTTCATAAGAATAGGCACATACATCAATGGAACAGAATGGAGAGTCCAAGGCAGTCCCACATGTATATGATCAATTATCTTTTAACAAAAGTGCCATCATTCAATTGGATAAGAAAAGTATTCTCTCCAGAATGGTGCACTGAATATTAATATGGAAAGTTGAAACTTGAAATATATTTCTCAATATAAAATGAATAGTAATTCAAGATCTATTCTAAACCTAATCATAAAACCTAGAAGAAAACAGGAAGAAAGGCTTTGTGCTATTGGGATAAGCAAAGATTTCTTAGGACACAAAATGTACTTATAATTTTTTAAAACTACAAATTAGCATTTTCAAAAATACAAAATTGCGTGTTTTAAAAACAATGTTAAGGAAATGAAAAAAGTAGTATCTTCATATGTTCTGATATTAATTTCATAACATATAAAGAACACCAATGATGCAATTATGAAAAAACAAACTAAGCAATAAAAATGGACAAATAATTTCAACATTTATCAAAAAATGATAAAACAGTGTTCAATATGCATATGAAAAGGTTCTTCATGTCATAAGCTATCAGAGAATCATTCATTAAAATCACAATGAAATATGATATTAAATTATTTAAATGGCCAAAATTAAAATTTAAAAACACTGACAAACACTAGCTCTAAGGTATAGAGCTACTGAAACTCTCAGAGATTACGTACGGGAATGTAAGACACTATCACAAACTGTTGGGGAAAGAATTAGACAGTTTCTCATACGGTAAATATCTTACCTCTGATCCTACAATTCCACCCCTAGCTAATTAGCAAAGATAAATAATATATACATTCACAAAAATATGTCTAATGGCATATAAAATATAGGATACCATGACACCAAAATTTTGGAAGAAAGATCTAAAGATATTTTGAACAAAATAACACAGAGAGGCCAAAAAAAGAGAGAAATATATAAAGTGAGGTTAATATACAGAGAAAATGATTAGAATATCCAGCATAGATACAATGAGAGAGAAACCATACTAGAAGAAAAAAATGACTAAGAATATTCCAAAACTGATAAATAAATTTTAAGAAATATCATCAAATACTGTGGTGAACATGCAGATGAAAAAAAGCAAAGTTATTTAGAAGCAACTAGAGGATACAGCAGTTTGACAAGATTTAAATTTTAATATCAACAATGGCTGCAAAAGCAAGAAATGGTTATCTACAAAGTGCCCAGAGAAGAAAGAATAGATCACAATAACAGTTATAGACAAAATTTGGACTTTGCCACTGGAAAACCATTACTAAGGGTGTAAGATTCTAGAGTGCATAATATTCATAAAAAGTCATAATATTTATTTGGTTAAATCTACACAAAAATTAACAATGTAAAACAATAATGTATAATTTGTGACAAAGAAATACTTGACAAAAACAGCATGTACACTGGAAAGAATTAAATGAGGTTAAAATATTCTGAGATGTTCGTTTCATTCAAGAAGAGTGTAAAGATGGTAATCAATTTTAGATTTTGTTAAATGTATGTCAGAATTTCCAGAATTGCTATTTAAAAAAGAGACTAAATGATACTAGAACAACGCTACAATAATACACTGAAATAAAGTACATAACTATTATGTTAGTAATGGGAAAATAGACAATATTTACAAAAGTGATCACGAATTAAGCCATGATCATGAACCATAGACTAAGCAAATCCCACCACATTTTTTTAAAAAAATCAGTTTCGTACAGACCATTCTCTGGCTGAAATGCAATTGGAAACTCATCATAAAATGGTAATTGAAATAAACACAGTATTTGGAAAACAAGATACTTCTAAATAGCTGAGAAGTCAAGGAATAAATCATGGAAAAAGACAGAATATAGAAATATTAAACAATAAATAAAATATCACAAATTGTATCTTATAGACAGCAGTTAAAGCCTAAAATGCTCACATTAGGAAAGTAAAACTAAACATAAGTAACTTAAGCAATCGCTTTATAAGTTGGAAAAAGAACAGAAGCAGAAAGAAAATATAACAGCAGAAAGGGAAACTAAGAATAGGCTAGACTTGGTGGCTCATGCTTGTAATTCCAGCACTTTGGGAAGTGGAGGCGAGAGGATTGTCTGAGCCCAGGGGTGTGAGACCAGCCTGGACAATAAAGGGAGATCTCATCTCTACGATAAATCAAAAAATCAGCCAGGCACATGACTCACACCTGTAATTCCAGTTACTTAGAAAGGTGAGATGGAAGGATCACCTGAGCCCAGCAGCTCAAGGCTACCTGTGGCCATGATTGCACCACTGCACTCCAGCCTGGGCAACAGAGTGAGACTCTGACTCAAAAAAAGAAGGGAGGGAGGAAAAAAAGAAATAAATTCAAATATTAGTGAAATAAAACATAACTATGTCCGTTAATAAGAAAAGGTGTTGCATGTGGTTGCTCTGGACTGACAGCTGAGGTGGAGACATAATAAACCAAGGAGTGTTGGGGCAGAGCCTGTTGACTGCCATCCCTAGTCTCTCCACCACAACCCCTGTGCGGGTCGTTTCTCCCTCATGTCTTGAGCTGGTGGAGGAAGGAAAGAAAGTGGTGAGAGAGAACAGACAGAACCTAGAGTTGAGCTCAAGATGGATCCCTGCGTCTCTGCAACCAAAAGCAATGGAGCACTAGATGCCAGCCGGGGCTGTGCTTTTCATCTGCCTACAAAACAAATGACTCCACAGACCTAGTCCCAGCTCTGACTAGGGCATCATGCATTGCCCATCTTTACCTAAGCGTTCAGCTGTGTGCTCTCAGCTGTTGCTAACTGCTTGAAATATTTATACTTTAACAGTGGTGTTTTATGATGCATATGTTCCCACAGGCCTTGGTGAGTAGCATGGCTTATGAATTTATTGAATTTCAAAATAGATTTATGTATTTTCTTTTGGTTATGCTTTATTGGGTGCTTACTCCTAAACTGACACACAGAGGATGGTGCCTTGTCTAGAGGGTGACTTGCCAATCACTGTGCACTAACGAGCGAAGTGAGAAACAGCAAAGCATTTCAAGCTGAATCGAAATTCATCTTCGGATAAGTATTTTTTTACAACTGAGAAGGTGAATGCTGAAGGCTTGCTTATGAGCAAAATGTGCTTGTAAATGAGACACTGGCGTAATGCCACCTTGTAAATAGAGATGGTGATTCACAACTTATGGCCAACATGGAGAAGAAGAATTCAAGTTGTGAAATATTATGCAAAAGGCAAGCCTGATGATGGGTATAGCACTCTGTTATATTGTATTACATCCTAAAAGGTTGAAGCAAAATAAAATTTCTAAGAGTGTTCAGGAGCATTTGTCTGCCTCACTCATATCACCAAAATACTCGCATGGTGTATATACAAATTTGCATATATATATATGTACATATATATCCACATACATATTCATATCTATTTCTTTCACAGTAACAAGGAATAAAACCATATTTGTCATTGTTATTAATGAAAACTCTTATTATGGCCGATGTTCATCTTTTCATAATGGAAGTATTTCTATATCACTTGGAATTTGAAAATTGTACTTTGTTCTAAATCTTTGATCATTCGAACAGGGAAACAGGGATTTTGTTTCTTACGTCCTCTTGTGGTCAGCATTCGGTTATTACTTCCTTCTAAAAAAGAATGTTCAGAGAATAGAAAATAAATACATATATTTGGTCTGAGGTCTTTGAAAGTATATCTGCTTTTGGCTCTTTTATGCTTAAAAATGAAGACTGAATATACGAGAATGGTAGCAGCATAGCTAAAAAGTTTACCCATAATGGAGGAATCCCAGAGTGGTTTTCAAAATCTTTCTTGTTTCTTTCTGACATCTCCTTTTTGAAAAAGTCAGCATCAATATTTTTAGTAGTTTTAAATTTGAACAAAAAGATTTTTTAAATGAACAGATCAAGTCATACTTGAAGGCCAATTATATCTTTGGAACAGGAAGACCTTTATAACTCATTCATTTCTGGGCAATTTTGACATATTTTTTAAACATATGAAGAAAAAAAATCATAGTTCAAGGGGAGAATTTTCTTATGAATGTAGCATTATATAAGCATATTTTTTATTTTGTCTTAGGAAAGTGCTATAAGACAGTGTATTTTTCAGAATTTCTTTCTTTACTGTCACAGAGCAATAAAAATTTAAACTGAAAAATGATCAGCTACTTATTTCATTAGTATGTATACTATTCCTTTCCGGTGGTCACCTGAAATGGATGTGACCTGCTTAATGTTTTTTATGCGCATCTCTGGGCTTTGGGCTCTAATTGACCTTACTGTTCTTTTGTAACTAATTCGATGGATTTCTTATTTGGTGTTGAATGGTGTTATTTGACTCTAAATTCCATTAGAGTTCCATCCCTCCATTCTACAACTCAGAGACAAAGGAGAAGAGTATATCATGACCCTCAAGACAAATTTTGACAGCTTCTTCAACTAATGTCTGGACATAATGGATAATGGCCAACCAGCCTATTGTATTAGTTTTCTACTGCTGTGACACAAACTAGCACACCCCTAGTAACATAAATAATGCCCACTAATTGCCTCAGTTCAGTTCTGAAGGTCAGAAATCTGGCACGGGGTGACTGACTTCTCAGCTCAGGAAATCATAAGACTGAAATCAAGATATTAGCCAGTCTGAGTTCTCATTTGGAAACAGTTCCCTCCAAAGTTCCCTCTCCTTGTTGGCAGAATTCAGTTCAGTGCAGGCTGAGCCCTCGTTTTCTTGTCATGTGTCAGCAGGGCCTGCTCTTAGTTCCTAAAGGCTACTCACATTTCTTTTCATATGGTCCTCTCTAACTTCAAGTCAGCAATGATGGTCAGATTCTCCTAATACTTTGGCTGACTCCCTCCAGTGACCAGCCCCTTTGAAGGGCTCACCTGATTAGGTTAGGCTCACCCAAAGTAAATTTTCTTTCATAAAGTCAATTGATTTTCCTCCTTAATTACATGTGCAAAATACTTTTAAATGACTGATGTTCAAGGAATCATATTAGAATTAACAATTAGGGATCCTGGAGAGGCTATCTTAGAATAGCCTGCCACCCAAATATTTGAACGCTTTCTTTTTTATTTATTTTTTATTTTTCTGAGACAGGTTCTAGATCGGCAGCCCACGCTGAAGTGCAGTGGCATGATCATACCTCACTGTAGCCTCAAATTCCTGAACTCAAGTGATCTTCCCACCTCAGCCTATTAAGTAGCTAGGTCTATAAGCATGAACCGCCATACCCAGCTTCTTGTTTTGTACAGACAGGGTCTTGCTACATTGCTCAGGCAGGTCTTGAACACCTAGGCTCAAGCCATTGTCCTGCGTGGACCTCTCAAATTTCTGAGATTGCAGGCAAGAGTCACCACAATTGTTTATTTGAACATTTTTTTATTTTTATTTTTAATTTTAAAGATGTGGGGTACAATTCAAGGTTAGGTATACAAATGTTCATTATGCAGGTACCCTTGTTGATGAGGTGTGTCCCCTCTCCCCTGGCAGTTTTCTACTACTACCAATCCTTTTCTTATAGTATTATGATAATTGTTCAAGGTCTGCTTATGAGTGAGAACATGTGGCACTCTGTACTTCATTTCTGTGATAGATCCCTCAGTATTATAGACTCTAAGTCCATTCAAGTTGTTGTGAAGTTCATAATTTTGTCCTTCTTTATGTCTGTGTAATATTCTATCATGTATATGTGCCACATTTTTTTATTCAGTCCTCTTTTGTTGGTCAGCACGATTGATTCCATGTTTTTGCTATTGTGAATAATGCTGCAGTAAACATGCATGTGCAGGTATCTTTTTCATAGAGTGATTTGAGTTCCTCCAGGTATATTCCCAGTAGAGAGATTGTGGGATTGTATGGAAGGTCAATTTTTAGATCTTTTAGGAATCGCCAAACTGTTTTCCACAGAGGTTGTACTAGTTTACACTCCCATCAACAGTATAGAAATGTTCCCTTTTGCCACATCCTCTCCAGCATGTTGTTTTTGGAGTTATTGAATATGGCCATCCCGACTGGAGTTAGGTGGTATCTCAGTGTGGTTTTAATGTGCATTTCTTTGATGACTAGTAAGGCTGATGTATCTGTGGGCTGCTCGTATGTCTTCTTTTGAGAAGTATCTACTCATATCTTGGGCCCACTTTGTAATGGGGCTGTTTGCTTTTTCTTTTTGGCATGTTTGAGTTCCTTGTAAATCCTAGATGTTAGGCCTTTGTCAGATATACAGTTTCAAAATATAGACCAATGGAAGAGGATAGAGATTCCAGAAGCAAAACCTCAATTTCTTAACCAACTCATCTTTGACAGAGCCTCTACCATCAACCATTGGGAAGAGGGGAACCTATTCAGTAAATGGTGCTAGGAAAACTGTTGACCACATGCAGAAGATTAAAACAAGACCCCTTACCTATCACCATACATAAAAATCAACTCTAAATGGATCAAAGACCTAGACATGAAATCTCAAACTGCAAGAACATTGGAAAACGCAGGAGGCACCCTTATGGAAATTGGAACTGGCAACCAATTCTTGATCAAAACCCCAAGTGCCCACGCTATAAGACAAGTGGGATCTCATCAAACTGACAAGCTTCTGCAAAGTCAATGAAACCATCAATACCAGCCGGGCTCGGTGGCTCAGTCTGTAATCCCGCACCTTGGAAGGCTAAGGTGAGTGGATTGCCTGAGCCCATGGGTTCGAGACCCACCTGGGCAACTTGGCGAGACCTCATCTCTACAATAAATCAAAAAATTAGCTGGGCGTGGTAGCATGTGCCTGTAATTCCAGTTACTTGGAAGGCTGAGGCGGAAGGATCGCTGGAGCCCAGCAGGGTCGAGGCTGCGGTGGCTGGGAGCAGCCACAGCACTCCAGTCTGGGTGACAGAGTGAGACTCCAACTCAAAAAAAAGAAAGAAAGAAAAAGAAAAGAAACCATCAAGAGAGAGGGGAGACAGCCCAACATCTGGGAAAAAATATTTGCCAATGTACATTTTTTAAAATAGCTACTTTGTTACTTCCAGAAGTAGCTTATACCATCTTTGGATAAACATAAAACTAGTTTTCTCTCAACTATGAACTTCTTGAAGGCAGCAAGCATGTTTTGTGTTAATCTGGTATACCTAGAACTCACATCAATCTTTGCACAATAAATATGCAAAGATAAAAATGATAGATGCATAAAAACTCACATTGTTTAAAAACAATTTTTTGCTTATTAAGATAAAATTTCTATTTTTGTGGTTCAAAGCCATTCTGGCATTTGGAGTCATACAGCGCAAAACTAATCTTGGCCATAAATATTTGAAATTATCTGATATTTTCTGTGTGAATTTTTAAAAAAATCTCCAGATCACATATTTCTAATATCTATTATCACACATGTTTTCCAATCACCATTACCATACTGTGAACATTTTCTTTGATACTCTAATTTTAGTGTCTACAACTTGGCACAATGCTCGGAATGCTTTTTGCAATGTTGTTGTGATGGTTTTCTCTGTATTTTGTTTCATTAGTGCATATTGTAGTAGGATTAGCATCAGTTGGGCTTGAAGTCCATACCCCTACAGGGCAGTTCAAGTTGGCAGTAGCATTTTTAGAAGTCGCATAAAAAGGTTACTTATTGAGCTAATAATCTATTCTCCTTAACTTTTTAAAAACATGTATTGCCATGAATAATGGCCACTCAGAAGCAGGTAATTTTAGATACAAAGTGGGCTGATTCTTATCAAATTTAGTCATTAGAGTTAACCTTTCTTTTTGAATTGTTTGGATTGCTTGAGATCCTGATTGTGCCACTGAATGTATCATTTGTACATTCTTCTTTTGTTCCTTATGCCTTGCATCCTCATTGTCTGCATGTCATATTGAATCAATGTCTCTTATTTGTTCACTTATACCATTAACTAAAATGTGAACTCAAACAGGCTGAAAGAGAGCAGTGGTCTGGCCTCTATGTTGAAAGTCATTCAAGAAGTAGCTTCCAACCAATTAACAGCGTACTTGATTATATTATGTCCCAACAGACCTTTCCACTTTAACTTTTAAATTCTTATCCAATTCAGATAAATTATGTCTACAACAGTTCTCAAGTCAGTCAACTGGGTCATTTCCACATACTTCACTAAAGAAAAAATTAATATAAAACATATATTGAGGAAACATTTATTAAGCATCAGTTCTGAGCGGAGCATTAAATTTGGAGTACAAAAGACTTTGGGATTATATTAAGTTTTTGTTCTTCCACTCTTTTTTTTTTTTTGAGTTCGAGTCTCACTCGGTCACCCAGACTGGAGTGCAGTGGCTGCTTCTGGTCACCGCAGCCTCGCCTGCTGGTCTCCAGCGATGCTTCCGCCTCAGCCTTCCGAGTAGCCGGAATTACAGGCATGCACTACCATGCCCGGCTGATTTTTTGATTTATTGTAGAGATGAGGTCTCACTGCCCAGGCGGGTCTCGAACCCGCGGGCTCAGGCAATCCACTCACCTCAGCCTCCCAAAGGCATGGGATTACAGACAGGCTGAGCCACCGAGTCCAGCATTCTTCCACTCTTAAAGTTAAACAGATAAGGTCTGTCCACAAAAAAAATTTGAGACATAATGATTTGTAAGAGGTGAATTTGATCATAAAATAAAATAGGAATAGCTAATTAATTTGTTTTAGAATTATATAACAAATGTAAACAAACATATTCTATAGATCCTTTCTAAAACATCATATGTCATTTTTGCTGTAATGTAGATACTCATTATTTACTAGGTGATCAGAATATTTATTTTCTTCTTACATTCTCTTATTAGTCATAATTCTTAATTGATTTACTTAACCAGTTCATTTATCAGTCATGTATTTGAGTCCTGGTATAGGTAGCACACTATGCTAGGTAATTTATAGTTAATTTAATTATAAGTAACAGATTCTTATCTCACAAAACTTTAAAAATTGATACGTACCACTATTAAATACCACCAAGGTAACAATTCATGTTTTGATATTGAGTAGTAGCATAAGAAAGATAATAAATACAGGATATTCTGGTGGGAGAGACAGAGATCATATTCATGTACCCATCTATTCAACAATATCTTACTAGGGATTTACTATGTGCCAATAACTATCATTGGGGATAAAAATTAAAATTAAAAGAGTTCCTGTCTTTAAGATCTTTGTAATCTATACATAGCATAATAAAAGTCTTTGTGGAACTGATGACTTTTGAATTGTACTTTAGACTATACTATGTGTGATGAATTTGGATCAGGGAAATAAGGAAGGAGAAGAGACAATTTAGAGGCTAACAGAATTGTCCAAGAACGAGATAATGAGGGTATGAGTTTAAGTGTGTGCTAGAAAACCCATCTTTAGCAGCCAGATGTGAGGACAGATTGGACTAAGTGCTCACAGACTATGGGGAGGAGACAGAATACATTAAATATGCCCCAGGTTAAGCAGTGTGTCTGGAAGAAAGAGTTTATTAATATAAATACTGGATTTAGAAAGAGAAACTTAAGTGAGAAAGATAATTATTTTTAATTACCTGGATTGAAATGGTAGAAAACTGTATGTTATCAGGAGATTTAAAAATTTCCAGGATGCTCCTTTCCATGTTTAAGAAGTTCTGACATTGGAGAAACAGTACTGCATGATATAGGGACATGGATTCTGAAGTCAGACTCCCTTTGATTCCGGACTCTTCCCCTCAGTAGCAGAGCAATGTTGAGCCAATTGCTTCACAATGTGTACCGTAGATTCCTCATCTTACGATGGACATGATCATAATAGTGTCTATCTCATATGATTCTCACGAGGAATACAAGAATTAATGTACTGTAAAACAATGCTTGGCACATAGTGAACACTCAGTGCTTCCACTCATTAATCTATATCTCCATCTGGACTAGAATCTTGAATGCTAGACTTAAATGTCTGGCCAACTGCTTGGCACCTAGCTTGAACTCAACAGGTACTAAAATGAATGCATTAATACAATCCCTCCTTATCTGCCTAAAATCAGTCAGTTCCTTCCCATGTATTTCCTTTCGAAGAAAACTATACCAGACTTTAGAGACCTGAAAGTCTGTGCCTATCCCCACATATCAAATAAATTAATAAATCCTAAAGACTTCATCTTCTTAATCAGTCTCTGATCTGTCCCATCCTTGCCCATCCTTGCCCATGGTCACTTTTTTGTTCAATCCACATTAACTCCCCCAGGAGCACTAGTAGATTACCAATTAGTATCTGGCCTTCACACCTACTAAAGACTTGCTTAGGCAATATCCCTAAAGTTCAAATCTTGTCGTGATTTTTCTCTGAACAGAACTCCTCAAAAGCTTTCCACTGGCCATACAATGCAGAGCAAATGCTTCAGAGGCAGATCCTTTACCTGCTCGGCCTGCTTGAGTCCCTGTGTATCATGACACTATCACTCCACTCACCATCTCCAGCCAGAGCACAGCTGGTAGTTCTGGGACTGAAACACATTGTTGTCCGCCTCCTGTCATAGTTTATATCATTTCATTTTGACGATGTCCATTTCTCTCTTCTCCTCTCACATATGGAATTCACGGACATTTGTCAAAACTCACCTCAAGGATCACCTTTGTCTGAAACCTTACCAATTATTCCTCCTATCATCTGTCTAGCACATTCTGTGATCTGTCATCTCCGAAGCCCTCATTATAACCTTCACATTTGCCTACTGGAGCACCTTTAACCCTAATTAAATCAATGTATTTAAATGTCTATTTCACTTTATTAGACACTAAACCTTTCAAATACACTTATGTGAATTTGTAACACAGCCTGGCAGATGGGACACCCAGTGCATGTTCACTGAATAAATGTTTGATATTTACGGGGACTTTATAACCCATTCAAGTTACAGTACAGTGAATGTGACAACCATGGTTTTCATAAAAGAAAAAATCCAACTAGAAAAAGGATTGTGAATGGGTTTGGATTTTTAGTCACTTGACAGATTACTAAAATAGTGATAAGACACATTACTACAGAGAAAACCTAATTTTAGTAAAAGAACAACAAAGGGGTTAATTTTTATGCTAAAATAATTTGTTTGATGATTGTCATAAATTCCCACCAAATGTTTTTCACCAGCTATTTTCTTCAAAATTTTACCACCTCTTTTGAAAGTTAAAATGTCATTAATAGAATTTCACATACGTTTACATTTCTCTTAAGCTTAAATCTCTACTAGGATACTTTGCCTGATTAAAACATCTTATAACTTCCCATTAAGTAAATTTTCAAGGAGAGAAAGAATTAGTAATTAAACTTTCTCTCCCTCAATTATGCTTCTTTCTATAATTCTTGAAGGGACAGATAACAAATGTAATAAACTTTGAGATCTTATCTCAAAACACATTAATAGTATTAAGGCACTATTTTTAACACCTATAAAGTTTCAGCCAAAGCATTTCATCATTCTTTTTTCTTTCATGTTGAAATATTTCATTTTACTCCAACTCAGACAATATTTTAATAGGGAAAATGCAAATGTACTGACTTTCTCAGAAAATAGAAGTGAAAGAAAAAATTCATAGTACTGCAACACAAAAATCTTATAACAATCCAAACACCTCTACTAAAGAATATTCACTAACTCTCAGACCGAAACAGAAAGGACTCAGAACTATTTAAACCTTTCTAATATAAATTCTTAATTATTCTGTAACTCTGAGTCATAATGATCCAAAATTTTTTGTAGGTAAACCCAATCAGTATTTTAGTCCCTTTTCACAGGTCAAAAAAGTAATTGGCAAGCTAATGGCAAAGAATTAATTTAAAATACATTATACTAATAGCATCAACACACTTTGTGATTGAATCACTTAAGAAAAATGGTATTGTTAATTAAAGTTATGCACTACTGGTTATGCAAATGCCCAGACTGACAGAGGAAGCTTAGGAAATCATTTTTTTCCCCTCTCTACAAATTAGGTTGTGAAAATGTGGTAGTATTCAAACGATCTTTTAAAATCTACTAGATGAGTATCTCAAGAGTCTGCAAAACTATTACATCAGATAATAAGGAACATGTTCATGATAGAGTAACACTGACTCCCATGCCCTATAGTCCCTTAGTTTTGGCCTTCTTTTTAATGCTCATTTTCTCCAAGGAGTTCTCTGTATGTGTCTGTTTCTTCACTTAATATTCACTCCTTAGCCAGTTCCAGTCTGGGTTTTATTCTTCTCTTGTTAAAGTCATTGATGATCTTCATGATGTGAAACCAATGGACATCCCTGCAACACACTGGTGAGCCCATTCTCTCTTTAATTTCTGAGACAATACATTTCTCACGTTTCCTCCTCCAGCATCAGCTACCCTATTTGAGTTTTTTTCTGCAGGCTTATCTTTCACTACCTAAACACTTCATGTAAAAATTCTTAACATTAGGTCACTTTCTCTTTTCTCTCTGTTCTTTGGCTATGAAATGTCTGTTACAGCTTCATGAACATCTGGTTCTAATCCAGAGGTTTTGTCTTATGAATGGTGGTACCATTGTGCCACCAGCCATCCTGTCAATTTCAATTACTAAATATCTCTAAGATTTTCCCATTTCTTACTCTTTCAACCACCACCACCAAAGTAGTAGCCACAGAGTATCTTATATTCTTACTACCGTAATACATGTCTTAATTGACTTCTCTGCCTCCTTGTTTCCTCCTGAAGAGTTTTCTATACCACACCTAGAGTAATCTTTTAAAAATGTAAATGAATATCAGTATCATCACCGCTTAAAACTTGGAAAAGCCTTTCCACTGATTTTAGGATTAAGAGAATATTTTAACCTGCCCTTTAAACTGTATAGTCTTTTGCTTACCCACCTTTATAATGTTATCCCACACCAAGACCCCACCTCAGTCTCTGTTTCAGCTCCACTTTCTTTCAGGTCCTGAAACTCATTCTGTTCCAGCTCCCATAGGTCATTGCAGGGCTTTCCTCCCTACTCTTCCACCTAGTTAACCCTCACCTTTTAGATCTCAGCTCACTAGTCACTTGGGAAGTTCCTCTGACACTCCCATATGTTTTTGTGACAAGTTATAAACTTATTCAAAGGAATTTTAGAAAATGAAGTTTATAAACAATAAATTAATATGGCAACTTATTAAGATTTCTTTGTTTCACCACATCTCTTGTGACTTTTTTTTAAAAGAATTTATCTGTTTTAAGTACCTAGCTATTGCTGCTTTAATTAATTTTTGGAAGACTCAATTTCTTGAAAGTTAATTTAATAATCTCCTAAATCTCAATTATAGTAGATTATGTTGAAAAGTCATCTATCTTGTGTCAAGCAATGGATTTGGAAGGAAATTCTCATAGTAATCATTTTTATACAAATAGAATGTTCTGCTACCAGTTGGTCCTCTTTTTTTCAGTGCTCTAAACTTCTTCCTCCTATTTGGTTAAGTTTATCAAGGTAGAGCCCCTGGTAATTGAACAGACTAGGACAGTGGGTTGTCAAGAATATACTTTTGATGGTTTTTCTCATTTTTATCATAATTATATATTACAAATTTTAATCTTCACACTCTTGCATTATGTTTCTCAGAACCTATATACATTTGAGAAAAGAAAAAGGTTTTAAAATAAAACATTTAAGGTTTGTCACCATAAAATTGTCTACTGGTTTAACCTTAAAAAAGTTATTTTATACAGACAAGAAAACTTTTTATTTTCACTTTGTACTCTCCAATGCCTAGCTCAATGTTAAGAACAGTATTCAATTTTTCAAACATTTTTCTCATAATTGGTATGCAGTATTTTGTGAAAATAGCATTCTGTGGAATATGCTTTAGAGAGATTTGTTCAAAACACTTTAGAATAATACATCTTTGGCATATTACATAGCGTAAATATTTAGTACATAGTAAATCATTTCAACAAGCATGTAGGATTTTCTCATAGAGAAGATCATGAAAAATAACAAATAAAATATTATAATACAACCAAACAAAAAAAATCTCAGAATAAAACAAAAAGGGCAATGCACTGTGGGATATTTGCAGAGTACCAGAAGAAGTGAATAATGCAGGAAGAGAAATTCAATATGGACAAGAAATAGATCCATAGCCATGTAAAATTTTTTATCAATGTCTTAGCTGGGAAGAAATTGGAGATAATTATAATAACTTTTTATTTGCTTGTTTTTTGAGTAAGAGTCTCACTCTTTCACCCAGGTTGGAGTGCAGTGGCATGCTCACGTCCACCACAGTCTCAGCCCACTGGACTCAGGCGATCTTTCCAAATAGCTGGTAACTACAGTCATGCACCACTATGTCTGGCTAATTTTTTAAATGTTATTGTAGAGACGAGGTCTAGCCAAGTTGCCCAGACTGGTCTTGAACCCCTGGACTTGGGCAATCCTCTCACCTCTGCCTCCCAAAGTGCTGGGATTATAGGTGAGAGCCACCACATCCAACTATTATATGTATATATTTGTATTAATTTTATCTTATAATAACTTTTAAGGAACTATACTGAATCACAGAATTCATTGTTCACATTCCAGAGTGCTTCTTCACTTACCATCAGTGTATCATTTCATTATCTTCTTCACAAAACTCTGTTATAAAGCTACTCCAAGCCGGGCTCGGTGGCTCAGCCTGTAATCCTGCGCTTTAGGAGGCTGAGGCGAGTGGATTGCCTGAGCCCGAGGGTTTGAGACCCACCTGGACAACTTGGGCGAGACCTCATCTCTACAATAAATCAAAAAAATTAGCTGGGCATGGTAGCGTGTGTCTGTAGTTCCAGCTACTTGGCAGGCTGTGGCGGAAGGATCGCCTGAGTCCAGCAGGTCAAGGCTGCGGTGGCCAGGAGCAGCCACTGCACTCCAGTCTGGGCGACAGAGTGAGACTCCAACTCAAAAAAAAAAGCTAATCCAGATGTTGTTACATATGAACATCTGGGTTGAGTAGACTCTACACACTACTGCAGCAAAAATTCCAGTGCAAATTGTAGGCAAAATCAAGCAAAGATTTTTCTTTATGGACTATTGCTTTATCCTAGCCTATCCCTGTCTGGGTAGATAATTTCAAGAGAATCTGAATATTTCTGTGAAGTGTTTTAAATGAAGTGTTTCATTTAAAAGAGTTACATTAAACAGTTTATTATAAAGTAGTTCCTTATTATTGAAAATTAATAATAAATGTTTCACCTTCCTTTCTTGTCATGTAGTAAGAATTTACATATGATAAGTTCCCTGTTCTCAAGAGATATTTTTAAAGTAATTCAAGCTGTTACCAGCTTATTTTAAAACCGTTTAAGGTCATATCCAGAAGCAGGCTCACTACACACACACACACACACACACACACACACACACACACACACACACACACATTTTGATTCACCAAGAGATGAGCATTAAAAAATTTACACATTAATGTTTTTGATGTATTGCAAGACAAGTAGGAAAGAGTTCACTTCCAGAAAATAGAAGACTTCTCAATTGATTTTATAAAGCTGATATTACTCTTATAACAAAAGTAGACAAAGAAAATATAATGATAAAAAGAGAGATCAATTACCTTCATGAATATAAATGCAAATACAAATACCTTAACAAAATATTAGCTAATAGAATTCATACATATAAAGGAATTATACACCAATACCAAGTGAATTTAGTCCAAAGATATAGAGTTGGTTCAATATTTGAACATCAATCAGTGTAATCCATCATGATTGTACCAACCGATGTAGAAAAAGCATTTAACAAAGTGCAACACACATGCATGATTAAAAACCCTAGGAAAATAGCAATAGAATAAACTTCCTCGAGTTGATGAAGAGTATCTGCAAAAAAACTGCAGCTAATACTATAATGAATGCTATAAGACTGAAAACTTTCCTCCCAAGATCAGAAACAAAACACAAGGTCTGTTCTCACTGTTCTTATTCAATGTAGTTCTGGAGGCTCTAATCAGTGCAATAAGGCAAAAGAAGGAAATAAAAAGCACACAGATTGGAAAGGAGGAAATCAATGATCATCATCTGTAGATGACATTATTGTCTACATAGAAAATCCCAATGAATCTACACAAAACTTCTAAATTAATAGGGGTGTTAAAAATAGCTGCAGAAGATAAAAACACAGAAATTAATTATATTTCTACAAGGAGGGGGTCCAAAAATAACAGAATTTATTTATTCTTACACATTTAAACTTCAGTCACCTTCAAAGCACTCTAATTTGATGCAATACACCTATCAAGATGCTTTTTCTATTGCTCAGAAGTTTCTGTATTCTACAAATTTGATGTCTTTTAGTGCTTCTGCCGTTTTTTTGTTTCACCTCTTTCACATCAGAAAAACGTTTCTCTTTGAGGATTTTTTTTTTATCCAGGGAAACAAACAAATAAAAAGTCGCTTAGGGTGAGATCAAGTAAATAGGGAGGGTGGGAACAAAGGTCATGCTGTTTTGAGTTAAAAACTGCTGAACACTCAGAGCAGGGTGGGCAGGTGAATTGTCATAGTGGAAGAATCAGTCACATGTTTGCCACAACTTGAGATGTTTCTTCTGTAATTCATGATGCAACCGCTCAAAACTTCCAGATAAAAACTGGTTGACTATTTGATCTGGAGGAACAAACATTGCATGTACTACAAGGGACACACCTTCCAAAAGATAATTCCAGTTTTTTTTTGGGGGGGGGTGTTCACCCTCGTATATACTAACAAAACACATGGATGTCAAAATGAAAAATACCTTACCATTTATCATCAGTTTGAATAAATGAACTACTTATGCGTAAATCTAGCAAAACATGTACAAAATTTCTTTGATGAAAATTACAAAATCCTGATGAAATAAATTAAAGAAGACAAATAAATTGAGAGACATATAATGTTCATGATTGGAAGACTCAACATACTAAAGATTTTAATTCTCCTCAAAATTGCTATGCAGTTTCAACACAATTTCTATCAAAATTCCAAGTTTTTGTAAATATAGACGAGCTCACAAAAATTTACATGGAAAGGAAAATAATTAGAAGAACTAAAAAGAAGAACAAGTTGGGAGGAATCAGTCTACCCACTTTCAAGACTTGTTGCCTTACATAAAAATTAAATCAAAACTCAAAGCACACAAATATAAAATGTATACCTATAAAACTTTTAGATAAGAACATAAAACAAAAGCTTCAGGATGTAGAGTTAGGCAAAAAGTTCTTGAGTCTGATACCAAATGTGTGATCAACTGAAGAAAAAATTGATAAATTGCAGTTCATCAAAATTACAATATGTGATTTGTAAAAGAGTTCATTAAGAAGAAAGAAAACAAGCTATAGACTAGGAGAAAAATGCAAAGCAGCTATCAAAGACTGTTATTTAGACAGTATAAAGAACTCCCCAAACTTAGCAAAACAAAATAAGCAATTCTATTAGAAAATAGACTTAAGACACAAAAATTAACCAAAAATTATATGTAAATGGAAAATAAGCACATGAAGCAAATGTTCAACAACTTAGAAATTAGAAAATGCAACTGACATCACAATGAGGTATCACTATACATGTATCAGGATGGCAATATAAAATATTATGACAATTGGAAAAAAAATGTGGAGAAACGAGGTCCCTCTGGCATGCTGGAGGGAATGCAAACAGCCATTCTGAAAGACAGCTTTCCAGTTTCTTAAAAATGCAACTACCATGTGACCAGTAATTACTCTGTACCATATATCCTGGAGAAACAAAGACTTACATTCACACAAAAACATGTATATGAATGTTTATAGCATTTTTATTTGTAATAATAAAAAAACTGGAACAACTCAGGTGACTGGCACCAGGTGAATGGATAAACAAACTGTGCTGCATTCATACCATGAAATACATTGACAATAAAAAGGAATAGACTATAGATACATGCAACAATCTGAATGAATAGCACAGGATTATGCTAAGTGAAGAAAGCCAATCCCCCAAATTTGCATATTGTATGATTTCATTTACATAACATTCTTGAAATGACAAATTATAAAAAAGAACTGATGATTGGTTGCCTGAGATTAAGGAGGCAGTGGGAGCAGGCAAAAGTGAATGAGTGTGACAATAAGAGGACAATATGGGGGATCTTCGTGATGATAAAAATGTTCTATATCGTGACTGTATTAATAACAATAGCCTGGTTGTAGTATTGTATTGTGGTTTTTCAATGTTTCGATTGAGAGAAACTGATTAAGGAATATGTGGCTATAGTATTTATTATATTTTTCAACTCCATGTGAATCTTTAGTTATCTCAAAATTAAAAGTTAATTTTTAAAAGTAGAATACAATGGGCAAATTTAGGTATTAAAATATTCAAATAAGAATTACACATTTCTGAGAAACATGAAAACATTTTTAAATTCTGTTAATAACAAAAATTGCTATAAATTTAAATGACAAAGAGGCACTACTTTTCCTATTAATTTTGAGAAAGTATTTTTAATGTGGTGAGACCTGTACTTCTATACACTGTTGGTAGAAATGAAAACTTATAACTGCCTTTCAGGAAAGCAATTTGACAAGAATCTTACAGAATTTTTTTTGTTTTGAGCCAAAACCAAAAACTTTTTTTTTTTAGTCCTATTCTGAGAAACTATACTGAAAAAATTACACATATACATATAAGTATGTAACTATAATATATAAAATACCTAATAATTAGAGCAATAACAAAAAGTGGTTATGATGACACATGTAGTCAATAAAATTATAATCTTTGAAGACTTTAATATTAGAAAAATGCTCATTCTATAATTTTTAAATTAGAATATTCTTATTAATTTTTATGAAAAAATTTTGTTTAAAAATTAATACCAATAAATGGATTATACCTCCCCCAAAAAAGTAAACCAAGCCATTAGAAGCTTATATAGTCCTATAAGTCACGTACAGAAGCAGATTCACTACATACACACATACACACACACACACACACACACACACACACACACACACACACACATGACTGATCCAGAGCATTCTAACTTTTTTTTTTTTTCATTTTATTGAAAGAGAGACAGGAGAGATTATGTGCAGGGTAGAATTATGCACAGCAAATGTCTTTGGTGATTTCCTATTTCTCCTCTTCAATCCTCTCTTCCATGACAGCTTACTTCTCCCTTGGAGTCTACCCCTTCCAGGGACTAAAGAACGTTTCCACAGACAACTGTCACATTTTAAAACTTTAATGTGTGGGAGCTTAAGGTATTATGTCTTCCAGAGATACATTATTTTAAATAGGGGTATTTAATTTGGGGACATCTAAAAACCAAAAGAGTGTGTCACTGTTGGTGGAACTGCCATATAGCCATATCAGATTTCTTTAAAAAGTATGCCACATAGATCATTCTTCTGGAAAATGTGTGGATGCATCAAATACTGGAAAACAATGTGTAGATGGATCAGCACAATCAATTCAAAGTCATGTCAGTGGGATGGTGAGTCAGGACTACTATTAAAGTATACAAAGGGATGCACAAAAAGTGGCATCCATAAGGCAAATAAAATGTATTTTAATACGATCTGCTAATAAAGGCATTGTAAAGGAATTAATTCACCTTGAAAAGATTTTTTTATGAAGACTGTATTAAAGAGAAAAATAAAGCTGAGTTTATCAGTAAAGGTCATCTTAATGCCAATCAAAAACTAAAATAAGGGCCCCAGATGGACCTAGACAAATTACCAAACATTTTTTTAAAAATCATTTATTTATTTATCATTATTTCTTTATTTAATGGATAATAATTTATCCATTTTAATAGCTACATCTGTACTGGTCCAAGACAGGGCTTTCATTTATCAAACAAAATCAAAACTTTGAGCAGCATTTTGAAACTAGTTAAAATTGTGGTTTGGGAACTGTTCAAATTCACTTGGGTGAAAAGGGGAGTTATCAGTGAACACTATGGGCTCTCCTCATTTTTTACACTCCAATTCCAAATTCAAGCTCTACCCTTTTGTTATCTTGAGAAAACTAAGAAACTAGAGTGAAAATGGCATCAGATGAGTCCTGGCTGTTGTCCTGGTTCTCCAAGTCCTCAAATTCTCATCACACCTTTCACTATGACTTTCAGAGGTTCAGGAAGGGATTCCGTAAGCTGTTGACCTAGGCAAGCAGAGACATTTAATGTGTAGATATTTGAAGCTGATCCGCTGAATAAAAAGAGACAGATCCTAGGACTTCATAGTGAATGGCATTTGTTTTGTTTAAAATATTTCAAGACTTGGATCTCTGGAAACAAAACAGAGGAAAAGATCATTTTCAATATTTTCCCTTTTCTTTCTTACAGTGTCGTTCTTAACTCTAGTTAGAGATGGGCAAGTACAAATAACACCTTCTCAGCCTTTTTGAAATGATGACAGAAGATAAAATGTTATGCAGTGGTGCTTAAAATTTAATGACATTTTGAAAACAAAAACCATGAGTTTCTAAGTAGAAAAAAATTGCACTGCAAGATAATCCTACCAATGTGATACAGATAAGAGGAAAACATTTCAATGTAAGTAATCTACCCTCTAACAGACTTCCTTCATTAACTCATCCCTCCTCCCCACCTGTGTTACACACAGAAAGAATAGAGATTTGTTTAAGATGTTTATGTTATTTTCCTTCTAGAGTATTCCTTAGGTAGAGTGCTTAAGCAAGAATATGCATAAGCTATAAATTGAAATGAAGGTTAGGAAGAGAATAACACAAGGTAAATAGCATGCAGAAAAGATATTCATTTCAAGGAAAATAAAATGAAAACATTTTCTAAATGACTTTAACTCATTCTGAAACCTATAAACTACCATTCATCCATAAAAGTGTAAGATAATACATTTAGAGATTTCTGGTAAATATATATTGCATGCCCCATTTGTAATATTGGTTTGTGGTATTTTAAATATCAAATTTTAAAACAAAACTGAAAAATCCTCAATCTCAGAGGAGTAACCCTCTCTGTGGATGCACGTTATTGTTAAAGACACACACAAACTTTCTTTACTGATACCTATTGAATTGAAATGACCAAATTTATGATGTGCTGTTCATAGGCTCTTCATTTTGACCTGTTTACCTTCCAAAAGAGAAACCAATGACTGGACTTATTAGCACAGTTTGAAGACTCTACATAGATATGTTTAAGGAATTGGCCCAAGACATTAAATCCAACTCATTCTCGGATAACCCCTCCTCTTAACCAATTAGAAAGAAAGATAATATCATAATAAACAATTTTCCAACAATCTTACTGAGAGGAAAAAATAGAAAGTGCTTTTTTAACACCTTTTTTCTTACGAGAAAGTAGTCATGGTGCTGCTGCTAGAATTAATATGCTTTACTGCTTTAGAAATCTATTGTTTCTAGCTTGCTTTCAGTTCTGAAGAGAGAAGTCCTAAATCATTAAATGACTATAATTTGGATGATTTCATAAAGAAAATCGTTATAGATATTTTATTTCCTTCTTATTCTTATAAATAAAAATTATTACTATTGATATTGATTGCAAAAGAACTGGGGAACCAGTACACAGAGAGATTTTGGCTCTTTTATATTAAGTCAAAGTGTATTTGAAAGAGGATTATTTTAAAACTTTGGTGTGTTTTTTGTAGATATTCTCGACTAGTTGACAATTTAGAGACTCCATTTTCATCTAAAGTAAGTCTCATCTGTGAAATCCTGAATCACAATTATCAGTTCCAAAACAAGTAAGGAATTAAGATACAAATAATTAATTTTTCAGGGTATAATCTGTTGAGTTGGCATCCAAGCTCAAATAATAATTTCAATCAATTTAAAAGCAGCTTTCATATAATTTCATGGTCTATGAAAAATCCATTTGAAAAATCATGTGTGGCATTTGTTATATAAGTAGTACATTCATACACACATCCCTTTGGTTTTTTGTTTGTTTTTCATCCACTGCTTTCTAACATATTTCTACCAGGGGCAAAGTCCTGCAATCATTCTAAAACCACTTGGGTGTATTTCACTGGGAAATCATCATTCAAAAGTCTAACTTTATGTTTTGCATGAGAATCTAAAGAATACACTATAAGAACCTACTGGAAATTAGAAGCTATGCTTCTTTATGGCAGAGATATCATACAAAAGAGCTGGGTTTCTCTGTACTCCTTTTGAAAGATGATCACGCATGCATTGAACAGGAAATGTGCTAAGTGTTAGGAATGTATTTTAGGCTTTCCTCAGGTTCCCATGCTGTTTTGAATGCTTTTTAACTGAGCTATAATAAAATTTGTGGAGAAAAAAACATATTAACCAACTATGGAGGTTGCATTCCCTTTAAGCAAGACTGAAGGAAAATGAGAATGCTGAATGTTTTTCTTCTATTTCTTGTTAATTGTATTATGTTAAGTACCATTATTATCACCATTCTGTAAATTGTTCTATACTATCTGTAGTGTTAAACATTAGCATAAGCATATAAGAATAAACAAGAAATTTGCCAGTTTTTCTTGTGGAATACCTACGACTGAACTAGAAGCTATTTGGTTAGTGTGCTCTGCTAAGCAAGTCCCAGCCAGATTAGAACCTCAATAGTTCATTGGATGCACAAGCTGCATTGTTCTGAGGTTTCCTATTTTATATAGAAAGCCACTGTATGTGTATTCTCTGTGTGTTAATGCGCAGCAGATCAAAACAGCTGAGAGAGTGTACTAGATCAATAAAAATACATCACTAGAAATAGAAAAGTCAATTATACTACTACACAATTATACACTAATTGTGGGTTAACAGCTTCATTTTTGTATACAACCAAAAGTATTAAAATTGACAAAATAAAGAAAACTATGATCTGTCTTTATCTAAGAACTTAAAGTCTGATGTAGGATAGGAAATGTGGGAATCATAAGCCTATATAGAAACAAAAACAGCAGATGTAGAAAACACAAAGTCAACATTGCTCTCTTTTACAGAGATAATGTGAGTGGGAGCCAGCACCACCGCTCTCTGGATTGCTGTGACCCTCCTTGACAGTCATTGGCTACTACATATCAGCACTTTATCCATCATGAAAATACATATTATATTCATGATTTAGCATGCATAAGGAAGACAAAGTTCCAAACATTATTATAGGCCAATGAGTCATTTCAATGCATATGGATCATCCAGAAAAATTTATTTGTATGTTTCTGATATCATAATGATATTGTTTTTGTCTTTAACTTACAGGCATGGGTGTGGTCTTAAGAACAAGATTAGAAAGGGAGCTATATTAATAAATTAATTATACTGGAATTATCACCCACTAATCTCGCTTTATGAAAGGAATATTTTAGAATTACCTGTGCTTTTCTCTCTGATATTGTATGCAAAGCACCTGGATCCTTGTCTGGCATATAGCATTTTAATATCAATGATTGTTTGTTCCTTTTGTCTTCTTATATATTTGTAGAGTTGAAACATTTTACCGGGCTTTGTAAAAAAAAAAAAAAAAAGAATAGGTTCAGCGATATTCCAAAGCATTTATTTGTAATTCACAGTTATTCTACAATTATTTCTGGAGTTGTTATGTGCCAGTTCTTATGACAATGGCACAGTCTAGATAGATCAGTCTGGAAGTTACACAGACAATGTGGTGTTGTGAACATTGAGATGAGAAAGGGATACTATGGTTACTTTGTAACAGTCTAAGAAGAGGGTTGGGGTGTGGGAAATTCAAGTCAGAGAAAGCAGACAGTATAAAGCCTCCATAGAAAGAAATGGAAAGCATGGAAATTCAGAGAACTACAAGTGGTCAAGAGATTACAGGGACTAACTGGATTAAGAAAAAGCTACATTTCAATGATACATTTGTAAAGACAAAATTCCTCAAATCTGGAAATCTAGATTAGGTACAAAGATATAATTTTCTACATGACAAAGAAAACTATATAATTTAAGTTGTGGATAAATCTGTGTCATCTAAATATCTGGTTCTGGTAAAGTTAAATAAACGACTTTCAGTGAAATAAATGTAAAACTTCACAATTTCTTTTTTTGAAAAAATTACTCTTATTATGTCATTATAATTACACTTATCATATACTAATTTTTCTTAATGAAAATAAACTATTTTAATAAATATTTTCAAGTGGATATGTTCACATTCTTTAATTTACAGTATTTCTTCACTAATACAATTTATTGTTCACTGACCTTATAATACCCTTTATATTAAATTATTCTTGGTTTATTTAAGTCAGTCTAATGCTAAATAATAATTGATAGTGGCTAAAACTGCAGGTTGGATACTAAATAAACAGAGTGGGATGCTATCATTTTCTTCAGTGTACATTAAAAAAGATTTATAGGCTAAGATTACTTATGTTTGTGCACAGAAACAGAATGTTCTCTTTAAAAGTATATTTGTTTAGATATAATTAAACTTGATAATATTTGACTGTTACTTAAAACACTGCCATGTAGCGTATCATTTTAGTATAAGTATTTTTAGCATAATTCCTTTAAAATAGATTTCTTTGAAATTCTAATATTTTCTGAAATGCATGTTAACTATCCTTATAAATAGATTAAAAATACCAGCTAAAGTCATCAGTTTCATATTAATTTTAGAGTTTACAGTTTGGTCTATTGAACAACATCTAGATTATGAGAATATTTGAGCATGGCCAGAACAGTACTCTTTTTTATCCTTTAATTTTGTATTGTATTATTTTGTTTGGTTTTTGGTGAGATTATTAGTCTCATTGAAAACCAAGAAGAGTCTGTAGATATTTGGTATAGAAAGCATTAAAATCAGTTTATGTTAGACATATCACTTGGTTTCCAGGTCTTGTTAAAGTATCAGGACATCCTTAATCCTTTGTTGTACAAAGTGGTACTTGAACTCTTGCAATATATTTTCCACTTGCTATTGCAACTTAACTAACCTTTTTTCTACTAAGGATTTGAGGTGGGATATGAAAGTAGATAAAGCTATTTCATTGCCCACACCCCCCAAAATGTTATATTTTGATGGAGAATTATTACATTTCAAATTATTTTTCTGATGGGCATTTAAAAAAATTTCATTATTTGACTTACAGAAAATCTAAGCTCTTGCTGTTTATTATAACAAAATTGAATAAGCACAGCAAAACAAAGAAAATCATAGTAATTTGACATGACTTTTAGTTCAGTACATGGATGTCACCTCCAACAAACTAAAATGAAGAATTATGATTTTCTGGAACATTTAAAATACTAAGTACCCAGAGAGTAAAGTTAAAACCAGCAAAGTGGTGGATGGCTAATAAAATTTATGATACATATCTTAAAACATAGCAGACGTGATATGAAAAAGAGAGTTAACAGATCTAGAAAAAAGGTTTCTAAAGTAGCTGATTTGCAAAGATACAAAAATATGCCACAGAATAATATAAAGTTATTTAGGATTTATCAAGTTACTGATATTAGAAATTAAATTTGTTCATTGAGAATAAAATATTGGACACTTGGCAAGATAAAGATGGGACAAGTCAAACTATGAAGATCTCCACAAAGGGTGGCTCCTGAGGGCAGTTTCATGCACCCCCATGGCTGCCGCCTACACAGGGGGGTGGCTACTATAGCTAGTCCCATGCAGCAAACTGCCTCCATCACACTACGGCCTCCTCATGGGATTGCTGCTGTGGTTACCGGGTGCTGAACACCTGCTGTTGCTGCAGCTCTCAGCTCCAGCCCTGGAGAATTCCCAGCTCCCTCTTCCACCCCAAGCCACAGCGGCACTCCAAGCTGCACCACCCATCTCCCTCACTGGGTCCCAGTGACTGATGCTGGACACACACCATCGTCTCCCGTCATAGTTGATCAACTGGGACCCCAGACAAGTGGACAGAGTAAATTGGCAAAGAGGAGCCACCCACTGCAGCCATTTTCCAGAGAGAGATTCTCATTGCCCCACCCATCTCCACGCAGCCTCCACCCTGTTTTCTAAGGTAACCTAGCCAAAAGAGGAGACAGAAGCCCCTACCCTATGCTGAATCAGACACAGACAACTCAGTTCTGTGTGGCAGATCTGTCAGGCAACAAGCAAAGGGAACTGACCCAAACTATGAGTAACCCTGTTTGCCTGCAATGAGAACAAAGGGGAGGGACTAGAGATCAGAGTTGAAGAGATTTTAGACACTCAGGAAAGACCCCAGAGCTGGTCTGGTTTCTTATTTTTATTTTTTATTTCATTATTTTGACTGATTGTTTTGTTCACTTTTGTTTGCTTTTTTATTTAGACTACCTGTTTGCATTGGGAAGAACACATCAAAGGGAATGATTTTACTGGACTGTCTTTGTGTGATTACCAGTATACTTTAGGGAATTTTCTTTGTTTGTCTGTCTTTTACTCTTTTCCAGCCTTGTGTCTCAATTCATTTGTTAGTTGGTATGTACGTCAGTTTTCCCTCTTACTCTTCTCTCTCTCCAACTTCCTCTTGATCCCCCTTCTTCCATTACTTTCCTTTTTCTTACCTCCTTTTGTTCCTAGGAGCAAACCTGAACCCCACTGCATGGACAGATTGTAAGGCAGTGGGAAGTGGGTTCCAGGGTGCCCATACACCTGACGGTGGATAATGGGATCTGCAGATAGAAGCTAAATCACAGCTTCCCCATCAATTAAATCTCAAAACTGCCTCCAACCCACAGTCCAGCCTCAGAAGTGAACAAAGCCAGAGGATCATCATAAGGAAGAATAGGAGATGGAACAAAAAGAAGTAAAAGCAACTTCACCTTCCCAGAAAAACAGACCCAAAGAAGGGGAGGGAAAGAGAGAGAGAAAAATCTACACAAATAAAGAAAAACCAAAAGAAGAATATGGATCTCTCACAGACCCCTGGGAGGTCAGACACTGAGAAAACAGACTTTGAAAGGAAACAATGAAGAGTCCCCAGAATGACAGATCTCAAACTACAAATCAGATATCAAGACATTAATAGAGATATTAAAAAGAATTGAGGAGAGACAAGAGGAAACTAGGAAGGAATTGATAACTGAGATAACAATAATAAAGAATACTGTGAATGAAATAAATAACAAACTGATAAGCATGGAAAGCAGAATTAGTCAAGCAGAAGAAAGAATCTCAGAGCCTGAGGACCAAAATATAGAACTAACCCAAACTGTCAAAAACATAGAAAAGAAGCTTAAAAAGACAGAACAAAACCTTCAAGAGATGAGCGATTACTCCAAGAGACCAAACCTAAGAGTAATTGGACTTCCTGAGGCAGAAAGAGAGACAGAGACCACCCTGGAACAAACATTCCATGAAATTATTCAAGAAAACTTCCCTCATCTCATCAGTGATGCAAAAATTCAAACACAAGAGATTCAGAGAACTCCTGCAAGACAACAAATGAGAAGACCAACTCCCAGACACATCATAATTTGCCTAAACAAAGTAGGTATAAAAGAAAAAATCCTAAAGGCAGCAAGAGACAAAGGTCCAATTACTTACCATGGAAGAAGAATTCGAATAGCAGCAGATTTATCTACAGAACCCTTCAGGTTAGGAGAACTTGGAGTCCTATCTTAAAAGTTCTAAAAGATAAATAATTTTAACCAAGAATAACCTACCCAGCCAAGCTAAACTTCATCAGTGAGGGAGAATTAAAATCTTTCCCAGATATCCAATCCCTAAGAAACTATGCCACTACCAGACCACCTCTACAAGAAACACTTAAGAAAGTATTAAACACAAAGAAAAGGAAAAAGGAACAACAACATTCTTCACAAGAGTACAGGAAAAAGATTAAAAACACACATAAGCCAACCCAAAAAACAAAAGAAAGACAACAAACAAACAGGAACAACAACTCTATAAGAACCTCATGATAGGGATCAACTGTCACATTTCAATAATTAGCCTGAATGTGAATGGACTAAATGCACCACTGAAAAGACATAGAATGGCAAAATGGATAAAATATCACCAGGCAACAATATATTGCCTCCAAGAGACTCATCTCACTAGAAAGGACACTCACAGACTCAAAGTAAGAGGATGGGAAGCAAAATTTTAGGCAAACAGAACAGAAAAGAAAGAAGGAGTCAAAATCTTAATCTCAGACAAAATACCCTTTAAGCTATCAAAAATTTAAAAAGATACAGAAGGCCACTACATAATGATAAAAGGTTCAACCCATCAACAAGAAATATCCATCCTAAACATATATGCACCCAACATAGGAGTGCCAACTTTCATAAAGCAGCTTCTAGATAAACTCAAAAAAGATATTGACTCTAACACTATCATACCTGGGGACTTCAATACCCCACTCACAACCCTAGACAGATCATCAGGACAAAAAATCAGCAACGAGATCTGAAACCTCAATGTGACTCTTGACCAAATGGACTTAATTGATACCTATAGAACACTTAACCCAACGACCACAGAATATACATGGGACATACTCTAAGATCAACCATATCCTTGGCCATAAATCAAGCATAAACAGATTTCAAAAGATTGAAATTTTGCCATGCACCTTCTCAGACCACAGTGGAATAAAAATAAACATCAATACCAACAAGGCCCCCCCAAAACCCACAAAGACATGGACACTAAACAGCATGATGTTAAACAACTCCTGGGTCAATGATGAAATCAAAACAGAGATTAAAAGATACCTGTAAACAAATGAAAATGAAGAAACATCTTTCCAAAATCTCTGGGATGCCATGAAAGCTGTAGTAAGAGGGGAATTCATATCTCTACAGACACACATGAAGAAAATGGAGGGATCACATATTAACAGCCTAACAAATCACCTAAGAAAGCTGGAAAAGCAAGACCACCAAAACCCTAACTTCAGCAGAAGAATCCAGATCACCAAAATAAAAGCCCAAAGACAAAAAGATAATACAAAAAAAAAGCTGGTCCTTCAAAAGGATAAACAAGATCTATGGTCCCCTAGCTAGACTTGCCAAGAAAAAGAGAGAAAAAGCTCAAATAAACACAACCAGAAACACAAAAGATGAAGTCACATCTGACCCTGAAGAAATACAAAAGATCATTAGAAACTGCTAAGTACACTTGTATGAAACAAATTTGAAAACCTTAAGGAAATGAAGGACTTTCTGACATCACACAACCTGCCTAGGTTGAAACAAGATGAAATTGAGACCCTAAATAGACCAATAACAATTCAGGAAATTGACTATGTCATAAGAAAATGACCTACAAAAAAAGCCCTGGACCAGTGACTTTCCAGCAGATTCTATAAGATATTTAAGGAGGAACTGATACCAATCCTACTGAAAGTATTCCAAGTGATTGAGAATGATGGAACTCTCCCCAAATCATTTTTTGAAGCTAACATCACATTGATACTCAAGCCAGGTAAAGACCCAACAAAGAAAGAAAACTATAGGCCAATATCTTTGATGAACATAGACGCTAAAGTTCTCAACAAGATCCTAGCAAACCGGATTCAACAACACATCTCAGAAATCATCCATCATGACCAAGTAGGCTTCACCCTGGGACACAAGGCTGGCTCAACAACATTCGTAAGACCATAAATGTAATTAAATACATCAACAGACGTCAAAACAAAAACCACATAATTATATCATTAGATGCAGAAAAAGCTTTTGATAAAATCCAGCACCGCTTCTTGATAAAAAAACCTTGAATGTCTAGGCATACGTGGGACATACCTCAAAATAGTAAAAGCCATCGACGAGAAACCACAGTCAGTATACTCCTAAAACAGACAAAAATTGGAACCATTTCCCCTGAAAACTGGAAAAAGACAAGGATGCCCACTCTCACCCCTCCTGTTCAACATAGTATTGGAAGTCCTGGCTAGAGCAATCAGAAAAGAGAAGGCAATCAAGTGTATCCAAATAGGAAAAGAGGAAATCAAATTTTCTCTTTGCAGACAACATGATTGTATACCTTGAAAATCCAAGATTATCTGTCAAAAACATCCTTGCACTGATAAAGGACTTTGGAAAAGTCTCAGGGTATAAAATAAATGTGTAAAAGACAATGGCATTTCTTTACACCAATAATAAACAAACAGAAACCCAAATAAAAAGCACAATCCCATTCACCGTAGACACACAAAAAATGAAATACCTTGGCATCTTCCTAACCAGCGACATGAAAGACCTTTACAATGAAAATACAAAACACTGCTCAAATAAATCAAAGATGACACAAACAAGTGGAAAAATATCCCATGCTCATGGATTGGAATAGTCAATATTGTTAAGATGTCCATCTTACCTAAGTCAATCTACAGACTTAATGCAATACCCATCAAATTACCAGCAACATTCTTCTCAGACCTAGAAAAAGCAATACAGGAATTCATATGGAAACACAAATGACCAAGAATTGCCAGAACAATCCTAGCAAAAAAAAAAAAAACAAAGCAGTAGGTATCACACTACCAGACTTTAAACTTTACTATAAAGCTACAATAATCAAAACAGCCTGGTATTGGTACAAGAACAGACATATAGACCAAAGGAATAGAATTGAGATTCTAGAAGCAAAACCTCAATTTCTTGGCCAACTCATCTTTGACAAAGCCACAACCACCCACCACTCAGGAGAGGAGAACCTATTCAGTAAATGGTGCTGGGAAAACTGGCTGACCACATGCAAAAGATTCAAACAGGATCCCTATCTATTCCCATACACAAAAATTAACTCTAAATGGATCAGAGACCTAAATGTAAAACCTCAAACCATAAGAACTTTAGAAAATGCAGGACACACCCTTATGGAAGTTGGAACTGTCCTCCAATTCCTGAGCAAAACCCAAAATGCACAGGCCATAAGAGATAAGACAGACAAATGGGACCTCATTAAAGTGACAAGCTTCTGCAAAGCCAAAGAAACCATCAAGAGAGCAGGGAGACAGTCCACAGACTGGGAAAAAGTATTTGCCAGTTCCATGACTAACAAAGGCCTAACGTCAAGGAACTACAAGGAACTCAAAAGTACTGAAAGGAAAAAAGCAAACAACTGCATTACAAAGTAGGCAAAAGATATGAACAGATACGTCTCAAAAGAAAACATATGAGCAGCCAACAGATACATGAAGAAATGTTCAACCTCACTGGTCATCAAGGAGATGCAAATTAAAACTACACTGAGATACCACCTAACTCCAGTCAGAATGGCCATCATCAATAACTCAAAAAATAACAGATGCTGGAGAGGATGTAGCGAAAAGGGAACACTTCTACACTGTTGGTGGGAGTGTAAACTAGTAAAGCCTCTGTGGAAATCAGTGTGGCGATTCCTAAAAGCTCTAAGAATCGACCTTCCATATGACCCCGTAATCCCCCTACTGGGAATATACTCTGAAGAACTCAAATCACTCTATCAAAAAGATACCTGCACATGAATGTTTATCGCAGCATTGTTCACAATAGCAAGATCATGGAACCAACCATACTGTCCATCAAAAGAGGACTGGATTTAAAAAATTGGGTACATATATACAACAGAATATTACGCAGTCATAAAAAAGAACAAAACCATTAATTTCGCAGCAACCTGGATGGAATTAGAGTTTATAATACTGAGTGATCTCTCACAGAAACAAAGATCTGAGTATCACATGTTCTCACTCATAAGTGGACCTTGAACAACTGCCATAATACTATAAGAAAAGGATGGACAGTGGCGGGAAACTATGGGGGGGGCAGGAAGGGGAAGGGAGGTGGGATCAACGGTAGTCAATATCAGTCTGGGGAAAGGGGGGCACACCTCAACAAGGGCACCTGCACAATGAATATTTGTATACCTAACCCTTAACTGTACTCCACAATTTTAAAATAAAATATATATATTACAAATATATATTAAAAAAGAATAAATTATTAATTAAATAATGATGAAAGGTTTAAAAAATTGACTAGTGACTGGTGGGATTGAATGATGGAGAGTAAAATAGAATCTGTATTAAAGTCTAACTTTTTTCCCTTTCCTTTTAATTCAAGCTATTAATGCATCCAGCCAAGATATCAGATTCTGCCAAACTTGAAAAGGAGGAAGTGGAGTGACACTCAGAAACACCATTGGATCAGAACAACTTTATGGTTATCCAATCTATTTGTGAGTCGGAGGGTAGTGGCATAGAGCAGCTCTTCTCTAATATGCAACATGCACACACCTCAAATTTTTACTGCCTAATATGGTAGGTCCCAAAGACTAGTCCATGTTCTGAAGAAGTCTGCAAGAAATGTACATGTAAAGAGACAAAATATACATTGTCTATGACCTATATTTTCCTTTATTTAAAGCTGTGCAAAAGAAAAGGCAATTATCATATAAGTATTCCTTCCATAAAAAATGTCTACCACAACAATTATTCGTGTAAAAGCAAAAGTAACCAAAGCTCTTTTTTATATGGCAAAATATAAATAAAATGTTTGAATTCAGGCACTGGTGTAGAATTTGAGATATTGCAACCCAAGCAACTTTAATTAGTTTAGTTTTGAAATAACAGTGTTAGAAAAGTTCTGAAGAATAGGCAGTACAGTAGAAATACAGCAGTAATAACATAACTAATAGAAGTCCAAACTTTTAGTCCTAACTCTAACACTTTCTAGATGTGTGAAAAAAAGTATATTACTTAAACTTTTTGCACAGTAAATCTATTATCTTCATTAACCCTAAAGATTGATTTATATTGAGCTATCAATAAATGTTTGAAGGAAAGTCCTTTCTAAACAATTCTTTTTAGCAAATATAAACAAATTAACATTTTAAAAAAGTAAACTTTAGCAAACTTAAAAGACAAAAGCATTTTTAAAGAGTGCTCTAGAAATTCATTCAAACAATGAATGCCCGAATGGATAATTATGGAAATATATAAATATTCCATATGAATTGCCTCTGTAAGTATTTTCATATAATGAACAAAATTAAAATTATTTTAAATGTTTTGTTATATACTCATTAAATCATATTTTATTTAAGGCATATGTCTAGGTTGGGTAATGATCATAATGATGTGTATGTGTATTTTAATCAACAATGGTAATAATATAGATCAAAATAGCCTGCATATGCTACTACGTATTTCTGGTAATAACCATTTTTGTGTTCAAAACAATCTTTCAACATGAAAGAATATATATTTAGTTACAAATGCATTAAAAGGCATAAGAATTACAATATTACATTTATTTAAATATAATTAAAATCCTGTCATTTGAATTCAAACTTCACTCTCTTCTAGAAGAGCTCTAAATCTAAAAATAAGCAAAATAAAAAGGGGGTAGGAGGGGAGACTTTTTCAGTGGCAGAAAAATACTTCCTAGCCATCTAGTAATAGGACATGTTGCTTAAAGCATGCTAGTCAGAGTAGCTCAATGTTCTGAGAAGGGAATATTTACAAGAAACTGTGGAAGAAGCCATTATTAGCTAAACCATAAATAAAGCAGTGTTCCTATTGCAATATCAAAGTGTTAGGTGAATCCTAAAGGATCATTATACAATGTTGACTCCAAACTACATTCATAGAAAAACAAAAGACAGATTTTGAAAACACTGCTCTGCTAAAAGATAAAGATGTCTCCATTATCTTGAAAGGTTGAGAAAAGATCAATCGTCATATTTCACTACCACATTAGTTTATCAATATTATCCTGAGATCAAAATACTGAACCAGAGATTCAAAAATCTTTGCTGGCTAAAATTTTCTTAAATATAAAAATGAAAATTAAATTAAAATTTAAAATGTACTCAAATGTAGTCAACTGTGAGCAGACTGAAAATATCTAGAAAACCATCTAAATTGGTGCACCTGAATGGATTAATAGTAGCTTAAATGCATGGAGAAATTTCTACATGCCAAGGTACTATGTTAAGCAGGAAGGTTTTGGAGGCAGTCCTGGATAATTCTTCTTTTCCAGAGATGAGAAAACAGATACCTTGGTAAAATGTCAGAAAGGCAGTAAGTGGCAGATCATGAACTCAAATCCTGGCCTTACATGTGACACACTATAGTTCACCTCTGTATTGTGACTCTGCTTTTTAAAGCTTATTGGTACTAAAAGGACAGCAATGCCCAAAGCTATTACAGAAGACTTTAGCAAGAATACAGTTGACTACACTTGAGCAAATTTTTTTAAGAAGAATGAACTCTAGAAGTATCAAATGAAATGGCATTATAAAATTAGATGCAATTCCTTAAAATCACTTAACTTATTTATTTATAATTGCCAAGTTTTGTCAAATTTTATTTGATTGGTAATAAAAAATAGTTGAATTTTAAAAAATAAATATAAAGTGACTTGTTACTTTTAAAGTGTGACACTACTATAAATGGACATTCTAGGTGGTTTGGAAATGTCATCAATGTAAGCTTTCAAAAATGTTAAAAATATAACTGTCAAAAAGCATGTCAAGAGAGTAAATGGTTGGAGAACATTTTGTAGGGTTTTGGTATGTATATTTTTCTTTGTCTTACACATATGGTGAAATACCATTATTATATTAGTAACTGCAGTAGCTACAGAAAAGGAAATATGTCTACTGCTAGAAAATTTTAGGCCCTTTCCTGAAGAAAATGTTTTATTGTGTAGAAATTACTTTTTAGTTGATGCATTTATTTATTAATTATGGATTCACATGCAGTTGTAAGAAATAATACAGGACCATCACATTTACATTTTGCTTTATTTCCACCAGCAATCACATTCTGAAAACTAATGGTTTCATATCTGAGATGTTGACATTGATACAATTCACCTGCCTTATGCAGATTTCCCCAGATTAACTTCTACTCATTTGTGGAAGTGTATGCATTAAATTCTGCACAGTATTATCACTGTGTAGGTTCATGTGTTCACCACCAGTCAAGATACTGAATCGTTTCTACAGATCAAAGAGGATCTTGTGTTGCCATTTTAAAACATACCCATCTTCTTCCTGTCTTCCTCATCCCTAACCCCTGGCATCCATTAAGATATCTTACATTTCTTAAATGTTGTCATTTCAAGCATGTTATATAATTGGAATCATACAGTATGTAATATTTTGAGTTTGGCTTTTTTTTTTCACTCAGCATCATTCAAAGTTTTGCATGTATCAGTATTCTATTTCTTTTTATTGCTCAGAGATATTTCTTGATATGGGTGTTTGTGTGACCATTCACCCACTGAAGGACATCTGGGTTGTTTCCAGATGTGGATATTACTAATAAAGCTATTATGTACAATTTTGTACATGTTTTTTGTGAGCATAACTTTTCATTTATCTAGAAAAACATCCAGGGGTGCAATTGCTAGGTCATGTGGTAGTTGCATGTTTAATTTTTTAAGAAAATGTAAGGTATTTTGCACTGTCTTTTTCCACTTATATGGGCTTTCTCAGATTCTTATTTTTGATAAGATCCAGTTTATCAATTTTTATGTATCATGATTTTGTGTCACATTTAAGAACTCATCTAGCCCAAGGCCCTGGACTTTTTTTTTTTTTTTTTAGTTTACATTTTCATTGGAGTATATGATCCATTTTGAATTAATTTTTGTGTAAGATGTGAGGTTAAGGTCAACGTTCATTTTTTTTTGCCTATGATATGCAATTGCTTCAGCACCACTTGTTGAAAAGGCTGTATTTTTTCATTGAATGGCTTTTGCATTTTGTCCAAAGCTACTTATGAATTTTTGTGCAGTTCTATTTCTGAGTCCTGCATTTTGTTTCATTGATATATGTTTCTATCCTTCCTCCAATATCACTCTGTAACCCTTAATATTTAGCGTACTAATTCATCCTACTTTGTTATTCTTTTTTAAGATGTTTTTAGCTATGCTAGGTCCTCTGTCTTGCCATAAAAATTTTAGAATAAGCATCTATGAAAAATTGGTTTGGTGATTTTGTTAGAAATTATATTAAACCTGTATAACAATCTGGAGGATAATCAATATCTTTACTATGCCAAATCTTCTAATTCATGAACATGGTACATTTCTCAATGTATTTAGGTCTTATTTGATTTTTTTCATCAGCAATTTGTAGTTTTCAGCATACTGATCCATGTTTTGTTGGATTTAGACCTTAGTATTTTATATGTTTTAGTAGTAAATACAAATGATACTGTATTTTATTTTATTTTATTTTATTTTATTTTATTTTATTTTATTTGAGTTGGAGTCTCACTCTGTCGCCCAGACTGGAGTGCAGTGGCCGCTCCCGGCCACCGCAGCCTCGACCTGCTGGGCTCCGGCAATCCTTCCGCCTCATCCTTCCGAGTAGCCGGAATTACAGGCACGCGCTACCACGCCCGGCTGATTTTTTTGATTTATTGTAGAGATGAGGTCTCGCTGCCCAGGCGGGTCTCGAACCCGCGGGCTCAGGCAATCCACTCACCTCAGCCTCCCCAAGGCGCGGGATTACAGGCTGAGCCACCGAGCCCGGCGATACTGTATTTTAAATGTTGAAGTCTATGTGTTCATTGTACCATATAGAAAGACAGTGGATTTTTCTGTTTATCTTGTATCCTGTGGCCATGCTAAATTCAATTGTTCTAGAAATTTTTTGGCAGATTCATTGAGATTTTCTATGTAGAAAATCATGTCATCTATAAACAGATACATTTTTATTACTTTCTTTCTAATTTGTATTCTTTCTATTTCTTTTTCTTGCTGTAATGCAGCAGCTAGAACTTCCAGTACTATATTGAGTAAGAATGATGACTATGAACATCCTTGTTTGTTTAAAGTTTAAGAGGAAATATTTCAGTCTTTCACTTCTAAGTATGCTAACTACTGGGGTTTTTTTGTTGTTTTGTTTTGTTTTGTTTTGTTTTTTAGAAGTCCTTAATTAAGTTCAGGTATTTTTTTCTCTATTTTTAATTTGCTAATAGTTTTCATTGTAAATGAGCATTGGACTTTGTCAAACTTTTTCTACAAGTTAACTATTATGATCATATAATTTTTCTCTCATAACTTGCTAATATGGTACATTTTATGGATTGATATTGCAATGTTGTGTTAGCATTTGTATACCTGGAAAAAATTCTACTTGTCCATGGTGTATGACTATTTTTATACACTGTTGTATTTAGTATACTAATATTTTGTTAAATATTTATGTGCCTAAGTTCATAAGAGGTATTGAACAGTAGAATTTTTTGTGTTTTTTTATTTTGTTTTGTTTGTACTGTCATTGTCTGGTTTTGTCATTGGGATAATAGTGGCCCCCAAAAATTGGTTGAAAAGTGCTCCTTCTTCTTCTATTTACTGAAAAAGTTTATGTGTTATTAGTGTTAATTCTTTAAATGTTTTGTAGAATTCTCCTGTGACCCATGTGGGCCTGGATATTTCTTTTTCAGAAGCTTTAAAACTATGGATTTGATTTATTTTATGGATATAAGGCTATTCCGTCTATCTGTTTCATCTTCATTGAGTTTTGTTGTCATGTGACTTTTGAGAAATTGGTTTATCTAAGTTGTTGAATCTATGACTACGAAGTTCTTTAGAGTATTTCCTTGTTATCCTTATAAGTTCTGCAGAACTTAAAATATCCCCTATTTTATTCCTTATATTGGTGAATATGTCTTCTCTTGTAAAATGTTAATCAACTTTATGGATATTTTTCTAAACCAAGTTGTGTTTCATTTATTGTTCTCTACTGCGTTTCTATTTTCAAGTTAATTAATACATGGCTTTTATTATTTTCTTATTATTTTAGGCTTATTTTGATCTCCTTTTTTTGTTTCTGGATATAGACACTTGGATTTTGGACATTTTTCATTACTAACATGCTTTTAATGATATGCATTTCTCACTAATCATCACTTTAGCTGAGTTCCACACATTTTGATATGTTGTAAGGTTTTTTTACATCCATATCTATTTACTTATTTCCATTGATACTTTTTTTGACTCATGGATTATTTGGAAGTGTGATATTTAATTTTCATTTGCTTAGAGATATTCCTGCTGTATTTCTGTTATTGATATTTAGTTTGATGTCATTACTAACAGAAAACATACTGTAGTATTTCAAATCTGTTAAAATTCTAGGTTTGCTATATAGTACAAGACATGGCTTATCTGAGTGAATTGATGTTTGACAAAAATATTTATTCTACTGTTGTTAGATGTGTTCTTTATATGTCAGTTAGATCATATTGGTTGGTTGTATTGTTCAGATATTTTATATCCTTGCTGATTTGTTGCATAGTGTTCCTATCAGTTTCTATGATGCGGTGTTGAAGTCTTCAGTTATAAGAATGGATTTGTTTTCCTCATTTCAGCACAATCAGATTTTGTTTCACGTATTTTGAGGCTCTGTTTTGTGTACATAAGCATGTAGTATTGTAAGTCTTCCTTGTGGATTAATCATTTTATCACTATGTAATGTCTCTCTTTGTGTATAGTAAATTTTTGTGTGAAAACTACTTTGTCAGAGATTAATATAGACATTTATGTTTTTTCATATTAATGTTTACATGGTAGATCTTATACATCCTTTTACTTGCAACTTACCTATGTTATGAATTAGAAGTGAGGGTTTTTTTAAGCAACACAAAGGTAGATCGTGTTTTTAACTCTCTGAAATCTTTGCCTTTTATTGATGGATTTTAAACCATTTATATTTCACATAAGTGCTGATATGTTAGTGTTTATGTCTGCCAGTCCTATTTATTTATTTCTGTTTGGTTCCTCTAGTTCACTCTTTTTGTTTGTTTGTTTCTCTTTTCTTAATTTTCTGTAGTCACTTTTAGGATTTCATCTTGGTTTATTAATAGTGTTTAAGTGTACCTCTGCTGTCGGTATTTTGTATGTAGAAATATATAGTATAGACATAGATAAAATAAATATAGATTACATAGCTATAATATAAATATATATATAAAGATATAGATATGTAACTTATTCAAGTCTACTGATATTAATGTCTTACTACTTTAAACAAAGTGTGGAAATTTCACTTCCATTAGGTTCTTTTCCTTCTCTTATTTCAAACATCATTGTCAGGGGCCGGATTGGCAGCAATGGGATTCTGCCAGGGGAGGGGAGGCACACCTCATCAACAAGGGTAACTGCATAATGAACATTTGTATACTTAATCCTGAATTGTACCCCACATCTTTAAAATTAAAAAATAAAGAAATAAGCAAACATCGTCTTGAGTATCAAATGATAATACAATTTTTGTGGTAATCATTAAACACAATCAGTAAAACTCATAAGGAAAAATAATTTATGTACCCATATTTCAGTTATTTCTATTGTTCCTTCTTCCATCTTGATAGTCTAGAACCCTCATTTTTATAATTCCCTTTTTTATAAAATAACTTCCATAATTTAATCTTAAAGGGAAGATCTGCTAGTAATAGATCTTTAGTTTTCCTTTATTTTGGTATGTTTTAATTTCCACTTTATTCCCAACATGATGAATAGATGTATAGATATGATGAATATAGAATTTGGTAAGAATATGTACAGAATTTGGTTAACAGTTCTTTCCTTTTAACACTTGAAAAACATTGAGTCACTTCCTCTGGTCTCCATAATTTTAGATGAGAAACATTCTGTCATCTAATTTGAGATTACTTTATAGTAATGTGTAATTTTTATCTGTTTCCTTTAAAAGTTCTTATTGTTAACTTTCAATTTTTAAAATTTAATTATAATATTTCTTGGCATACATTTCTTTGATTTTACCTGTTTGAAGTTCTGTCATCTTTTTCTATCTGTAGTATTGTGTCTCTCACCAAATTTGGGGGTGTTTTTAGCCTATATTTCTTCAAATTTCAAGCTCTTTATTTCTTCTTTCCTTCTGAGATTCTGATGATATGAATGTTGGAACTTTTGCTTCTGTGCCACAGGATCCAGACGTCTGTTTTTTCTTTGTTTTTCAGCCTATTTTCTCTCTGTTGTTTAGATTTGGCGACTTCTATTATTTGTCTTCAAGCTTACTAATTCTACCCTCTGTCAATCTCCTTTCTACTACAGATCCCACCCAAAGAGTTTTTTATTTCTATTGCTGTATTTTTTAATTACAGAAGTTTCATTTGAAGTGTTTTATAATTTATCTTTCATTACTGATTTTGTCTATTTTTGTTTCAAGAGAAGTTTTGTTTGTGGAAGCATTTTTATAATGATTGCTTTACAATACTTATCACAGATAATTCCAACATCATGGTATTTGCATAAGTTTATTCACTTTTCCAAAAGTTGTTATTTTCTTAGTTCTTAGAATTATGGGTGATTTTTTTAATGTATTCTGGACATTATTCAACTATTTAGAAAACTACAGATTCTAAATTATTTACATACTTTATTTGAGCAAACAGCTACCCTGTTTTGTTTTAGCATGTGTATCTTAGCCTAATTCTGTGGGTTGTATGTCCAATGGTAGTTTAATTTTCAGGACCCCTGTGGTACTATGTTGATCTGCTTTGTTTATTTGGTTTTGCTAGGGTCTCCACTAGTCCATGTCAGTGCTGTCTGAGAATTCCTAAGTGCCTGTACCTGGGGGAGGGGTTTGGCACTATCTTCCTGTCTATTTTCCCTTGACTGCCCCAATGTCTTGGCCTCTGGGGACAAAAAAAGACTTCCCATATCATGCCACTTGCTGTGACCGGGCCTCTTTTGCTGGGTCCATCTGCCCACCCCCATTCCCACCTTGTTGTCTCTAGGTCAAGGAAGATAGTATCATCCCATGAAGAAAAAGAGGCTTTCCAGACCAAATGACTTGCTGTAGCTGGGACTCTTTTGCTAATCCATACAGCAGCTTTAGCATCTTTTGGCAGAAAAGAGGTCTTAAGCCTGTCAGGTAGGATAGTGTCTCCACTTGCTTGGTTTTTCTAGCAGGAGTCCCAATCAATTGTCCTTGATAGTAGTGTCAGTTTCCTCCGGTGTGATCAGAAGGCACTGGAGCTGCCTTCTCTTGCTCTTCTGAGTATCCAGAAACACCAGGTCTTCCTCTGTTGGTGAGAGTATGTGGAATGCTCTGTTGCTTGACACTCCTCTGGCCCTGGGATCCCAAGCCAACTGGTATTCGAGAATCTTTTAGAGTAATCCTTTGGGTGTTTCTTATGTTTCACAGTTGTGCTGTACAAGGAGGAACAGAGAAAAATGGGTACACTATTTTGTGCTGACTGAAAGTTATGATCCAATACATTTTAAGAAGTGTATCCACAGTGTGATGCAGGCAAAGGCTAAACACAGTTCCAAATGATAGTAACTGCTTTCCCAGAGAGGAACAGGATCCAACCACCATGATCCTTCCCTATTTAGACGCTCACTGCTTAACAGAAGACTCCCTCACCATCCAGCTTTCCTGGAGGAGCAGAACATCAAGAATTCTGATCACATCATCTCCTCCATACTTCCATTCCATTCCACTGAAAAAATGAAAATCTACTTCCAGTCAACGACACAGATTGAGAATTATTTTTAAATCATTTTTTATCTTCTATGATGTCACTGGCTTGATATATGAATGTGAACGCAAGCCATAATAATAAATGTTATTCCACATAGATTTATTATTTGGTCATTTATCAAAGTTTTAAATCTTACTGAAAAAGACAATTTTTACCTTTGTTTAAGCCTGGACTTCTGCTCAAATAGAGGATAAAGCAATGGATCTCATACCACATCTGATGAATTGTCAACAGTTATTTTGAGACCAATGCATATGACTTGAAATAAGCTACTTCCAAATTGTTCATGTACAAGCTTTTGAAATAGCAAGGACTAACTTCCTTATCTTTCACTAGCCTTGCATGCAAGATAAATACATGTGCTCAAGTGAATATGCAAGTCTGTGGTCTGCTGGGTCACTACTACATAAATCAGAGTCAGCACTCTGAATGGTGTCCAGTCAGAGAACACTGATCACAATAGCAGAGAAAATGAGTTTCTTGAGGCCAAGCATCAGCAGGAAGAAAAATGCTGTATCCACAGACTCTCTAATTAATTGTGCAGAAAGAGAGATATGATATTGTGCTCTGGCATGCAGCTATATATGCCTCTTTTATTAGTCAAATTTTTTAAAATGTGACTTCTAGGGCCTATTTAAATAACACAAATTGCAGGACAGCCCCTACAGGGCTCAGTATGCATTCATCCCTATGTTCCACACCACCAACCATATATCTGTATCCACGTCTTAGTTTGCCATAACAAAATACCATTGACTGGGTGACTTAAACAACAGAAATTCATTTTCTCACAATTCTGGAAGTCAAAGATCAGGGTGCCTCTACATAGTCAGTTTATGGTGAGGTCCCTCTTCTTAATTTGCAGATAGCTGCCCTCTTGCTATGTATACACATGGCAGAGAGAGTGAGGGAAAGAACAAGCTCTCTTCCTACAAGGGCACTGATGCCATCATGAGGGCCCTCTCTCATCAACTTACTTAAACCTAATTACCTTTCAAGGCCCTATCTCCAAATACCAACAAATTAGGAGTTAGTCCTTCAATATATGTTTTTGGGAAACAGAATTCTGTCTATAGTAATCTGCAAATTTACAGGTGCCTCCATGGGACATCAAACCAACTGTCATGCCTACCAACTACTCTGAGTTAGCAACGATAGACGAATTAGCATATCAGCCCTACATTAAGGAGTCAGTATTTATTTGTACAAATACAGCATACAGATACTAATCTATTATAAGAAACTCTACACACTCCCAAAAATGTAATGATAAAATATTTGCAATATAAAAAATAACTTTCATAATCCAATAAACTCAAATGATACATTAATAATGTCATCGTATTTGTATATTAAAGTAATTTTTTCTTTCCCTCTCCATTCATTTCTCTCTGCCTATGAGCATGTTCCAATATCCCTCCTTCAAATAAAATGCTTTCTCAACCCTCTTTTAACTACTGATTTCTCCATTACTGGGGCTTTCATCTGCAGGGATAATCCTCCATTCACACTCCTCCCTTACACCCCTGCAACAGGACCGCCTGATTCCAAAGTTGTAAAAGTCAGCTTTTCGATTTCCAGAAACACATCCTTGATCTTTTTTGTGTGAATTTTCTGGAAGACTGGAGCAAATGCAGGCCTCAGCTGCCTAAGCCCTAGAAACATAAGCAAAGAGCTGATTAGACTTCTTTCCTTTTCACTCTCTGAAAATATCTAGACTCACATAGGTACCCATTTCTAGCTTTATTTGTATTATGAACAAAGATAATCAGGTTGCCCTAAAATTTTCCAGGCCTGGGCAAGAGCACAAATGGACATCCTCCTTGGATCTAGGAGAACACAAATGTGTATAACTAAAAGGATGGATACAGGGAAGAGGTGCATATAGGCACTGAACATGAAGTGATAAGTTCTGGGATCACTGGGACATAGCTTAAAAGGGGGACCAAGGCTCTGGGTGGAAATATCCTCTTAAATCCAGAAAATTCTTATACTTGGAAGAGGAGCACAGTTAGAGGACAGGAGAATGGTGCTTTTCACAGCGTAGGTCCTCAGTGCACAAACCCCAGTTGCCTAGGTAAATGGTAGCAGCGACCATCACTGCCTCTTAGTTACTCTACCTTCTCAACCTAATGCATTGCATATGTTGGTGCATAATCTTAGCTTCAGTCTATGATACTACCATTCTTCCTCTAATTTGGGGGCCATCAAATTTTCCTTTGTCAACATTCTCACACCTGCCTAAAGCAGGTAAAAGCTTAGCACAGAAACTAACATGCTTCATGCAATGCTGCACAATGAAATGCAAAATAAGACCCATGATAATAATATAATGGTATTAATGAATATCTCTGGATATCAGACGCTCCCCCATCTTTGAGAGAGTAATGCTGTTGCTTCCAATTCTGCAGTATGCCCTCTCTAATTCCCAAAAGTAATGGATCTCTAAGAAGAGAATTTTAGAAATCCTCACTGATGAACAAGAGCATGTTTTGGGGAAGATGAGCTTGGTGCCTGCCCCTCAAATCACAGACCACAAATAATCTTCTATTTTTACCTATAGACACACCTTTGATCACAGGAGAAAATTTTTGGAACCATAAAATTGTTGAAAAGGAAAAAAATAATCATTAGCCACTACTATTTTCTGTTTATTTTAAAGTACTATTTTAGGTTATTTTACCATTTTTTAAAAAAGCCAATGCTACATTAATAGTCAAATAAATAGGCCAGAGATTATCTAAGAAACCTATATCTCATATCTAGAAAAATCATATTTTAAGAGAGCTTTGTATGATGCAGTTAATCCAACAAAAAGAAAGGTAAGTTGAATTCTGCTCCTTGACATTCTTGATTTGGTGTGAAAGAAGTCTTATTACTGATTTTGATAGGAGGAAATAGTAAAAGAACTTGATTGTGGATCACAGGTTAGCTTAGAAATCTATCAATTTACAATGCTATCTGTTAATATGCCGATTCAGTAAAAATCATATTTATAAAAGGAACGTTTCTTTGTCTACCAAGTAGGAAAAAAACAGCTGAAAACTTAATATCTAAGCTTGACACGATACTGGAAAAGAGCAAAAACTGAAACTAATAACCTCATTTTTACCCTTTCTCATGAAAGGAAAACTACGTTCTCAAATAAATGAGACAGGAGAGTGAGAAATCATGCTTGTTGCTTAATGCTTCTCAGGGGTATTGTTCTGAATTCTACAGACCTACTGCTGCACAAGAAATGCAGAAACTCTTTTAGGTTTTCAATAAAATCCTTTGCAGCAATTCTAATGAAGTCCCACTGAGTCTTAGTCCAAGCCAAGGTTTTGAATTTGGATCTGAAAGTAGCTCTAAAATATTTTCTTTGTGTCACTTTTTTCTTTGCAGAAAAAGCCAATGTTGGGACTCGTAGTACAGCAGATAGTTGCTAGAAGATACGAATATGTTATGAGTAAACCAATTTGTTTTATTATAAGCACTGAATTTAAGGTGTGTTTTTTTTATATTCTAAAAAATATTATTCAGTTTATCTTACTAAAATATTTGATTTAATACAAAAAATTTCTTTGTACTTATAAGCATAAAGTGACTGGAATCATGGAAAATAAGAGGAATAAGCTGTGTATCATAGGAGGTTACAGATAAATCATGGCATGAAAACAGTTTAATGGGATATTAAAAGGAGATTTGAAAATGTCTTTGCTTGCCATTCAAACATCTACACATTTCATTACCCAGCAGCAATCTTTCATGGCGTATAAGAACTCTTGTTTTTCTTATCATAAAATAAGCTTATATACATCATGGTGTTTTTGTCAAAATTGTTCCTATTTGAGTTCCCACTGTCCACTCCTCTAAATTTTACCCTAAGATGAAAAGGAATATGGTTATAAAATACATAGACCAATAATTAAATTTGTAAAAAATATTAAAGATGTTTAGTTCTGAAATTTGAAAAGTTTGCTTCTGATCCTACCTTTTATTCTTAGTTCCACCTTGAACTACCACCACAGGGACTCAGATAAAAAGCAAGGCATGTCCAGCCAACTGATGGAGTGAGACTACAAGAAACATCTTTGCAAAAGGGACTTTTAATTAACCCAAGGGAAAGAAGACAAGTCTAGCAGAAGTTTGACTGAATAACAGTCTTCATGGTCAGAGTAAAGTAGGTGAGGCTAAGTACTAGCAGTTGTTCTTGCCTGAGCTCCCTGTGAACTCTTATCTTGGATCTTGAAATTGGACTATGACTAAAAACTAACTCCTAAAAATTCCTGAGACATTTGGAACCCTTAGAAACATAAAGTCAAGAAAGAGACAAAGTAATTTCCCAACTTTTAGAGAGTTTTGTTCAGTTTTGACTCCCTGAGGACACAGTGTGCTAATGGTAGAAGGCCAGTGAAAGTGGCTGCAGAGGCATTATTGAGTCGTAGTACCCAGTAAACCTGACGTGACCAGAACAAACCCTATTAGAGTCTAGAAAATTAGCTAGCTGCAGACTGACTCATAAACACGTAAGACACTCCTTAGGGACTCTAGCAACTCTTGCCAGGACTTACTATGCAGAGTTGGGATCTTATATTAGTATGTAAGGCAAGAACTAGGGAAACAGTGTTTACAGATTTCCTCACCAGAAAGTGGAGGTAGCACCTGCTATTTTTATACCAAAAGAGTGTTACAAGATAACATGAAATACTATATATAAAAACAATTTAAATTTGAAAATCCAACCAACCACTCAATAACATAAAGTAGTTATGCAGCAAATAGAAGAAAGAAAGAATAAGGAAAAGATATTTATTCATATGGTTGTTATTATTAAACATTCAAGAAGTTAGTAAAATCCCCTGTGAAATCATTTTCCTGATGCTATTACACATTAACCATATGCTCTAAGCTTTTCCTTACTTGGTGTTGTATCTCTCAATTAGCATCTTAAATATATCAGTCCTATACTAATCATCTGAACAATTGTCTTTATTACATCTGGGTAAATAGTAACTACTTCTCTCTGTTTTGTATTTTAGGGCTTTGAGCATCGACAATGACTTGTAAAGAGCTGTAATCAATTCCCAATCACCCACACAGTCATTAGATGAAGGTTATGGGGTAGTATCTAGGCTGTTCAGATTGGTATGATAAATTTCTTAGACTGAATAATTTATATACAGAAATTTATTGGTCAGATTTTTGGAAACTGGGAAGTCCCAAATCAATATTCTATTAGATTTTGGGTCTGGGGAGGGCTTGTCCTCACAGGTGACACTTCTTATGTGTCCTCACATGGCAGAACGGGTAAACATGCTCCTTCAGACCTCTTTTATAAAGGCATTAATCCCACTCATGAAGATTCTACTCTCATGATCCAATCACTTCCTAAAGGCCTCACCTCTTAATACCATTACCATGGGGATTATGTTTTAACATGTGAATTTGGGGGGCACATAAACATTCAGACTATAGCAGATAGATAGTAAAAAGACTGCTAAAGTTGGGATGAAAAAATAGGTTTGTAAATTTGGTCACATTACTTACTTCTCCGAGACACTTCTTACTAAAAAAAAAAAAAAAAAAATTTTTTTTACTGTGAAGAAATTGCAGATTACATGAATGCATAACATATGGTGGATACTATATGTTAGGTAAATTTGAATTTAACAATTGTCTTTAACTAGCTATAAGCCAAATATGCCCATCAAAACAAAGATAATAGTTTCAGAACACACCACATTCCCAGTTGAGAATTTACTTTACAATAATATACTTTAAAATGGTATCTCTGCAAACACAGTGAAATCATGGCCTGACTGCATAGCTCATATTCATTCATGAATTATTTTTTGTATATAAGTCTTGTGTACCCCAATAAATTATGAGTTTATTATGAGAAGAAGCTATATCATATCTTCACGTATCATTTGATACACTGCATAGTGCTGAGAGCAGATTTCCAATACTATGAATTGATTTGTTCATGGATACAAAGCAACAGTCTAGGAAGAGATAAATTAGAATCCACAAACACTAAACACTGTAATTGGAAGAATCAGCAAGTTTATATTCAATTTGCTTGATTACATTGTCATTTATCTTTTTTCTTTTCTCCTTTAACATGGACATAGACCAAAATTTTAAACAAGGGCCACCACATGCCACTCCTATTCAACACAGTACTGGAAGTTCTAGCAAGAGCAATTAGGTAAGAAAAAAAAATAAAAGGCATCCAAATAGGTAAAGAGGAAATTAAATGATCTCTCTTCACAGATGATATGGTTCTATATCTAGAGGATCTAAAAGAGTCCACCAACGGGCTCCTAGCTCTCATAAGTGACTTCAATAAAGTCTTGGGATACAAAATAAACACTCAGAAAATCAGTGACATTTCTATACACCAACACCATTCAAGCTGACAACCAAATCAGGAACACAACCCACCCCATTTACAATACACACACACACACACACACACACACACACACACACACACACACACACTCAGAATATTGAATACTGTACATCTAACCAAAGAGGCGAAAGACCTCTACAATGAGAACTTCAACACACTACTGAAAGAAATCAAAGATGACACATACAAATGGAAAAACAGTCCATGCTCAAGATTGGAAAAATCAATATCGTCAAGATGTTCATACAACCCAAAGCAATCTACAGATTCAACATAATCCTAGAAAAAAAAAAATTCTAGAAGAAAGCATAGGAAACACTCTTCTGGACACTAACTGAGGCAATGAATTTATGACCAAGATCTCAAAAGCAAAAGCAGCAAAAGATAAAATGAACAAGTGGAACCTAATCAACTCAAGAGCTTCTGCACAGCAAAAGAAACCATCAGTCAAGTTAATAGACAACTACAGAATGGGGAAAAAAAAATTGAAAACTATGTATCTGACAAAGCTCTAATATCTAGACTCTGCAAAGAACTCAAATGAATCAACAGGAGAAAAACTATTACAGTAAGTCCCCTACATATGAGTGAGTTCCATTCTGTGAGTGTGTTTGTAAGTCCGATTTGTCTGTATGTCCAACAAAGTTAACCTAGTTACTCAACTAACACAATTGGGTCTACAGTACAGTATCAGCTATATTACTGCTTCCTTTATGCTTGCTTCTTCTGGACATCCTGGACTTGAAATAAAGATATTGTATCACTGTACTCTATACTGTAAAGTACACAAAAGCACAAGACATAAAAAAGAATGCATGTTCTCATCTTTGAAGGTTCAAAATTTGAAGGTTCATATGTAGGGGACTTACTGTAATCCTGTTAAAAAGTGGGCAAAGGACATGAACAGACACTTCTCAAAAGAAGACATACAAGCAGCCAATAAACATATAAACAAAAGTTCAGCATCACTAATCATCAGAAAAATGTAAATCAAAATCACAATAAAAATACTATCCCACACTAGTCAAAATGACTTTTATTAAAAATATTTTTTAAAAAAGGATGTTGGTTGAGAGTGCAGAGAAAAGTGAACAAACACTCTTAGTTGGCAGGAATTCAAGCTAGTTAAACTCCTGTGGAAAGAAGTTTGGAGGTTTCACAAAGAACAAAAAATAGACTACTACTCAACCCAGCAATCCCACTTCTGGGCATATACCCAAAGGAGTACAAATCACTCTATCAAAAAGATACCTACACACCCATGTTTATCGCAGCACTATCCACAATAGCAAAAACATGGAACTGACCGAGGTACTCATCAATGGTGGAATGAATAAGGAAAATGTGATACACATGCACCATGAAATACTACATAGTCATAAAAAAATAGCAAAATTATGTCCTTTGCAGCAATGTAGGATTAACTAGAGACCATGATCCTGAGCAAAATATCACAGAAACAGAAAACTCAATACCTTATGTTCTCACTAATAAAGAAGAACTAAACATATTATACATAGAGGCTCAAGGATGAGAATAACAGACACTGGGACACTCCTAAAGTTGGGGCACGGGGGTAAGGGTTGAAAACTACCCACTGGGTACCATGTCCACCACCTGGGGGACAGGCTCAATAGAAGTCCAAGCCTCCCAATCATGCAACATTCCTAGGTAACAAAGTTTCACATGTACCCCTTGAATCAAAATAGAAAATTATAATATAAAACAAAATGAACCAGGGCCACCAAGAGATAAAAAAAATGATCAAAGACATATATCTTTCTAAATAGAGAAAAATAAATAATACAGCCTCATAACCATTTCAACAAAAAAGCACAAGACGGTCACAGTATGAGTGTGTGGGGGGTAATAAAAATGTTGACAATTCAAAATAATGTTGTCTCTCTAAAGACTGAGAGTTTAGAAAAATTTATCTTTTCATATTCTCCAGAATGAAGGGACATTGTAAAGGTGATTTCTCTAGGGGTTTGGGTTAGGGTTAGGGTCTTTTTCAAGTTTTCAAATTACATATTTTCTTCAAAATTTAAATGCAAATTATGATGCTTGCTATGTGTTATCTCCTTCCAGAGGAAACTGTTGGGAACACAGCTCCTGCTATGTGGGGAGCCCCAATAAGCAAGTCTACGTTGGATGCACATTGGCTCCTGACCCAAAGTTTGGTCTGAGACCTGTGACATGATCTCCTGTGCAAATAAGTGAACATAATCAGAACTTCCTTTTCTGGGATTTGATTTAAGAAATATTTTAAGAGCATGGTTCATAAAAGTAGAAAATGAAAAAAATGCAAATAACAAAACCAGGAAATAGAACCAGAAGGCTTTGATAGGCAAAAGTTCTGACAGAATTATAAGTAAGGAGAAACTCAGATGTAGAGACTAATACTACCTAGGCAACATAGTGAGATCTCGTCTCTACAAAATAAAAATAAAAATTAGCTGGGTGTGGTGGCATGCACCTATACTCCCAGCTACTAAGGAGGCTGAGGTGGAAGTACTTCCCTGTGTCCAGGAGGTCGAGGCTGCAGTGAGCTGTGATTGTGCTACTGCCTAGCACTATTGATTGTGCCTTGATGACAGAGTGAGATTCCATAAACAAAAACCAACCAATCCAACCAAAACTGAGACAAAGAATAGCTGGATAGAAATGTACCAGGGGCGAAGCACTAGAAGGCATTGAGCTACATTCAAGTGGAATACTAGAGCTAACAGAAAAGAAACATTATTTAGGCTCCTATCTCTGTGTGTTCTGCCCAACCTTAATTTGTGCTTCCCTGTACCACACATGTATGTGATTAGGTGTTGCCTCTAATTTGTTAAATCATCTTTATCACCAGATTACAAGCATTTTGTGCTCCAAGGTCATGCATTAGTGTTTCTCTTTGTTCTCTTTTATCCAAAAACCTAGCATGAAGCAATACTTGACACTTAGTAAATGTTCACTAATGTATTCAAGACAACTTAAAAAGTCCTAAAGATGTATCTTTATCTAGAAATCTACAAGGCAATCGTTCCAAGTCTTGTTATTTGTGTTTGAAATAACGAAGAAAGCAATTTAACTTCTAACATGTTTACTTCCTCCTTTTTGTCATTATTATTAAGTCTTGGCAATAGTAACCCACAGAATAGTTGAAGCCAAGTAACAGAGGACTTGAGTTTGATAAATGGCAAGGACTTGTCAAAGATTGCTTAAGCCCAGGAAAAAAAAAAACAAAATCTCAGGTATTAGAATAAGCAAATGGAAGATTGCCAAATATAAGTTCAAATGTTTTAAATGGAAATATATGTATTTACATATATATTTACATTTATATAAATATATCTTTATATATATTTATATATAAAATAATTAGTACATGAGTCAAATATGTAGTTACAGAAATATTTCAGAATAATTTCTTGGTAGTTTTAAACTCTATAGAAATAGAAACACAGAAGCCATAGTTCTCTTGAAAACTGAAGATAGTTATTAAGTTACCACTCAGCTTGCTCTTCTTTCAACTAAGTAATACTGGCTTTAGAGTTTTCAATCTGGTCATTTTTTTCATCTCTTTAATCACGGTGGCTGGTCTTTTCTGAACGAACCAATTTCTCCACATCCTTCTCAAGCAATTTTCGTGACTTTACAATGGTTTCTGTTTAATGGTAGAGAGAGCCAAAAGAATCAAAGATGTATTTGACTTTTGTTAGCTTGTATCACAACGGTGAGAGAATGTTCTGGCACATAGACAAGGAGGAAGCAATAAACAGAGCATATCTGACCTCCAGGAAAGGTTTTGATTCTATTATGAATGTCATTTTACTCAGCAAGCCAGAAAGGTAATCATCTTCATTACATAAAAATGGAGGCTCATGGGACCTCACCTTTTTTACTTCTAATTATTACAATCCTGAACAAAATAGAGTGGCCTCTTATGCTATTTCTAAATCTTTGAGAGGTCTGATTGATGTTCTTTTTGGGTAGTCTCTTGAAGTACAGCATCTTAGACCAAGTACAGCATCTTAGACCATTCATTCTGGCTTATCTGTAAATGAATCAAGGTGAACTTTTCCACATTAAACCTTTTGTCAACTATTCCTTATAAGTGTATAACATTTGCATAGGATTTACATAAGTTTTATCCACAGAAATACAGGAAGGAAAAGTAGAGAATATAACAAATTGGGAAATTTTAAAATAAAAAATACGAGTTCTTGGTGTCTCATAAATTCAATCATCTATTTAAATTCTTAACTTTATTATCATAAATGTTAGGCATTACTTTGATCTACACCTAAAACAGTCCCTTTTGGTATCATTCATGTTCCAGAATAGACTACCAAGAAACAACATAGGTGAGGTATTGAATAGCAAAGAGAGCTACAAATTTCTTTTTTTACTTTTTTACCATGTATAAACTGTGTGTTGTGCACCTGTGTTTTGACTGCAACCTATCACATGAGGTCAGGTGTAGAATTTTCCACTCGTAGTGTCATGTTGGTGCTAAAAAAATTTCAGATTCTGGAATATCTCAGATTTCAGATTTTCAGATGAGGATGTCCAACCTCCACTTCTAAATGCTATATAATTACATAGGTTCTCTTCAGTTAAAAAACATAGTTTATAAGTCCTTCAGCATATCCCATTCCAACTTGCATCAACAATGCTCTGGGAAGAGAATAAGAATGTTACAACTTCACCTTCTCCATATCTGCTGATCAAAGGTCTAACCCAAAAGTTCATGAGAGCAAAGGTTAGTCTTACATCTCTGTAAAGGGGGCTCCCTTTATGATTGGAATTGTCCATTGTACCTTGAACTTAACCAATAATTAAGGGGAAAGGTAGGATTCTAACCCATGCCACTGGGCCCAGAGTTCACGCCTAGACCGCTGCCCTGGCTGGGATGGGGCCGGGTTTTCACCATCTGGTCTAGACAACAAATGTGTCTCATCCGTAGATATAGTGAAACCTCTTTGCCCTATTGTGAGCTGATTAATGAAATGAAACTTTTTGTTAGTAGAATATAGACTCTGTTCAATACTGGAATCTATGGTAAATAATTAGAATCGAGGCCAGGTGAAGTGGCTCAAGCCTGTAATCCCAGCACTTTGGGAGGCCAAGGCAAGAGCTCAGGAGTTCAAGACAAGCCTGGGCACCTTGGTGAGACCTTGTCTCTACAATACATCTAAATATTAGCCAGGGGTGGTAGCACGTGGCTATAGTTCCAGCTACTTGGAAGGCCAAGGTGGAAAGATAACCTGAACCCAACAGGTTGAGGCTGTGGTGGCCGTGTGTGCCACTGCACTCCAACCCAGGTGACAAAGTAAGACCCCAACTCAAAATAAAATAAAATAAAAATAATTAGAATTGAAAACCCAACTTTTTAACTCACAAACATACAAATGTGATGACAAAGATTGGTAAATTTGGATTAGAGACTATTTGCTATTTAACTTGCCTTTGTTTCCTAAGGATAAATTTAGCACCATGCAAGAAATGCACATTATACCCTTTGATGCAATAATATTTCACATAAATTTGCCTTGGATAGCTGGGCTCGGTGGCTCAGCCTGTAATCCCGTGCCTTTGGGAGGCTGAGGTGAGTGGATTGCCTGAGCCCGCGGGTTCGAGACCCGCCTGGGCAACTTGGTGAGACCTCATCTCTACAATAAATAAAAAAATCAGCCGGGCGTGGTAGCGCATGCCTGTAATTCCGGCTACTCGGAAGGCTGAGGCGGAAGGATCATCGGAGCCCAGCGGGTCGAGGCTGCGGTGGCCGGGAGTGGCCACTGCACTCCAGTCTGGGCGACAGAGTGAGACTCCAACTCAAAAAAAAAAAAAATTGCTTTGGATGAAGCGAATACTGAAAATAAAGCAAATCTATTTTGTTTCATTTTTGTAAAAAAGAGTGATAGATAGCACTTCCTGGACTTGTTTAGGCTTCCTGTATTTTATAACTCATATAGTGGGATGAATTAGCATGATGTGGTAAAACATAATGGCAGATGCCAGAGAAAATTAAGACTTTATGGGCACAGAAGTAAGAGAACTGCACTGATAGCATGAAAATAAGACAAAGCACTGATTTTCAAATGAGTGGCTAAGCTTACTCTCTATTCAATCTACTCTATATGTGTATTCTAATGTGAAATGTTTATGGAGTTCCAGTTTTAGGGTTCACTTAAAAAAAAAAAGATTGCAAATAATGCTGAAACCTGCCATATTTTTCCATAGCTCAGTTAGACAGATAAATGGTCAAAAGGAATTGAAATATGAGGAACTTATTATCTCAGTGAATTGCTGTAAATAGCATTCCTAACCTAGAGGCCCAGAATTGAAAATCAAACCTAAACATATGCATGTATGTGTAGGTGGAGAGAGAGGGAGAATAAAAGAGGGAGGAAAGGGAGATTGAGGGACAGAATTGGGATGGGTGAAAGTGGAGGAGTAGCTTCAAATAGATTTTTGGTCTGGAGGCTAATTTGTGAAAGTACAATTAGAGAACATAGAGACTGCAATTATAAACCTCATTATCTTTAACAGGCAAGCAATTATTCAAAGACACAAAAAGTACTTTATGTGCTACAAAAACATGCAAAAGTTATTAACTTCCAAATTTGTATACATGTAGAAACATAGACATATATGAATACTTCAAATTTCAAAAATATCGATCAGACATATAGTCTATAGTAAATAAAAATAGAATAAGAATATAGTGTCTGAATAACTAGATTATATAGATCATGATTTTGTAAGCCAGAAAAAAGAGCACCCCACTTTTTCTCTAACCACTGCTCTCATCATCACTGACACATCAGTGTCATAGTAAAAATGTCAGCAGTTATTTTAAATCAACAAGCAATACAATTGCATTCATTTTAGCCAAGAACGTGAGTGACTATATTCAAAAGAACAGTGGAAGAATGATTAAATTGATATAGGGAATGCTTTTTATTCATGAAATCATTAAATTTCCATTGTAACCCCATTTGATTGGAGAGGGAATTGAGGCTTTCGGGATGTTAAGCAACTTATCCAGTCACATAGTACAAGATAGACACAGGATGTGAATTTGGTTTCCTGCTGTTTCAGAGCAGGAGGAGTAAACTGGTTTATCTAAAGCAAACTCATTGGGAAAGTAATCTCATTGGCCAGTCAAATGTTTTTAAAGAACAAAAGCCTTTTAGCAGGGCAAGTACGTACACTCTGTTGACTCTGTCCTGATTACTGATCACTAGATTAAAAACTGCCTCAAAATGAAGTAGTATAATACTGATTATCTGACTGTGCTCCCACTTTCAAAAAGTCTGGAAGCCAGGTCGGCAGTTTGTCTCTCATCCATCTGGTATCGACTGGGGTCAGCTGGTGCTGGAAGATCAACTTCCAACATGGCTTCTTCACTCACACATCTGGTGTCTTAGTTTTCTCTGACCTTTCTGCTTCTAACATAGCCGCTCAACCTCCAGGGCCTCTCCATATGGGCTTGGGCATGGGTAATTGTACTTATGAAATGGTGACTGGCTTCCAACAGGCTTCCACAGAAGTTTCCATGTCAGTTAAGGGCTGTGTCTGTTACTGGCACAGTGTCAGTTCTACATATTTATTGGTGAATGCAGTCTGGAGCTGTCTCAGATTCAAGTAAGTGGAAAAATAAACTATCTCTTGATGGAAGATTTGTAAAGATTCAATGCAGATGACTGATATTGTGACCTTCTTTGGAAAAAAATATCTGCTACAGACCCTAAGTTCTACAATTCCAATTGCTTTAAATCTTGCTTCTTCAGGTTTTTTGTTTTGAGGGTTTTTTGGTTTTTTTTTTTTTGGAGTCAGAGTTTCACTCTGTTGCCCAGACCGAAGTGCAGTGAAACACTCACAGACACCGCAGCCTCAACCTGCTGGGCTCAGGTGATCCTTCTGCCTCATCCTTCCAAGAAGCTGGAACTACAGGCACACACTACCCCATCCAGCTTACTTTTTTATTTATTCTAGAGATGAGGTCTCACCAAGTTGCCTAGGCTTGTCTCGAACCCCTGAGCTCAGGCAATCCTCTCGCCTCAGCCTCCCAAATTACTGGAATTACTGACTTGAGTCACTGTGCCTGGCCACTTCTTCCGATATTTAAAACCTTTGGTGTCCACAAAAGAACTTGAGTTCATGATTACCTAATAGAGCTTTTTAAAAAAATCTACTCTTAAAGTATCTTCTCCTAGTATTAAAAACTAATTATATACAGATAAGAAAAGAAATCTACATAAAACATAAATGTAAAATAAATATAAGGACAAAATTACAAAAGGAATATAAACATTTTTATAGAATATAATAGCAAAGATTAGAATATAAAAATTAACAAAAGCTATTAAAAGTAAATTTTTAAAAAATTGTGGACACAGAAATGCCTACTAATTAAAAATTACCATTCAGAAAGACCAAAAATTGTGTATTCTAATTTGGCACCTACTAGAGGTATGAACCTCAATAATCACGTTACCACACTGAGGCTCTATAAAGGAGATAGCATATATACAGTATGCAGAAAGTTCTCAGTATAATGCCTATCACACAATTAAGTTAGGAGCCAACAAATTTTAGTTACAGTAAGTCCCCTACATAGGAAACTTCAAGTTGCAAACCTTCAAAGATGCCAATGTACGTTAGCATATCCAATCACATGTTAGTTCACTTATCTGGCGTACATTGTCACATGCAGGCATCCTCTAGAAGTGGTTGTGCTTTTGTGTACTTTACACTACTGTATAAAGTACAGTAGTACAATATCTATTTCAAGTCCAGGATGTCTGGAAACCAAGTGTAAAAGCAGCAGTAATGTAGTTGGCACAGTATAGCCAATTGTGTTAGTTGAGTACCTAGGTTAACTTTGTTGGACTCATGAACAAATTGGACTTACCAACATGCTCTTGAAACAGAACTCATTCGTATGTAGGGGACTTACTGTATATTTACTTGGAGCATCCTGAGAATTGTGTGGGTTTGCATAATTATTTATATTTATATATATAAACTTGCATCAACCTATTCCTGACTTGTCAATCACAAGCTTATTTTAAAGATGTTCCTATCCAGGAAAAAGATGGACTCATTTCATGAATTCAATATATATCTCTGTGCAAATATGGTATTACACACCAAGGAAATTCCCTGAACACCCAAAACATAATATAATAGATCTTCATTATTTGCAGATTCTGCATTTTTTAACTTACTAGCTCACTAAAATTTATTTGTAAACCCAAAATCAATACCCCACGTTTGAGAACATTCCTGGACATGTGCCAAGTGGTGAAAAATTTTAGCCACCAATTACCAGTAGAAGACCACCTCTGCTTTCTTATTTAAGGTCACGTAGTGTAATCAAATGATCTTTTGGAGGTCTATTTAGTGCCTATGCTTTTTATTTATCTGTTTGTTTTAATTTTGGTGCTGCTTGTTGGTCATTTTGCTATTTAAAATGACCCCCAAGTGCCAAGTGCTAAAGCACTGCCTAGTGCTCCTAAGGTCAAGAAGACTATAATTGAACCTAACAAACAAATGTTAGATAAGTTTAGTTCAGGCATGAGTGCTAGTGTTGTTGGCCATGACTTCAATGTTAATGAATTGACAATATATATGAAATAACGTGTCTTTAAACAGAAAGACACATGAAACAAGGTTATGTATTGATTGGTGGAGAAAAATGTGAATAAAAGCTCCCAGGAATCTAACTGTATTTCCCCAAGGAGTAATCATTCAGTATTCATTAAATCAGTGTTTGTGTTGACTTTATAAAATATGACTACTCCAAGTAATAAGAATTGACTATATTTGATCTTTAGACATGCACAATTTATCTGGAGATGTATACACCCACACACACATCTAAAACTCAGGTTTCTGGTAATCTGGAAGCTGGCCTTCAGGTAGAAATTAAGAGGACAGACCTCTGAACAGCAGAGGTTTGTTGACCCCTGCTTCTTCCAGGCTGTGCCCACTTACCACCCTGGGCTCTGCTTCACACATATTTGTGGTTACTAGGACATAAGAAGTATAGACATTGAAATAAATTGGGGGTTGCAATGTGTGAGACACAGAAAAAAAAGAACCAGCTAAATGTAATGGTGAGTTAGGTTTGTGAGGTGAGGCTGGAAATCAGTCAGAGCTAACTTATAATATCTGAGCCTGGAAAAGTTGATTGTTAGTGGTGTAGTTAGACCATTTTCTCAGAGTTACGAAAACCGTTGTTGCTTTTCCATTATAGCCAATTTATGCATCAGCAGGGAACAAGGTAAAAATCAGAATTGTAGTTATTAGCTTCATAAAAATATTCTTACTTTCCTCTTTATTTTGACATGTGTCTCCCCCTGTCTTACAGTGATTTCCATTTATCATTCAACATTAAGTTCTTATCCTGTGTAAGCATTAGATGTTGGAGATAAGAAGATTGAAAAGGTACTATTGTTGTTGACTTCGAACACGTGATCTAGTGAGAAAGACAATTATAGTGTGATCTCATAATATGCTCATGGGAGCAAGTTTGAAAAATAAGCACTTTCTCCCCACATTTCAGCAGGAAATAGCAGAGTGGGAGTGTGCCTGATAATGGAAACTGATAAATGGATTCTTAGGCACGTGAGTCGATCTATAATTTAAGATAGTAGTGGTAGTTCTGAAACTTCAATGCAATAATTCCCCCGATTATAATGTGCATTTAAATCCCCTGGGGATCTTGTTAAAATCCAGATTGATTCAGTAGCTCTGGAGTAAAATCCAAGACTGCATTTGCAACAAATTCCCAGGTATTGCTGATGCTGCTTATCTACACATCATACCATGGAAAAACTATTGGTTCCCAAGCCCTACCCCCAGGTGTTCTGATTCAATAGTCCCACAGTGGGCCTAGGTATCTTCATTTTAACCAGCAGTGCAAGTTATTCCAGTGCAGATGGTGCTCAGACAACACTTTTACAAATCACTGATTTATGAGCTCATACAGATTTCTCCATTAGCAGTCTCTCCTTCTAAGATTAACACATGTTTTCTAATTCCTGCCACCTGGACATTTTTTAATGCACCTTGTAATTTTAGGAAGATGCAATATAAGGCTGAAACACATTATGTTCAAAATTAAAATGAAATGTAGAATACATTGGTCAAATTTACTTATTTGAAAACAAATATTTAGACAGCATTTATTATTAGTTAATGCCTCAGGTGTTATATTAGGTGCTGCGGTTACAAAGATTGAGAAGATCCCTTCTCTTTTAAGTAAGCCTGTTTTGAATGAATAAATATGTACTGAATACCATGAGACCCCATGCTAGGCACAGAGGTATCACACAGTCTTGCAGGAACTAGACTCATTTGTTTGGAAACTACCACTTACATAATTGAAATTTTCTCTTGGAACTCCTAAGAGTTGACCCAAATTTATTCTGGAAACATGAAATATGTGTGCCAAATATGATTCCTTAAGCACACTTGAACTGTGACCACCTAGCACACAGAGTACAACTCTTGTGTAAACAAATATTGGTTGTAGTTAATATAAACGAGTTTCTAAATTTCAAAAATTATTACTGAGTTGCTTATCAAAGATAAAATAGCAATTCAAACAATGTTCTATTATAAGACTTGGCTTTAAATTTTGTTCTATTTCCAATATGACAATTAAGAATTAATAGAATAATGCAAAATCCACAAAGGCATTCTTTCCTTCCCTCCTTGATTTTATTTTCAAATCATGTCTAATAAGTTAGAGCAGAAAACATTCTACATTTAAAAGACTCTACATTACTTTTGTAACGGTACTATACCCAAACAATACGTTTTGTTTGTTTTTTTTTTGTCAGATGGCATTGTCAAATGATAGAAACAGAAAAAAAAATCCCAATAAAAATCATTTTAGTTACAAATAAAGAACATGGTTTCTCTTGGGCAAAATCTATGATCTGTAACATTGCTAGCTCAAGAAAGATGAAGACTATTCTGTTTTCATTTACGTTCCAAACATGATCAGTTAACCTTAAAAATACCAAATAAATGCCACAGAAAAGAGCACAACCTAAAATTCTTAGAGGAAAATAATTTCAGACCTATTATTTTAGTTGTTTTTTTTTCCAAGGAATGTAGTAGGTTTTAGGTAAAAAGTCACAGTAGAGATGCTGAACTGGCAAGAATATGAAAGCAAATAACGTGCAGGAAGACACTGCAGCCACACTAGAAGTGTGATTTGTAAATGCTGCCCAGGCAGCAAACCACCCTTTAAGTTTACCTTGACTTCTGCCTTACAGGTCTAGAAATGTCTCCGGCTCCAGGTCTCTGATCTTAAAAGGATTTTCTAGATATGATGAGAGAATAAAGTTTTCTCTTCCAACAAGATTAAATACAGCACAATGTCTCATTTTTGCTCAAACTGATACATTCCTGAGCTCAGTCCTAATTCAAGAAAATACTGAAAGGGCTGGAGGGGCATGACATTTACATTTTCTCATCCTACTCAGCCAATAATTATTTACCAGGGCCAATTATTTAGGCAATGAAGGACCCGTACACCCACATTTGTCCCATCAAAACAACAAAAAAATTGTATTTGCATCCTTCAGTTTTAGTGAACTCAGTAGAAGGGGATGATTTTGATCCTAAAGCAAACAAAATAGTGACTATCTCAATGCATATGTAAAACCCTACAATAGAATGAAAAGTAATGTTTTAAGTGATGGTGTTTATTATATATATATGCCAAACTATCTGAATTTTCAAAAATTCTCTTTCTTATTCTAGTCAAAATAATTGTGCTTTTCCTAATGCCCCCAATTTATAGTAACAGTTGATTAGTACCTCTGATATCTGTATCATCTTTATTGTACACTATGAAGAATAGCTATAAAATCCCCAAGCTTTATTAAACCCTGTGCATTTTATCTTTAATATGAAAAACAATTATTTTATGGGACATTACTTAATTCTCAGGTTTTAAGGGAAAAAAAACAAAAAACTACACCTTAACATTGAAATATGCTTAAAAGTAAAACTTGCAATAAGGTAATATAATTATGCTGACATCTTTTGTAAGTGATAACACATAATATGTAATTGAATAGCTCCTGTACCAGAAGAATCACTACTATGGAAAAAGACAAAGAGCCTAATTTATTCTGACTAAGCAGGATTGATGCTAATTAAAGAAGAGTGCAAGATAATGACTTCTCATTACTACCTGATAGATGGAAATAGATTGTTCTTCTTCTAGGTAAAATAGCAATTAAATAACTTTTTAAAAGAAATTTATTTTCAGAAGATTTTTTTCCTGAAATTGAAGTATTCCTATAAGAGTCTTTTTGAGAAATCATCTAGAAAAAAATGGATTTCATCAAAGGCTGTTTATTCTTTAGTATTTTGTCACATTTTGTGGGACACTGACTTGCATTATTCTGTAGAATGTTTGGCAAAAAAACATAGTCCAGTGAAATGATTAAAGCACAAGTTCAAATCCTAATTCCTTCACCAACCTGTTCTGTGACCTGCAAACAATTGTTTGAACCTCTCTAAGGTTTCATTTTCTCACCTGTAAAATTTTAAAAATAATAGAACCAGCTTCATAGGGCTGTTATGAGTATTAAGTAAAGTTATCTGTGTAACATCCATAGCACAGAGTTAAGCACACACAAAGAGCTAAATAGATATTCGCAATCGTATTAGTTTTTTCTTTCCATGTAACAAATCATCACAAACTTAGTGGCTGAAAACAACACGGTATTATTATATGACAGGATTCACGTGTCAGTAATCTGGGCATGAGTATCTCTGGATCCTCTTCCCAGGGTCTTCCCAGAGAAAATCAAGGTATTGGCTTGGATTTCAATCGCATTTAAGGTTGCAATTCCATCTGGGAATCATAGCCTCTTTTCAATTCACTGGCTAGTGGCAGAATTCAATCCCCTGCAGTCGGGAGACTGAGGCCTTCAGTAACCAGAGGAATTCCTGAATTTTCTGCCCCACAGTCCTTCTAGGGCATAGGGATTTGTTTCTTCAAAGCCAGCAGGCATGCATCCATTGCTGCTTCCTTCTCCCAGACGTCTGCATTTCTGACTTCTAAATGCTTTTATAAACAGCTTACCTCATTAGGTCAGGCCTTCACAGGATACTCTCTTGATCAACTTAAAGCTAACTGATTAGGGACCTTAATTACATTTGCTAAATACCTTCACTTTTGCCACTTAAGGTAACTTAATCATGAGAGTGATATCCCATTATATTTATGTTCTCCCCAGTACTCAAGGGGAGGGATTTCTATCAAGAAGTATGGACAGTAAGGACCATCTTAGAATTCTGCCAGCCAAAGCAATGTTTTTATTATAATTTTACTATACAATTATTGTATTATTATTGCTACTACTAAATATTAACTGGAGTGTTTTTTATTTAAAAGGAGTCTGAGATTGTGATTAGCTGTACCTTAACATTTCTTCAAGCACTTGCATTTTAAAATAGCATTGAGTACACATTTGGGACGAGTATATGTAATTTCTTGAAGATCTAGTACATGATCTCAGCAATTGTTCAAAGTTGTCTTTTCCAGGTATGCACATTATGGTGAAAAAATAATAGCATCAGTAGAAAGAAAAACAACCACAAAATTAATAAATATCCAAATATAGGCCTAGAAGATATTGCTTCTGATATAATAACAAGCTAAGCTGCAAAAGCAGCTATGAAAATTGCAACTAAAAAGTTATGGAGAAATTTAAGAAAAATAAAATTACTAACACTCCTAATGAGTATTAACACACATAGATTGCCAAAGATTATTACCTACAAAAAAAATTAGAGCATATCACATATATGTATATACACACAAACTGGTCTGCAAAAAACTAACACCATTTGCAAAACAAAACAAAAAATGAGAAAATTTGCAATGGATAGCTTTGATTTTGAAAGAAACAAAAAACCTTTAACAGAATTTCTTAATTAAAATTACATAAAGTGGAAACAGTTAATTTATGACTGGATTAAGGCACAGTTGGAGAACAAACCATAATAATGTTTTGGAAGAATATGATTTTTTTAAAAATTAGCAAATCATTGAACAATCGAGTCCTTAGATTTCTGATAAGCGCACCACGTGTATGCCAATTAATGCCTGTCTTGGAAAAAAAAAATTAGTCCAAGAAAAAACAATATTTTAGAAACTCTGTCCTTTAGGAAAAGGTAAATGGCAGAACTGATTGAATGACATATTAGCCTGTTTACGGTGCTATAATTGAATACTTGAGGCTGCGTAATTTAAAAAGAAAAGAGGTTTGTTTAGCTCACAGATCTGCATGGTGCCAGTCAGCATCTGCTTGATGAGGGAGGCCTCAGGAAGCTCACAATCAAAGCAGAAGGGAAAGGGGTAAGCAGGAGTGTCACGTGACAAGAGCGGATGCAAGCAAGAAAAGAGATGCGGTAGGCTCTCTTAAACAACCATCTCTAGCATGAACTAATGGAGTGTACAAACACTCATTAATAATGAGAATGGCAGCCGGCTCCGTGGCTCAGCCTGTAATCCCGCGCCTTTGGGAGGCTGAGGTGAGTGGATTGCCTGAGCTCGCGGGTTCGAGACCCGCCTGGGCAGCGAGACCTCATCTCTACAATAAATCAAAAAATCAGCGGGCGTGGTAGTGCATGCCTGTAATTCCGGCTACTTGGAAGGCTGAGGCGGAAGGATCGCCGGAGCCCAGCAGGTCGAGGCTGCGGTGGCAGGGAGCGGCCACTGCACTCCAGTCTGGGCGACAGGGTGAGACTTCAACTCAAATAAATAAATAAATAAATAAATAAATAAATAATGAGAATGGCACTAAGCTATTCATGAGGAATCCCCCCTCATGATCCAAACACCCCCCCTCTAGACCCCACCTCCAACATTGGGAGTCACATTTCAACATGAGATTTGGAAGGGAAGGCAATCCTAATTATATCAGATGAGAATCTATTGAACTGAATCAGGAAAAAGAATCAAATTGTAGGAGTGGAAGGAATCAAGGTAAGAAATTTAGGGAGGTATATGCGAGTCAAAAGAGCTTTGTAGAAAAACAGAGCATATAAGGACAAAGAGATCGTAGAGCTGCAAAATATTTTTCGTTTTTGCTTCTACAAAATGGTGTAAAATCTGACCGAGTAGAACTCAAGTCTGAATAAGAGTGAGCTGCACATTCAGCTCGCCAACTGAATTTGGTATCAAGTTCTTCATTTCATGGTAGTGATTTATAATGAGGGAAACCCTCATGCAAATGAATTAATCCTTAATGATCGCACCTGGTCAAACCAGGCTCACTTTGAAGGAAACAGAAGTCTTCAGGCATTTTGTGCAGCAGATAAAGAGTGAGATCACATAAATATGAGATCAAAAGTGTGATTTATATATAAAAGTGTTTAATTAAGCTTATATACATATGAGATTCCAGATACCTAATATACCAATAATTGCCGCCATTGATTTAGTCATAATCAGTACTGCTGAATGAAATAGTCTAATCACACATTGTATTCACTGGTTCTTTCCTTGAACTTTGCTTCCTTAAGGGACACTATCCAGGGAAGAATGAGAGATCATTCTATTGGTCACCATTGTAAACAGGTTTGAAATTGTCATAGTTGCTGTTCCCAATATCTGCCAGGGAAAGGTAAGAGTAGAATAGAAAACATTAGGAAATGATGAGAAGAGAAAAAAGATCTCTCTCAAAATTTGATATCCTCATTATTTTCTAAAACTTTATACTGTTGAAAATTATTGATGCATTTTTATCACTGTGTTTGACAGAATGATGCCCTCTTCCAAAGATGTCCATGTCCTAATCCCTGAAACATGTGACTTTTTAAAATTTTACATGGCATATAAAATTTTGCAGATATAATTAAACAAGACTTTCGTATGGGGAGATTATCCTGTATTACCTGGGTGGCAATCAATAGACAATTTTTTTCCTGGCTGTGGTAAGAGAAAAAGAAATAATACTGAAAGAAAAGTTGGAAGGATGTGCCTTTTTTGTCTTTCATCATGGATGAAGAGGACCATCAGCCAAGGTGTGTGTTTGCCTCTAAAAGCTGGAAAAGGTAAGGAAACTTCTCCATTGAATGTTCCAGAGAAAAACTTAGCCTTGGTAACACATTTATTTGATCCCAAATAAGACCTGTCAGACTTCTGATTTACAAAACTGTGAGACAATAACCTTGCCAATCTGGGAAACATAAGGAGATCCCTATCTTATAAAAAATAAAAATTAAAAAAATTAGCCAGCCATGTTGTCATGCACCCGTAGTCCCAGATACTCAGGAGGATGAGGCAGGAGGATCATTTGAGCCCAGAAGTTCAAGGTTACAGTGAGTTATGATCATACCACTACTCTAGCCTGGGAGATGGAGTGAGAATCTTTTTCGGAATCAGGAAATTTGGGTTGCTTTAGGCACTAACTTTGTGGTAATTTGCTACAACAGCCACAGAATACTAGGAAAATTACCAATGAAAAGTTTACAAAAACCATTCCACTTGAGTAACAAATAGTACTTTCAGTAGAGAAGCAAAATAGAGTGTGGGAAATAAAGAATAGTTAAAAAAACAAAAGTCAATTATTCCCATCTATTCTCCCTTCCAACGGTTGCCTATTGCAACACCTCCATTAGATTAATTGCCCTCTTAGGACACTTACAGATATAGAGGTGTAAGGTGTGACAGTGGGGAATTCCTAAGCTGAGGAATTCAGTAAATCTGAGTTTGAATTCCTACTTTGTCACAGGGAGGACTTGTGATGCTGTGCAGAGTATTTTAAGAGTCTGATCCTCAGTTTCTTTTTCTCTATAATGAAGATAATGATCTCCACAAGGGTTGTCAAAATAATCCATAAATAATATAAATAATAATATAAATAATATAAATAATAGCCAGTGCATAGTATCTCCTAACTGAATGAATTTTAACTATTTATTATTATTGCCATTTTTTCATGAGTTACATAAACTATAAAGATGTTATATAACCAAACTAAAGTTCACATGAAGAAAAACACAAAACGAGGACCAAACTTCCAGACTCGAATTTTTTTCATTATTGCTTGCAGCCTCTGTTGGCCAAAAGATGAATAATTGTTTAAGAGAGTTTCTCAAATCACCATTTTAAATGTAAGAATTCACAAAGCATCTTGGACACATCTTCATGCTCTTATCAAGGAAAAATTTTAACAGTATTCATAGAATAGGGGTTTCTATAGGGCCGTGGAAAATGATGTCTAAAATACTCTGTTCATCTCCACTGTCAGATACACAAATCACCAATATTTATGATCATCATGAAGTCTATCTGAGTGACTATATTTTAAACTGTATATCTTACCTGAAGTGTCCCAGGTTGGATACCTTAAAAGTAGAGCATAAAATGAGAATTCTAGCGAAGGTGACTTATTAGAGGTGCTCTTAGGAGACGGAGACTCAGGCAAAGGGGAAGGCAAGGGAAGAAACTAAATACAGATGTAGTTGTTCCGCATACACATTCCAGCCTAGTCTCAGGCAGAGTGACAGAGCAGGAACTTGAGGAATAGGGGCCATCTATGTATCTCTGCTTCACTTAGTCAAAAAGGTACATATGAGCTAAAAAGAGTCAACAGGTTTAGCAACTAGAGGTGAATGCACTGGGATGAGGGAATTGGGGCATTCACAACAGTATCTACTATAAAAGATTACCCACAAAATTTGCATCAGAACTAGATCTTAAATTCAAGGTTACACTGTAAGTCTCTAGAGCAGACATTAGTTTTAAATCACCCCTTCCCTGAAAGAATACAAATGCATCAATCTCGAAAATAAGAAGTTTCAAAGTTTAGGCTAGGATTGTGGGCATACTTTCGGAGGAAGTTAAAAAATTTAAAAAAAACTTAAAACAAACTAGCCAATGACCTAGTAAAAATGCATTACTAATTATGCTAGAAATCACAATATCAGTTACATGCCCCTTCAGTATATCCCAATAATTCCAAGTAGATGATAATTCAGTACACCCTGGAAAATGTGGGAAAAATTGAATTTAAAATTGCCTTTTAGCAAATATGCATACAAAGAGACTTTTAGACCTATTATGTATCACTTTTTCTCCTTGACATGCTAGGCATATATATCCAGTAATAAACTAGGTGTCCTATACAAAGCCTGAGAACTGGCCCCTTCAACCCCACATCTCATTATTTAGTAACAGAAATCCCACCATGACCATGATGATGAATGTCAGTGTTCCTCACATACCTTCTTCTTGATAAGTAAGTTTAACAGAAGGAGAGACCCTAACTATTACAGACATATTTGTATCTTATTTTGCAAAGGATAATGAGACTCTTTTTTATGTTTTAAAGAAACTGTCATCATCCATTGTTTGTTTTTTCCTAGCTTAAGAATCTTCCTCCAGATTCTAATCAACCCTCAGATTTATAAGAACAAGACAAACTTGTCTTTATCAATGGACATACCTTAAAATGTTCCTTTACTAAATATTCCACTGGCTCAAAGAGTGAATTTATCTAAGTATTAAGTAATCTCATCTTTGGAGAATAATTGAAAAAAAGGTAATCTTCACTCTATTTTTAAAATTCTTATTCTTTTTAATAAGACAGCATTGACAAATATAGACTTAGAAATGATTTAACTATTAAATAAATAATAATTGACCCTCATGTTACCACTGATCTTTGAAGATAACTACATTATTTATAAATTCATAAGCCACAAATATTAATTTGATGATATATATTAATGCAGTCTCAGCATGTTGGATAAACTGTTTCCAGACAGAAATATGCGGCAAAGAAGCATTACATTTTCTACAGCACAGTCAGATTCTAAAATCAACCCACAGTGCAACATAGAGGGAGTTATTTAATATCATCTAGAGTATAAGACTTGTCCTGGGAGTGTCCCTAATGAATCATCTCATCCCACATTCTTTTTTAAAACTTTAAATGAATTAAGTGTTTAGCTCACTGATGAGTGGGAGGCACCAAAAGTAATTGAATGTACTCATCGAAAATTTGTTAAACCTGTCACTGCACATCATTATCAGCTTTAAATCCAACACAGAACAATTAGCTTACAAAGGTTATAGTTGAATCAAGTCTACTTTAGGGTGAATAATGCACATTCATCAGTAAATTGAATTAGACTCCAAGTAGAGGAACAGAGTAAAGGTTGCATGTGTGAATAATGTAAATAAAGTAAAACATAGGATTTATGAGGTGCTAACCCTATTTCCTGAAGCAATGTGGGCTAAATAGCCTTTATTACTGCCTCTTAACAAGCAGACATGTCATAGATCAGGCAAGAACCTCAAAGTAAGATTCTACTAAACTCGAGCCCCTTGCTCATGACTGATATGTTAAAAGTAAATAATCAGATGCATAACGATGAATAGGTAATAGGCACCATCATCTTCCCATTGCCACACGAGTGTACTACAAATTACAAGAGTAGAAACTTACAAACCCTATCATCCCTTAAATTTTATAGGAGAAGGCTTTAAGGGTAGAAGATCCCATAATGATCTCTCAGCTGATTAATATTTTAATTAAAATTATGGTTATATTAATGACAAAAATACTACTAAAGATTCATGCAATGGTGGAAATCATTTAAAATAATTGGTAAGTATATATTTATTTGGCAAAAAATTATATTGATCTATATTGGCATATTGATACACACACTCACAAAAGGTTTTAGGTGAAGATATGTGTTCTGAGAAATGATTTGAATTGCCATAAGTATGATGAAATAAAATATAACACATGTATCTGTGTTACTGATATATTTAGGAAGGTCAGAAATAACAAACAGGACAATGTTGTACATGCCAGATATAACTCATGTACAACATCCTACAAGTTTGAAAATGTAATATCTTTTTAATCCAAGGGTCATCTAAATTTTAGGTTATAGATTTAAAATATACATACCTACACTGTTTGGGACTAGAAATTCAATTAATTCAAAACTAATAGTAAACTTTAAAAGTAGACTGTAATGTTTGTATTTCCCACCACATTTAGCATATTTATCTCTTCTTCAGTATCATGGTATCTGAGCAATCAAATTAGTAATTTTAAATGTTTTCTGGTCTGTGTGTTTATGGCCTCAATGAATATTTTATTTTATTCAAGCTAAATAAAAAATGGATGAGTACATTTGAGTTTCTAGAGACAAGACTGTGTATCTCTTTTAGATAATATATTTGGGAAAATATGAAATATTGATGAGTTTTTCTTTCTCCCAGCTGCCCCACCACCATTTTCTTGTTCTGTATCCTTTTTCAGCATATTTTCATCACATGTTACATTCAGCATTTTCTTTTTCTTTTTTTTTTGAGTTGGAGTCTCACACTGTCACCCAGACTGGAGTGCAGTGGCTGCTCCCGGCCACCGCAGCCTCGACCTGCTGGGCTCCAGCGATCCTTCCGCCTCAGCCTTCCAAGTAGCTGGAACTACAGGCGTGTGCTACCACATCCGGCTGATTTTTGATTTACTGTAGAGATGAGGTCTCACCAAGTTGCCCAGGCTGGTCTCGAACACGTGGGCTCAGGCAATCCACTCACCTCAGCCTCCCAAAGCACTGGGATTATAGGCTGAGCCACCGAGCCCAGTGATATTACAGCATTTTCAATGACTACCCTCTCCCATTAGTCATTTCCTACTGCCTTATAGAGAGTTCCCTTCATCTCGACAATAACTTCTATAAATCTCAGTACAGAACTGATTATTTCTGGAAAACCTTCCTGAAAATGGCTAACTTCAGTCATCTGAATTCTTGTTGCTGGTAGTAATAACATGACAGCTCTTGATTAAGTGTCCTAGTATTTTTCTAATTTGTAATTTAGGCAGGTTTTGGGGTGTTCAAGTGAGAGTTGAACTAAAACTCCATGGTCTGCTGACTATCAAAGGAGCACATAACATTTAACTGTCAAGTTTACCTATTGGTAATGGATCCCTTTTATCTGTAATTTGGTTACAAATAGTTTCTATAGAAGATAGAAAATATTTCTGTTATTTGGAAGGTTGATTCAGAACTTATCATGTATATATATAATAATGCCTCCCATGTTTTATTTATTTTAAACATTTCACCTGGAAATGTAAAGGGTAAACATATGTTCAGGGAAATTTCATTATTTGGGGGCCATAAATATGCATAAACATTTATTTTATCTAAAACCACTTAAGACCTGTAATCTCATCTGATCCCTATTTGTCTTGGGTTTTCTGGTATTTAGAGGCTTGTTTCTATCTAGTTTTCACACTTCTTTGGCATTATTATGATAGACATGTCAGGAGTATAGGACGACCTTTAATCCAGTGAGTGTAAGTAGCTATTGATGTCTTTTTATAAAAATGAAATTAATGGCTAATATGATAACTATTTAAAACTTCCTACAATATTGGTGACTTTTTAAAATTAAAGATCTTGTCAGCCTATAATCTCAGCACTTTGGGAGGCTGAGGCGAGAGAATTACCTGAGCCTGGGGGTTTGAGATCAGCCTAGGCAACTTGGTGAGACCACAGCTCTACAATAAATCACAAAAACTAGCCAGGTGTGGTGGCGTGCATCTGTAGTCCAGCTACTTGGAAGGCTAAGGCTAAGGCAGAAGGATTGCGAGGCTGCGGTGCCTGTGAACTTGCCACTGCACTCCAGCCTGGGCAACAAGAGTGAGACTCCAACTCAAGAAAAAAAAAATTAAAGATTGTTTAGCTGATTGAAACTAAGTAATCTTGGTTCTAATGAACCAAGTCTGAGTGAACTAAACCTTACCTGGGTGCTTCAGAAGATTTTAAACACCTAAATGATAGACACTATCATTATTCAAGTATCCTCTGTGTCTATGGCACTGCACAATATTCTCTAGGTCGAAAATGGAAAATAAATAGAAGACAGACCTATCATTGAGAAATTTACAACTCAATCAAGATGCACATGTATGAAATGAAAAGCCATTAGATAAAAACCATTTATACATTAGTTCTGTGAGATATGGTTCAAAGTCAGCCAAAGTCCTTAAGGGTTACAGAACACAAATATATAACTTCAATATAGCACAACTGCCTTCATCACATCAAACAAGGTGCTCTAGGCCATCACACAGACCATGATAAATTGCAAGAAAAGAGAAGCACTGTAATAGTAAATCCAAGCCAGTCAGTTTTCCTTGGTCTTTAGCACTGAAAAACTACCTGTAATATGAGTGAGGCTGCATAAGCTCAAAATAGACCCTCAGTTCCCAACATTCATAGAAAACTGAATCTTCTATATTGTAGCAAGGCAGAGAATAATTTGAATGGTTTTAAAGGACCAAATACAGCTCATATAGTTTTGATCATCTCCAACTTTCCCCCCCAAGTCATCTTTTATAATGTTCTTCAAAAAGCACAGTAAACTTGAAAAAAAAGTTTAAGTGAGCACCTGTATCCCAATCACTAGAGATTCTGCAATCAACACTCTCCTATATTTGCTTTATCATATATCTATTTTCCTGTATTTCCTCTATACTGCCATCAGTGCATCTATATTTTAGTGTATTCCCAAGTAAGTTGTAGATATCAGTATACTAAGCTTTTGAGATTCACCCATGTTGTTGCACATAAGTTTTTTTTAAAAATTTTTTATCAGCCAGACTCAGTGGCTCAGCCTGTAATCCCGCGCCTTTGGGAGGCTGAGGTGAGTGGATTGCCTGAGCCCGCGGGTTCGAGACCCGCCTGGGCAGCGAGACCTCATCTCTACAATAAATCAAAAAATCAGCCGGTGTGGTAGCACATGCCTGTAATTCTGGCTACTTGGAAGGCTGAGGCGGAAGGATGGCTGGAGCCCAGCAGGTCGAGGTTGCGGTGGCTGGGAGCGGCCACTGCATTCCAGTCTGGGCGACAGAGTGAGACTCCAACTCAAAAAAAAAAAAAAAAATCTTTATCACTGAATAGTATCCCATCATATGAATATCCTACTGTCCATTTATCCATGTACTTATTGATGGACATTTTGAGCTTTGGGCTGTCATGAATATACTTTCTAAGAACATTCCTATACAAGCTTTGATGTGCATATGTGTTTTGATTTCTCTTGTAAGGGAATTGATGAATTGTAGAATAGGTGTATACTTAGTTTTATAAGAAACTGCAAGACTTTTTTTCCAAAGTGATTGTAATATTTTATACTCCCACTAGCAATGAATGAGAGTTCTGGATGCCCTACATTCTCAACAACATTATCCATCTTAGTGTGTGTGTGTGTGTGTGTGTGTGTGTGTGTATACACACGTGCACACACACATCTAATTTTAGACATTCAAGTATATATGTTTGTAGTTGTATCTGTTTGTGCTTTCAGTTTATTCCGTTTAATAACTGTATTAGTCTGAATCCAAACAGAAGATAGAAACCTTGCAGAGGGTTCAACTACAGCAGTTTAACATAAAGAATTACTAAGCTAAGGTTAAATAGATAAAGAAATAACCATAACATATGAGAAAACTCTGTATGGTACCCTAGGACTGAGAGTACCCCAGAGAGGATAAATTTGGAAGGGAACTCCTTTCCCAAGGTTAGGGTTCAGATCTTGCTAGAGATGCCAACTGATGAGTGGAAAAATTTACTGGTTCTTCCAGGGTAAAGCTGATCAGCCAAATTGGGTCAAAACAAAGCAACCTTTCAGAGTGTGGGAGGGGAGAAGGCTATCAGCAAGCAGTACCTGGGCCTGCAGAGTGGCTGGGGATCCTCCAGGCCTCAAAGTATATGGCAGAGGGAGCAGCAGCAGAATGGTGCCCTGGGTGCCAAGGTGCCACACTAGTGCCTACAAAGGGAATCAGGGTGTTTGTGCCAGCAGGCGGTCTTAGGGCTTTGGTTTTCCTGCTTGAAGGCCATGGGAAGGTTATCATCAATTCAGACAGAGATTGACAGGTCTCTGTGGATCCAGTCTCCCTGGATCCAGTCTCTGTGGATCGACTCCACTGGGTGTCCTCCTGGTCACACTACCTATTCACCTTGCAGCAACTAGGAACTGGTTGGGAGAGTCCCTAATTCTGCAGTGCTCCCACAGCACCTGCTACTGAGGAAGCTAAGCATTGTGGACACTTCCAAGAACACATACTTAAAAGAAGTTTACGATCACAGCACATACTGAAGAGTGAATATGGAGCTGAGTAGCACTAAATTGACATCTGATAAAATTACCAATTTTGCAGCCTACTATTTAGCAAGTTTAGCTGTATTTCATTTTTTCTTTTCTTGTTCTTCAGAGATGGGGACTTGCTCTGCTGTCCAGGATGGAGTATAGTAGCATAGCTCACTATAGGCTTGGACTCAAATGATCCTTCCACCTAAGCCTCCCCAGCAGCTGGGACTACAGGCCTACAACACCATGCTCATTTAAAAAATTTGTATATAATAATTGTACTTTTTTTTAGATACATGTGATATTTTGACATCTGAATACAATGTGTAATAATCAAACCAGTGCAATTGGGATATCCATCACCTCAAAACTTACTTTTCCTCTGTGTAGGAAGCTTTATAATTCTTCTCTTCTAGATATTTTGAAATCTACAATAAGTTATTGTTAACTCTAATTCCTATTGTCCAATTGAGCACTAGAATTTATTCTTTCTGCCTGCACTTCTGCATCCCTTAACCAACTTCTCTTCATTTTACGTCTTCCTCTGTGTTAGTCCAAATTTTTTTTTTCAAAGTAATCTGCTTTTAGCATATTGCACTTGCCCCAGCTTTACCTGGATGCATGAATAGCTACAATAGATTAGCACACCACATGCATTCTTCCACATCCTGTTCCATGAGTTTGATTTCACTAGACTCTGATAGCTAATCTCTATCCAAAAACATCATTTATCATAAAAACATTGTTGAAACCAGTTTTTAATATAATGGATCAGAAAGTAGTTTAGACAAACATTTACCAAAAAAAGCATAACATAGGTAGAATAACTGATTTGGGAGCTAGATCATGTGAGTTAAATACAACTTCCCCTCTGACTAGCTGTGTGATCTTGGAAAATTTACCAATGATCACTGTGACTCAGTTTTCCCATCTATAAAATAGGAACAATAATTACACCTCAAAGGGCTGTTGTGAGGAAGAGATGAGTTAATATTTGTAAAGTTTTCATAATAGTCTCTGACACACAGTAAGTCCCATAAGTGATTAAATGTATATTTACCGGATGTCTCTGGTGGCTGGAGGAGGCGAGCGGCAGCGGCAGTCCATAGCAAGTGTCAGGGAGGGTCGCACTGGGGCTGCAGCTGCAGTGGGCCTGCTGGGGTGGCATTTCTCAGCCTGTCACCGCTCAGCCTCTTACTATACCTGGTGCAGGCGGCGACTATGCTAGCCTGGCTTGCCATGGGGGGCTGCCACGGCCTGGTGGGGAAGGAACCACGAGGCCGGAGGTTCATACTTTATCCTCACTCATTTAGAATGCGCGACATCATCAAACACGGCTGGCCTCACCTCCAGCCAAGTTGGCAGTAAACAGAAATCTCCTAGAGCCACGGACTCTACTCGAAGGACCTGACCCTGCTGAACCTCTCCTCATGGGCAGTTACCTGGGCAAGCCCGGCCCGCCAAAGCCAGCCTCTGCCTAGGAGGGCAGGGATCTGCAGGAGAGACCTGGCCGCCACCCACCAGCCTGTCCAGCCCTGGGTCTTCCTCAGACTCCTCACATTTTACCATGTTTACTCCTCTCTTCCCATGCCTCTTCTTTGACACTCTAGGAGGCCTTCCCACAGGAATAGTGGGACTTTATCAAATTGGGTTCTGATAACCACTCAAAGATGCTATCCAATCCACCAAGCCTGATATTCTGGAGTGGGGGTACTTCCCACAGTGTACTAGAGTGGTGATCACAAGATTGTGCTGTCTCCTCAAAATTCCAAGATGGTGTGTAGCCCGGTGACCATGATGATTGCCCCTCCTGACAGCAAAGTGACTCATTCTACAATACCAGAGCAGATAATCAGCTCAACACTGTCCTCATCATCAAGTAATACCCCAGACCCATGTGCAAAGGAGATTCTACTGAGTGCCCTCTTAGAGGAGAAGAAAAAGAACATTGGAGGAAGAAGATCAAATATTTCCTGATAGACAGGAAAATAAAAGAAGGTGCCATGATAATAGCAGTGGAAGTGGCCATTCAGCATTTAAGCCCCTCTTGACCAATGGAGTCCCCGCTTCTTTTTGTGCCTAAGCCTGGGTCTCTGAAGGGAGGCCTCAGTTCCCAGAGCTCAGATGACCACACAAATAAGAGATCCTGCACCTCTTCCTTGACAAGCACATAACACAACTGGCATTCGTAGCTCCAGCCGCAAAGCCGTTGCCAGTTCCTATAGCTCTACTCAAGACTTCTCCCGGTCACAGCTCTGGAAGATAAGTGGTCACAATTCATCACCCTTCTCTAGCACAGCCTCATCCCACTCCCAGACACCAGAGAGGACAGCAAAGGAAATTAGAGAAGAACTATGTCATTATTCCAGTTCCTCAACTCCAGCGGCAGCACACAAGGAGTCCCAGGGAGAAATGGTTGCAGATACAGTCCCACGGAAGAAACAAAACTCGGGAAATTGCTCCTCCATAGCTGACAGCTCTGGGTTGTATAAACGCAAAGTTCTGCTACTGCCAGCTAAGCGAGGGGAACAGCTGACCTTGCCTCCACATCCCCTGCTTGGCTATTTAATCACTGCTGAAGAATTTGACTTAGAAAAGAAAGTTTCATTACAATGGCTTAACAAGGTCTTAGAGGACAAGCCAATGTTGCCTCAAACTCTGTCACTAAGACTCCACCCACCACTTAACCTTCTTTGACTTTGACCTTGCCTGGCTTTGGAGCTACCACCCAGACCACCAGCAGTAGGAGCAGTAGCTCAGCATTTAGCCTCACCACTCCATCACCCTTCCTGTTTGGGGGATCGGCGACCCCAGCTGGTAGTGGGATCTTTGGGATCAATGTGGCTATCCCAGGCACCACCTTCACCTCAGAGCATTCGGTTTTGGAACAGGACAGAGTAGGGCCACAGGTATCACCACCCCTTTTGCAGGAGGCTTCCATCAGAACACCTTGGCACACCCAGCCAGAGCACACCCTTTGCCTTCAATGTGGCCAGCATGCCTCAGAACAATCCTTTGTTTGGAGGCACCTCAACTCCTACCTTTGGTCATAACACCCCTGCCCCTGTCTTGAGCACATCGAGCAGCAGCCTTTCCTCTGGGGCATCCTCAACACCTGGCCAAGGCTTTGTTGGCAATGGATCTTTCAGATCAACAGCTCCTTCATTATCCATTGGTGTGGGAGTCCAAGACCCCAGGGATTTGACAGTGACTGCAGGCCCGAAGGCTGCTCAGCCACAAAAATAACCTTTGTCCCTTGCCCGTTTCCCCCACCCTCTGCCCAAATCTGGATGTTTGCACCTGCTAGGAAGAGTCTTTGACCCCTGAAGTTACAGAAAGCAAACCTACCCCAGAACTCTGGCATCAGCCACCAGGGGGTAGTGGCAGGTCCTTTCCCTTCTGGAGAAAGCACAAGTCTCAGGGAGAGTGCAGCAGGGCAGAAGCTTGATACATTTACCTGAACAGTTCCACTGGTGAGGCTGGAGAACTAAGCCTCTGCACATATTGTTCACTTCCTTGACTCTTGCTTAGTGTTTAACCTTAGGCAGGCAGCCTCCCTTCCCTTTTCCCTGAGAGTCCTCTTTGCTGGAGGGCATAAGCTACAGCCCACTTGCATCTCTATTGTGCATCCGATGAGATTGGGGAAAATGGACTATCCTTAAAGCTTTACCTTCCTTGGCTACAAGAAGTGACTCTCTTCCTCTGGTCCCTTTAGAGGACAGTTTCCCATTTCTTACTGCTTTGTCCCTCACTGATTCCTTGCAGGATTTATTCCTTTTTAAATTATCTTGAATCTAGCTTTGACTTGGAGACCCCAGTGGGTGCTGCTCCTGTTGTTTTCTTCCTGCCAAGTCTGAGTCAGTGTTTCATCTCCAACCCTGCCAATTTGACCCCTAAAAGTTTGGTGGTTCAAGACTGTTAGCCTGGCAGAGCCAGGAGTGAGATACCTCACTCCAGGAGGGAGAAGCTCTTGGAGCAGGCAGGATGCCCACTACTGCTTCAACTGCCTCCTCACCCACCTACCCATTGACATCACTGGGCCTTTGTCGGTCTTTCTGGATTTGTAGATTACAAGCCTTGTCCTGTGTTACTTTGGTGCTCACATCTATTGCTCTTTGAATCGAGTTTGGAGGAAGAATTGAATTGTATGAGTGTCAGCATGTTGGTAGTGCTGGACTTACCTGTTTCAAGTTTTCTGGGGCCTAGCTAATTGAATGTGGAAAGTAGCACCACTTTACAGCTACAAATGCTGACTCTTGAATTTCCAAATGGTGTTTTGACTTTAAGGGCTGGCAGCCCTGTGGGATGTGGCCTAGGGAAGCAAAAACCTCTTCCCTCTGCTATTTCTCTCCCACTTATCTGATCTCCCTGGAGCTAGATTACCCTTTGTATATGTTAGGAAACCTAACTTAATGAACCATACTTTAAGAATCCTGGTTATTTTTTGGGGTCCTTTTAAACCCATCCCCTTCTCCCTTTATTTCAAAACCACACACCCCAGGCCCAAGAGACTTGCTGCCATGCCCTCCTCTTTGAGAGAAGTATGAATGCATGTGTCTAAATTAAAAGAAAAAAATTTAAACATTTTTTAACAAAATAAAATTTTATTTTTGTATTTAAGCTAAATTACCTTTTAAATTCCTTCAAGTTTTCTTCATTGAGGTGGTTAAGTATAAACGCTATTTACTAGGTATTAGCTGTGTAGTTAAGCTACGCCTGTTTGAAAGAGTCTCAAATGCTGTCCCGGGCAGCTTTCCCGAGGGAATAGAGCTCCTTTTGGATGTGTTAGATAAAATGTAATTCTTATTTTATAAATAATGTAATGTAGGTGTAACTTGTCCCCCTCACCCCCGTGACTGAGGTTGAATGTTTTGTGCTGGGAGACTGCTTCTCCCCACCCCCAAGGATAGCTCTGAAGTCCGGCATTTTAGTACTTATCTGTGTGGAGCTGAGGAAGGAACCTGAACCTCAAGTCCCAAATACCTGTTAGGATTGGAGGGGTGGGGGGGGGCACAGGTCTAGAAATCAAGCTTCTACCTGTACCTTCTGTAAGGTAGACTCTCTTAGTTTTAGTATTCTGAGCTAGTTTACCTCAGCTCCACAGGCAGGACAGTCAGGCCAGGAATCCCTGAAGAAGGGTGTCCTGATATGGCATGAGTGTGGGTGTGTAAATCTTCTGGACAAGAGTGGGCGGCTGGAATTTTCCATTACAAATAAAGACATGATTCTTGTTGAAAAAAAATAAAAGATAAATATATATTTATATATACCTACTCTCTATGCATATACTTGTTTGCACTGATTATTATATCAATAATATATTGTTATATATTGATATTGATAAAAGAGTATATAAGTATATATAATATACTTATTTTTTAAATGTTACATTCGTGTATAAAATTTTAAATGCGGGTTGACTGATGATAATACTAGCTAATATTTACTGGACACCTCCATGTACTAAGCACTTTGCTAAGAACTTTGCAGGTATTATCTCATTGAATGCTCAAAAACATTATTTCTTGGTTGGGCTCAGTGACTCAGCCTGTAATCCCAGCACTTTGGGAGGCCGAGGCGAGTAGATTGCCTGAGCCCATAGGTTCGAGACCCACCTGGGCAACTTGGCGAGACCTCATCTCTATAATAAATCAAAAATTAGCCGGGCGTGGTAGCGCGCACCTGTAGTTTCAGCTACTTGGAAGGCTGAGGCGGAAGGATCGCCAGAGCCCAGCAGGTTGAGGCTGCGGTGGCCAGGAGTATACCACTGCACTCCAGTCTGGGCAACAGAGTGAGACTCCAACTCAAAAAAAAATAAATAAAATAAAATAATAAGTTGATTTTTAGTCAAAATAGTGGATTCATAAGTAGTGGAAGGTGTATTCCACACTCCTACACCACTTTCATCCTTCCAGTTGACTCCACTAAGCAAATGAAATTGCTGGATAAAGTATAACCATTCCTGGAAATATTCCAAGAAAGGAATAACTCCAGAAGTAAAAAAACAAATAAATAACTCAAAGTTACAGAGATGAATGGAGATGAAACTGATGGGAGCATGGGGTTATTGAGGCTGAGCGTGGGTTTTGTAAGACAGGTTTAATGCCTTTTTCACTAATTCAGGAGATGAAATTAAGACCTGTACACAGTAGAGAGTTGGGTATAAGCATTCTACATACATCCAAGAAACATAATGGGCTGCTCATCTATGAAACAGGGATGAGGCAACTCCACCAACTAGCTGTGGAAAATGGCAAAGAAGCTAAGCTGTTTACCAGAAGCCATGGTTGGAAGGAAAGTCCTCATACAAGAAATCATACAACATCTATTGATATTGAATCTGAAATCTCAGTATCCAGATGGAAACCCCATGACATAAAATGGATAAATGATATTTCCCAGTAGAAGAAAATAACACTTCTCCATGAGTATGTCTCTACAACCCATGGAAGAAAGCATGCCAAGCCTAAATTCATGAGAAAATCACAAACTACACAAGGAAACAAATCACTATGAAAGTCAGCAGAAATAACACCTGGAGAACTTAAACTTTAAGAAATACAATCCTGGACTAAAACCAAAAAGATATTTAAATAAGTATGTTGAAATAATCAGTAAGACAAAAAAGAAAGGACTGAATTCATAGGGCAAGAATGGGACATTATGGGGGAAAAATTTTTTAAACTAAGCTAAATTAAAGCAAACAAAGGCAGATTTAAGAGCAAACATAATTTACTCAAGGTCATATAAGGAGCAAAAGATAGATTCAACATTTCAACGCTGGGAGTTCAACCTTTCAGGACTATACTATCCTGTCTCTCAAAATAGTATAAAAGTTTTTTTACACTGTAGGCACATACCCAAAATATCAACAATATTTTTATCTTTATATTTTCATCTCTTCCACTAGAGATGGAATTATGAATGTTTTTTATTTTTTGTTTTCATGTTTCAAATTTTTAAAATTAATACATATAATCATTGTGATACAGTGAGAAGTATTTTTTCTTTGTTGTAACAATAGTTTAAGACTTAAATTACAGTTTCTATTAATCCCGATTCATACATATTCGTATTAGATCCAGTAGTCATAGAAATTAGCCCAAGAATATAACCTTACTCTCTTTACAGTCCTCTCAAAATTTCAACTTGTAGAAATTCATATATCTAAATATTTGTATTTAATTTATTTTTCTAGGTAAGCTAAATCACAAATTGGACAAAGGTCTCAGAGAACCAAGTGCTAGGAACCAGGTGTCTCTTATATGATAATTTTTACAAAAATGAACTTTGCAATTTCTTCATTAATTTTATATTGAGAGATATAAGGAAATAATCTTACAAAACGCATTTCTACATTTAGTTTAGAGTGCAATTTATCGCTTGCCTACTAAGTTACATTGTGTATGTGTGCATGTGAGAGAGAGAGAGGGAGGGAGAGAGAGAGAGAAAAAGAGAGAGACGGAGGGGAAAAGAGAGAGATGTTAAGATTAACCTGATGGTATGACTTAATAATAGTCACATTTAGTTAGTTTAAATTTCTTCCAGATTTAAATATCCGGGGTTTCTCCAAAGCAAATTGTCTTGTTTGCTTTTCTCTTTTTCCAGGTACTCAGGATCTTGTAACTGATCATTTCTTTCTTTTTGAGTTCGTTATCTTGAAAGCTCAAGGACAAAATGGGAAGTTATGTTAGTAATACAATAGGCTATATGGCACGGTTTCCATAAACCACCAGATCTATTGTTTTGTTTTTTTCTCAATCTTATTTTTCTTTAATTTCCATTATCTTTTTTATTAATATTTTCCAGTTGTACTATATCCATATAACTTATATAAAATCCCTTTAAGAGCAGCAAATCAACATGTATGTGTGTGTAGTATTAAACTTCATCTGATAGTATTTTTCTTTATTACATTTTATCTAAAATAGTGCTTCTTTGCAGTAAATGGTACTTCTTTTTCACCACAGGAGAGGTTAAATTTCAAAGATTGAAAGATTTTCTGAAGCATCCCTTTATCTCTAGAGTATTACTCCCAAGTTGTTACAGATCGATAGCCATTTATTTTACTGAAGCTTAAGTTTTGATAGACAAAGGATGCTGCATATTAGCCTTACATAAGGACAGTCACCTAGCGTTGATAAGATCAAAGAAAAATTATACCTGATGGAGTTAGACAGGCAAGAAAGATTTTATTCGAGTTCATTGCAATAAGGGTCAAGACTAGAATAATTGGAGAGGGAGACTGAACCCAACTCTGCTGGACCAAAAGGCAGGAGGGTTTTTAAGCACTGGGGTGAGGAAAGGGGAAGGTACTGGAGGACTTTGGGGATAGGTTGGTCAATATGATCTGTAAGTGCTAGTTGGTACATTTTAAAGTTAGGTTCCGACTTTCCCACAGACTGGGTGATAGGGACACTATCTTTTTTGGAGACCACACTTCAAGGGAATGGCTACCAGGTCCTTGAGAAAGATATTTATGGGTTGTAAAACTCACAAGAGGTTAGGAAGTGATTTAGACTCAAAGGGACAGAGGAAGAATTTGCAATTACAGGTTTTCTAAAGAACTGTTCTAAGGAAAGGAAGGTCAGGAGTCTAAAGCCAGGAAGAAACCTGTCTAAAGTTTAGTCAAGCTGGGAGGAAACTTAGGCCATCTCAATGAGTAACCAATCTATCAGTAGACAACACTATATTAGTTTCACCATATATTTAGACCCATAGGAGGAGATAGCTTGGTCTTTTCAAAGATATATTTTAATATTTAGAGCATACATGTTAATGATAGTGCAATCATTTACATGTGGCATTATCCCATCCCTCTCTATATTTGTGCTGTCTTCTTCCCTAGTGATCATCTCCTACTCTTATCTCTGCTAAGGTTTCCTGGGTCTATCCTCAGTCATTACTGCTCACATTTCATCTCAGGTAGTCACTGAATCTTGAAGCTTCAGTTGCTAAATTCACCTAAATTGACAATTTTATATCCAAGACACTCCAGCCCCCCTTTCAGGGTTGTTGTGAGAAATGAATGAGAAAATGTATGTGAAAGCATATTGCACAGTCTCTGGAAAATAGTAGTTAAGAGGTGTGTTTTTCATTGGTCTAATCTTTCATACATTTTTTTTCAACTCTTCTTACTAGCCCTGTGACCCTTCTTTTTCTTCCTTGTTCCAGGCTTCCATCTTGACTCCTTGTCTCCCACCCAGCACCTCTGCTAACAGCAGCATGCCCATCTCTGTGCCCATAGGCCCAGCCGTATTACTGTCTTTGCTCTCCTAGTCTGCCCCTAACCCTGCCCCCTTGTACACACACATCTCAGTTCTGATTCCCTCCTATAACCCTACACTCCTTAGCACTGAGGAAGGCAACAGAGACCAGGCCCATCAGCTACAATAGCAGAATCATTCCTGGCATTTATAGATTGATAGAGGTACAATCAGGTCCCTGGTGCATCCTACACCTGAACGAACACTCACAGAAATGTCCTGAATATTATGATTCTGACAGTAAAAAGAAGACAAAGGAAGGCAGACACAAGAGAGAAAAAAAACTACAGAATCAACAATGGTACTAAGGAAACAAGTGGAGACATAGAACGAGAAGTAACTTGAAAACTAAAAGTGGAGAAAGGTTTTGTTTGTGTTTTGTTCTGTCTTGTTTTGCTTTCTAGAGCTCAAGGTTTGGAAAGTTACAGCATGAAAGAGGAGCGGGAGGGACAGTACTTGGTGACAGTTGCCTTAGGGAAGCATAGGAGAATGGACATTCTTGTAGGAAGAAACAATAAAGCTCCCAACAACAGAACATCTAAATAGTTTTCCCTTTTTTTTTTTTTTTTCATCTCTTCAGGTCTCCACTTCTATACACACCTATTGGCAAAATAACTTAATCCTTGGTTTACTGAACAAAACAAGCCTCTTGAGGACATTTCTGTCTAACCTAAATCCCTTCTACTGTCTCCTATCTGTTCTTGTACCTATTCTCTTCAACTTACCTCCCATTTCAAAGGAATATCTTACCCAGTTGTTTGTGGGGTATTCCTTCACATCTCTTTCATCCTTTATTCCTTTCCTTTTTCTTCAATTTTCTTTCCCTATAATTAGCATCCTTTCTCTTTAGAAGCAATATTGAATATGTGCTCAGCAGAGTAAAAAATGTTTGTCAACCAAATACATATAGCAACTCTGTTCTAAATATTTGAGAAACTATTACTATTATCTTGCATAATGTGCACTAAGAAGAATTTAATATATGTAAAATAAAAATGATAGAATAAGGAGAGTAAATACTAAGTACAAGGGAACAATGTCACATTTCTTGTGCCCACTCTGCCATGACAATAACTTCATGAACGTTTTATAATGAAGGATAGACTGAATAATGACCCAAATAAAATTTTAATTTTCTTTCATTTTAAGTCTATTGAGTGGTTATTATGCCTAGCCTTCTAAAAGGATAAAATAGTGCTTTCCATTATTCACAAAAGAATTACATTATTGTGAATACTATTGTGCAATTATTCCATATATCTCTTCTGTGACACTTAAGAAGTTCCAAATAGTCAATATGAAATGGGATCTTGAATGTTGAGGAAGTCACATAACAATAAGCAGGGATGGTGCAGAGAGAATATTCATTACTAGGAGACACTGAAAATGTGTTTATGGAAGAATTGATCTCAGAGTCACAACTGGTATTTTTCAGTGGAATTGGTGCATTTCTCCCATTAAACTTGTAATGACTTGGATCTGAAGCATATTTAATTCATGGATCACTGCTGCAATATTGTGTCAACATGTACTTAGGGAGTCTTCAATGTATGGATCGCTGCAGTGACATACTGTAATGGCTTCTCGTCTATCAAGTTAATGCATATTATCATAGAACACTAATACAAGGGTTATTGATAAGATACTCCACAGCCCATATTTTACAAGAAATTGCTGGCAAGCCCTTAAAATTATCAGTAATAATATTAACAAAAAACAGAATTAGTTGCTAAGGTTTTTTAGAAAAAAAATTCATAAAACATGAGCTTTCTCTAATTTCACTCTATGCTTAAGTGACCATTTTGCCTTAACATTGATTATTTCCTAAATTCTATTTTATTGTAATGTATATTTAGCTCCATTGCTTCTTTTGTCTATTAATATGGGTCATTTTCTTAGCTGTTTCATAGAAATAAACTGATATGAGGCTAGAGTAACTAGGAAGTAGGAGGCCTGGTGAATTAAATACTCCAAGGTGTCTATAGGTGGTAAACCGGGTTTAATGCCCATCTCCTCTCCTCCAGGCAATGACAAGATATTCTACTCTATATTTAGTTGAGAATTTCTGCTGGTATATCATTATTATTAAAAAATATTCTCAAGCCTCCTTTTTATACAAAAAGTACAGCAAAGACTCTATTTGATAATGCATGTGGCACATTTTAAATTCCTCATAAAGTTAAGGTCAACCTGTTCTCAAATGATAGTCATTCCAAGAAAAAAAAATTTACACTATTAAAAATGACAATCAATAATAGTCATAAAGATATGTACAAGACAATATATAACACTCTCCCCACTTGTTTTCACTCACTTCTATCTGACTCTTAGTTCATGTTTATAAATCTATATTTATTCTTATTCATTAATAAATAAAAACAGAATAAAAAAAGAGAACAAACAACTGATTCATACAATAACACGAATGGATCTAAAATAAATTTTTAAGTAAAAGAAGAAATAAGTCAAACACGAAAGTCTACATATTTGTGATTGTATATGGCATTCTGGGAAAGGTAAAGCTGAAAGGATGAAAAACAGATAGGTGGTTGGTAGAGACTAGTTATGAGAAAGAGAACAGAGAAGCAGTATAAAAAAAAAATGAGATGATCAAATACTTTGTTTTCTTTTTTGAGTCAGGGTCTCACTCAGTTGGACAGGCTGAAGTGCAGTGGCATGATCATAGCTTACCACAGCCTCTGCCTTCTGGGATTACAGGTGTGCACCACCATGTCCTGATTTTTGTTGTTGTGTTTTTACAGACAAGGTCTTGCTATGTTGCCTAGACTGTCTTGAATTCTTGGGCTCAAGCCATCTTCCCACCGTGGCCTCCAAAAGTGCTGGCATTATAGGCATGAGCCACAAACCCTATCTAATTTTGTATAATTATTATGGTGGTGGAAATGTTATGCATTTTCCAAAAAACATAACACTTCCAAAAGCATGAAAAATAAAATTGGCAGATGACAGATAACCAAGTGATCAAGAGTATCATCACCAAAAATAAGAAATATCTCTGTCAGTTATAATGTGCTGAGGAGTGTTTTCTTACTAAACATTTATAACTTGAATCTAATCATGAGAATACATCAAACCAATTCAAATCAAGGGCTGTTCTATAAAATACTTAAAAGTGTTTTAAAAGTGTCAAGGTAATGAGAGACAAAGAGGAGCCTAAGGAAACATGTCAACTAAATGGAATATTGGATCTTGGATTGGACACGTATAAAATAAAGATGATGGTGGATACATGATAAAACCAAGCTAAGTTTATAAACTAGAAATTAGTATGTACCTTGTTAATTTCCTAGTTTTGATTATTTTACCATGACTGTGTAAGATGTTAACATTAGGTGAAGAAAGAAAATGGTGTGAAGGATGTATTAAGAATTCTGAGTACTGTCTTTGCCACTCTTCTATAAGTCTAAAATTATTTTAAAAATAAATAGCTGTTAAAATCTAATGAAAGTACACACCATGATGCAGGGACTATATTCTCATGTGCATCAGGTTGCCATGAAGGAAGGAGAAAATAAATAGAGAAACATGATATTAATTTCATTTAAAAAAAAAACAACTAGTGTTTGGATTAAATACTTTCTAACCCTATCTTTCTCATACTCTTATAAGATTTTAGAATGAGAACCCATTTTCTGCTTTATGTTTCTGAAAGCAACCAGGGAAATCAACTGTAGTAGTTATTTATTGCTATTGTTTGAACCTGCCTGAGCATTAACTGATGATTGGCTAGTTGAATATAGATATAGATATATTATATATCTATATCTATATATATATAGTTTGTTTTGTTTTTTCCAGGAAACATGAAAATTCCAAGATAAATTGAAATTACACACACACACACACACACACACACACACACACACACAGACACACACACACACACACACACACACACACACATACAAAATAAGGCACAGTTGACCCTCTCCAAATCATTACTCTCAAAGTCTGTTTCATGACTCCATTATCTATTCCTAAATATTCTCTATTCATGAATTCCTAGAATGCTTGAAATATGAAGACCTTAAAGAGGTTATTTAATTCAGAGGTTCTCAACTATTTGAGTCCAAAACTTCTTGGACAAGTTTACGACAGCTCAGGAGCCAAGAATGAGGCCATGTGAATATTGCTCAAATATTTAATGCCCTTGCCTCAAATCCTCTTCAACCATTGCAATCAGATTTTTACTTAAGTTTCTTCTATTTTATCCATTTGCTCTCTTTGGCATTTTTTCTTCAGATAAAGAATTCTAAGGTTAAAGATGATTTTTAAACCATTGCTCGATGTTAACCCTTTTTGTTTAAAAAAACAGAATAAGAAAGAAATATGTGAATGACTTACCCATGGTCACACAGTGTTTTAATGGTAAAGTCCAGAATCCAGAACTCTTAAATTTCAGTGCACTATTTATTGTTCCACAGCCTATATTCTAACTTATCTTATATCACAGCCCCTCCATAATGCAGTAATATGACTTTTTAGAGAAAGCTAAAACTTAAACTTAAGTGTTCCTAAATTGACTGAGTAAAGAAATATCAAATCTGGTAACCTAGTCCCGTGTAATTGTGATTATTCTCACCTTTTTTCCAGTGGTAATCAATGCCTGTTTTAAACATTGAGAACACACATTGATCTACATTGTTATATAGAAACATACTCACAAAATTAATTAACGATTTTAACCCTTTTATTGTGTGCATCCTGCTCTTTGTCCTAGAAAATGGAAAACTGTATCTGAGAAAACAATGTTCAGTCTGACTTAAAGACCTATTAGAAAAATATATTGTTTCTCCACAATCCTTAGATTATTTATAAGATTTTAATTCTTCAATATCTCCTGTGCTCAAGTATGAAACCAGTCAATTTTTTTTTTTTTTTTGAGTCAGGGTCTCACTCTGTTGCCCAGACTGGAGTGCAGTGGCACACTCACAGTCACCCCAGCGCCAACCTGCTGGGTTCGAGTGATTCTTCTGCCTCAACCTTCCAAGTAGCCAGAACTACAGGCACGCACTATCACACCAGGATAATTTTTGGATATATTGTAGAGACGAGGTCTCATCAAATTGCCCAGGCCGGTCTTAAACCCCTGGGATCAGGCAATCCTCTTGCCTCGGCCTCCCAAAGTGCTGGAATTATAGGCTTGAGCCACCTGGCCTGGCCTAACCAATATTTTAATGGCAATAATTTATCTTGGAATTGCACATGTTTCCTGAAGGAGGTGCTTGGTAGTGAAAATGAGAAAAATAGCCCATGATAGCCAGGAGTTGGCCAGCATCATTAGCTGAGCTTAGATGTTAGCAGGAATTGAACTAGCGTTCATGATTATGCCATGATATTCTCACATACAACATAAACAGTTTCACACAACACCAACATCAGTTAAGGTCACACTGTTTCAGTGATAAATCTGGACATAAAATAAGACCACTGAACACTCATATCTGATCCCAGACAACATCATATACACTTCCAACCATAAAATGACCAAACATCTACTTATCCTGGCTAATGTGAGTAACTGCTACCTCTTTATCAAACATAGCTTTGGGTTTGTTTTACTCTTTTTGCTTTCTCAATGAGAACTGTTAAGATGCAAATAGAGTTACCCCTGATTTCTAAAGGTATCTAATCCAGAGCAAAGCCTTGCTTCCTAGAATCCTCCCCAAAAACACCTAACAAAGTCAAAGTTCTGTAACTACTCTTCACTAAAACACCTTTTCTGAGGCACTCCATGGTTCCCATTGGCACATGTTCTCTCTTACTGTAGCAAATAGGTAAACCCAACTCTATTCAATGACAGGGGTGTTCCTGGTGGACTTTGGATGAAGAGCATTGACCAGAGCACAAAACAGAAGCAATTTTATAACATATTTGGAATGACCAACAAATAAGCAGCTAGACGTCATTTTGAGTTATCAGTCTTTCTTTTCCCATCATCTTCCCCATCGCCACATGAGAAACAAACAAGAAACTAATAAGAAGAAAGTGGTATCACAGGAGTGAGGGCCTATAGATTCTTTGCCACTTCATCAGCCATCACTGACCTCTGTTTTCCTTCTCTTGACCACGCTAGAGGCTGGGTGCTGGCTGCCTACAGTGTGCTACACTGACAGGAAAGACCATGCTCAGGAAGGTTAAGATATTTGACTGAGCTGCTACTTAGTTCTTTTTTGCTCAATTATTGCTGTTTTAACAGGGTTTGTTCTGGGAGGAGCAAATCTCATATAGTTCAAACATGAGTTGCTTGCTTGGTTGTTTTTACTTTTAGCAAAATTATGGTCAATGTAGATGGTTTCCATGGGAGAAAATAGATTGAAAACCAAAGTAAGACTTCATTTTCTCACATCTGGATGAGAATTGGAATAGAAAGCCCTTGTGTTAAAATAAGAATAGCTCTGTGACAAATTACTCAGAACAGCAAGTATAATGTTGTATTGTAACAAGGTATTATTTTGGAATATTTTTAGAAGACATTTGAATAAACTATTTATTTGACTTGAATAGGCTATCCAACTGTCTATACAATCACAGACTTGGTTTGGAATTCCACCTGCATCAGAAGCTGGTATTACTTTTTGTTACCTGGGGAAATTTACTTAATCTTTCTAAGCTCACTATCTAGCTAGACTCAGGAAAATAGCTAATGTTTTCTACATTTTTTTTAACTGGGTATTAGATTTTGAATGACTTGATAGCTCTGCCTGCTCCAGTTTTACTCGAAGTAGTGTGCAGTCTTCTTGGTGTTGGAGATGGGAGTAAGAACTTAACTGCTTTAGAGATGAAAAATCCTCCAAAATACTTGTGTGTTCTCCCCAAGCCAGGGAGGTAACTTTGTGCTTTGTGCTTATCCCAGTCTCCTGTAACCCCACACCACTAAAAGAGATAACTTCCTATCTTAGCACACTGTTCTAGTAGTAGGTCCTTGAAACCACCCAAATAGTTACTTCAAGTCCAGTAATGACTGATTGCTTGGACTTGCCTTTTTTCTTTCTTTCTTTCTTTCTTTCTTTTTCTTTCTTTCTTTCTTTCTTTCTTTCTTTCTTTCTTTCTTTCTTTCTTTCTTTCTTCTTTCTTTCTCTTTCTTTCTCTTCTTTCTTTCTTTTCTTCTTTCTTTCTCTTTCTTTCTTTTCTTCTTTCTTTCTCTTTCTTTCTTTCTTTCTTTTTCTTTCTTTCCTTCTCTCTCTCTCCCCCCTCCTTCCCTCCCTCTTTCTTTCTTTCTTTCTTTCTTTCTTTTTCTTTCTTTCTTTCTTTCTTTCTTTCTTTCTTTCTTTCTTTCTTCTTCTTTCCTTCTTTCTTTTTAGAGTTGGAGTCTCACTCCGTTGTCCAGGCTGGGTGGACTCCAACGATCCTTCTGCCTCAGCCTTTCAAATAGCTGGAACTACAGGTGCACACTACTATGCCCTGTTAATTATTTTGATTTATTGTAGAGACGAGGTCTTGCCAAGTTGCTTGGTCTGGTCTTGAACCCGCGGGCTCAAGCAATCCATTTGCCTCAGCCTCCCAAAGTGCTGAGATTACAGGCTGAGCCACCCAGACTGGCCAACCTTGAATTTTTCAAACCAACTGAGAGATGACAAACAACGGAGCGTGAGTCCTTAGGGCAAGTTACTAGCTAAATAAATATCTAAAATTGCTTAAGGTATCAACACTTCAGTGATAGTCTCATGCTTGATCTCCCAGAATAACTAAACTGGACTCTGTTTTGATAACTTAGCCTCTTCTAACAATCTCTGTTTATATCTAGTAACATTTATTCACAACTGACAGGCTATGCAGAGGAACATTGCCAAATTCAATCTTTTAAGAAAGCTGAGCTATACCACTGCCCTTCCCCACAGCTCTCTTACTCCAGAATATCCATATCCATACATTCTATTGAATATTCTGAAGTATATCAGGATCTATAATGTAAAGGAGAAGAGATAACTCTTTTTCTGTATCTCTGATTCATGAAAGTTATTTATCATTATGTAATAGGCATCAGGTAAATTATAAAAAATATGCCCATGAAAACATTTTGTTCTTTCTTTTTTTTTCATGTATATTTGCATTCAGAAGAGTGAGGAATTTCTTCTTCACCTGGCTTTAATTGTTTGTATATTTGTTTGGGTCCCCAAAATTTAGGAGTGTATGAGAAATTAAATGAGAGAAAGAGATTTCAACATGAACAGAAGATTTGAAAAGGTAGCAGCAAACTATAGTAAGTTATTTAGAAATTCATTAATTCACTCTTTGAATGCTCAGATTAATCGCGTAAAAATTAGTGTTTGCCTCTGGAACAACTAGGTGGTGATAAATTTATTAAATGTCTTTTATCCTGACAAATCCTAAATTGCCAAATGTTGCTTTGTTTATGCGTGTAAATATATGCAAAGTAATTCAAACTTTACTTTGAAAGTCTTCAACTTTATTTATCACTAAAATTGCCTGTCAGTCACAGAAGAGACACGGCGGTAATTTGTTAATGGTTAGAAATGGAGCCCAAGGAGACATAATTAACCTTTTCTAAAGGCAGTGGGGACGTCTTACATGGAGCCTCACAGGCTAATGCTGATCTTTCATGATTCTCCAAGTCATGTCTTGCCTCCTCCTGATCAGCTAGGTTTAAAATATTCTGTCTCTTAATGATGACAAGAGTCAATGTATTAATTCTCCCACTTAAAATCACAGGACCAAACAGACATTTTAGTAGAGAAGAAGACCATGTGCTACTTGATTAGTTATAGTAACAAAATCTCAAAAATGCTTGTCTTTAAATAACTAATAGGCTGTGGTATAAAAGCTTTGTAGGCTCAACAGACAGTATATATGCATAGGGGTGATGGAGAAAAGTGCCCTTTGGTTCTCTAAAGTTTAACTGGAAAATAAACTTGCGAAAGGCTGATTAACTGAGCAAAAGGCATACAAATTTATTTAAAGTGTATACACAGGAGTCTTCAAAATGAAGACCAAAAAGTATAGGAGAAATTATCCATTTTTATGCTTAACAAAGTATGGACAGCCATGTAATGCTAATAGACTGAATGGGGAAACCCAGCAAGACTTGCCTGTCTAGATCTAATGCTATGATCTAATGCTAATAGACTGAATGGGGAAACCCAGCAAGGCTTGCCTGTCTAGATCTAATGCTATGATCTAATGCTAATAGACTGAATGGGGAAACCCAGCAAGGCTTGCTTGTTTAGATCTAATGCTATGATCTAATGCTAATAGACCGAATGGGGAAACCCAGCAAGGTTTTCCTGTCTAGATTCTTCGTGGCCCTTCTGAGCATGCTTGACTTCCTTCAGGATGTGGGGTAGGATTGTCTCTCAAAGGGGATCTTATGATCCACAGTCAAACGAGGTAGGTCAGGCAACTTCTTTATGGCCAGTTTGTACACAGAAAAGAGGAGGGAAAGTTAGAGTAATATTTTAGTTTTTATGGCTGGCTTTGGGGAAAAGGAGTTCTCCTTTTCTACGACCCACCTTGGGGAAGAGGAATTCCAGTTTCTATAGCTAGGCTTGAGGAAGGAAGAGACTGAAAGACAGGAGGGCAGAAGAAGGTCAGAGAGAAACTTTTGCTTCTGAGGCTGCTGCTGAGGCCCTCATTCGGGATATTGTTTGCTGAGCCCTAACAGATGCTTCATATCTAATAATAAATTATAACACATGCTGAGTACTTTGTTTCAAGCATCTTACATGTAACAATTTATTTAATGTTTATAGCAACCTTACAAGATAATACTATTACAGTCAGTTTGCAAATAAAGAAACTGAGGCATGGAAATTTTGGGTAATATGCCCAAGGCTACACAACTACTAAGTGGAAGAACCATATTTAATCCATATTTAAATCCAAGAAGAACAATTCCACAGCCTACATTCATAATGTCAGACTGCCTTTCTTATAGTAAACAAACATTTTTCCATTGTATATAGATGTTGCTATGATTGATAAAATGCAAATTGTAAGAAAAGCAAGTTCCAATTCTTAGAAGCCCAAGGATGCTAGCATTATGACTATTTTTATGTTGCAGTTTCTTGAAACTACTTTGGTATTTAAAATGAAGTTTTTATTGTCAAAAGTCTGGAAAATGTAGACCTAGCACAATTCATCCAACTTGATAAACCTTTCCTTCACCTCCCAAGAACAACCAGAGCCTGAATTCTCCAAGAATACCCAGTGAGCTCTGGTTATTTCTGGAGAATATGTAAAGTTCATGAGGGCTGAGTATAGGAGGGAGACCATAAAAAAGACATCTCCTAGAAGAGGAAGAAGCTCCAGAGGGAGCACCTGGCCCAACCATAAAAAGGGAAACAGAGTCAGGATAGATGCATCGCCAAGACTGACATCCGTGTGGGAGCTAAGCCAATGCCTGCACATCATAGGTCACTGTTGAAGTGAGAATTTTGTTACCAGTTCTAAGGCATTTAGCCATCGGATATGGAGTGAAGATCTGTCCTCAACTGCTTACAAAGGCTTGGATCCCTCAGCAGAAGCATTCTCCACTGGCACTGTGATAGCCACAGTATGTACACATGGAGGATAAGGCAATGACAAAACCCAGCCCTCCATTATAATGAAGATGACTATAATGCATTACTATTCCTTTGAAAATATCTGACAATCTTGGAAGACACACCTTTCCCAGAGCAAGTAATAGCTAGTGCATTGTTATTTCTTTACTTTTTTTTTCTTTCTAATTTCTAGCAGTACATCTCTTTTCTATTTTCCAGAAATGTGATGACGATTATTATTGAGTATAATTAATGCGAAAACAGTTATGTGTATGAAAACAGGAGTGAAGATTCTCATACAATGAATGAGAAAATACAATGGGTTTCAATTTTGACTTGGAGTGTTCAGGGCATGATTTAAATCACACCCAGGCTTATAGACGCTTGCATAAAATGACCAAAATTTATGTTTAACACAGTAGGAAGAAGTGTTTGCTACCAGTCAGCTATAAGAGTTATCTAAACAAGTGATGGCCACCATGACTACCACTGTTCACATTCCATTTTAACTTTATAATGTAGGCCAGGGTAATGGGGTTGACGCACATGTTCTTTTGGCTTGCATCACTTCTTTCACTGACTCAAATACATATTATTAAGGTCCCCTATCATTTAGTGCAATCTTTACTCGCTAACTAGTCTATGAGCTGAAAAAGATATGAATGACTAATCAGCCTAAAATGATCTAAGTAAGACCAAATAGGATTTGTTGCATTCCTATTTGGCTTCTTTGCTGGCTAAGCTCTTGTGACCTTGTGAAAAATGACTGATCTAAAAATGTATTTTATTTCTAGGTAATAGACTATGTCAACTTCCATTTCTTATGGAATTCACAGACAACAGTACAGCGTAGCAAGACATTGCTTACATTCTTATTTGCTTGTTCTTTCCCACCACGTACTTTAACACAACTGACATGTCCATCTTTACTTATATCTCTTGACTTCAACAATTGGGTTTTCAATTTCTATGGGTTTCCTTTTATGTAGCACTGATATTTGCTATAGTACAGTACATTTAGTTTTCTACTCATGTAACTATGAAAGAAGAAAGTGCACCTATTCTTGAGGCCTTCTCAGTTAAGTGAATTTGGCTGTATCTTTCCAGCTTTTAGTTCTTCCATTTGTGTTTAAGAAAACTTCAGTGAAATTTACTTTTATCCCATGCAATGGAGGCGCCTTTACCCTCACTCCAGGAGTTTTAAAACTAGGTTTCCAGGAATGTAATTATAAATGCTTTTTTCCCAAAAAACATTCCCAGAAAAATCATATCTAGGCTTATTCCTATTGTAACAAACTCATATTGTTATTATAATATTGTCTTAGTTATAAATGTCTAAAAGAGTTATGTATATTATTATTACTATGATATTTTTATCACTGAGAGAATCATTTGGTTAGAAGTACTTCAACTGAGGTGGCTCTAAATGACTGATGCCTGATATGTCAAGATTCTTAGTTTTCAACTGAAAGTTAAATTCATTAAAACCTTTATTTTTTAAACATCAAAATAAAAGCATGCTCTTTGGAATCCCTAGGGCCACATCAACGTAGAAACAACAACTGAATTCATTAGGAGATACAACAAAATTGTTTCATTTTTCACTGTCACTCGTGTTTTAAAAATAACTGAATTTTAAAATTTCAATCTATCAGTCCTTTGGGAAAAACATTCTAGCCATTAGTTATTCCTACTGCTTATTTTTTTCCTTTTTTTTTTTTTTTTTTTTGAGTTGGAGACTCACTCTGTTGCCCAGGCTGGAGTGTAGTGTCACGCTCATGGCCACCACAGCCTCGACCTGCTGGGTTCAGGCAATCCTTCTGCCTCAGCCTTCTAAGTAACTGAAACTACAGGCACTCACTACCACGCCCAGCTAATTTTTTTTATTCATTGTAGAGACAAGGTCTTGCCATGTTGCCCAGGCTGGTCTCAAACCCCTGGGCTTAGGCAATCCTCTCACCTCAGCCTCCCAAAGTGCTGGGATTACAGGCTTGAGCCACTGCACCTGGCCCCTACTGCTTATTTCTGAAAGTAAAGGTTTTTTTAGAAAAAGAAATATAGTTTATTCAAAAACTAAATTAGAAAGAGAGAAAGAGAGAGACAAAGGAGATTCACCTCCCAAGGTAGGGGAGGAGGCCAAAGTTTAAGAAAACATGACCTGGCTATAGCTCAAAGAACACATGGCTACACCATAGCTTAGCAAGGCAATGACCAAAAGTAAATATTTAGTCAGCTAGATGAGATTTAAATTTAAGCAAAATGCTTAAAATATTCGTTTCCTGTATATATTTCTGGTCATGGAATCTCAAAAATGAAATTATAAAACTTAGCTTATGTTATAAATGAGAAAACTTAGCCCCAATAACTAGGCTTAATCTCTGAGTAGGTTAGTGACAAAACTGACCAGATACTGGGCTCCTGATTCCTGATTCAGAGTTCTCTGAAATGTCCTTTTGCTTCTGAAATCTCCTAGAGTGAGTATATGTCAATTTACAAGTTTACTTTAAATGACAATTTGAGTTTTTAAAACATGAACATTTTACTTGGGAGCAAAGAGTCACAGTCAACTGTTAAGTCCAAACTTCTATCATGGGACTATAGCAGAAGAAAATACTGTTAAATACTGTTTGTACAGATAAGGAGATGAGGCACAAAATAAATAAACTAGCTACCTTCCCCAAATCCACATACTAGCTAATATCCAGTGTCACAAAATATATGATTCTTATGTTAGCTACAATTTAACATTCACAGCATGTCTTTCCCAATTTCTTCCTTAGTGCATGACCTGTTTCACATACTACAAAATCTACCATGTCGCATTCGCATTTTGTCTGCAATATGTGTATCCACTTGTTTGTGGTAAGGCATCTATGGCCTAAAGATTTGTCTCAAAAGAAAAAGGAGAACTAACATTTTCTTTTAGTCAAAGATGTTTCAGGTAGTATACTAAACATTAATGTAGAATATTTAATTTACTTCTCACTACAATCTGTGAGAGAGGTATCATTCCTTTTAAAGACAAAAATGAACCCCAAGGTTATATGTATGACATATATATAATAGTAAAAATTTAGATAATATTTTAATGCTTAATAAAACTAGTCAACTGTGGTAAGCTCACCTATAGTGAAGCCATTAAAATGGTGACTGTGAAAAAAACCAAGTGGCAAGAAAAAAAATGTATGAGCATATTATATTCAAAACAATATATAAAAGTGTGTGCAAACTCATTTCATATCTTAAGAAATGTGCATAGAAAAAAAAGAAAGGAATTCAAGAAAATATTGTAAATAATTCAACCAGCTTATAGCAAATAAATTTAACAGGAAATGTAGGCAGAGTGGAAAATAGGGTATTTCTTTCTTTCCATTATTTTCTAATTGATTTTTTAAATGTAGATATATAATCTTTGAAAGTCAAAAATTTATTTTGTGACAAACTAAAATGCACTATAATGTAGGCAATACTAAAAAGCAAGCTATCTAAAAATAAATTTTATTATTTTAAGTGTTTTTTAAAACTGAAATTTAATATGGCTTTATTGTTTCATAATTTTTCACAATATAGTTTCCAAACTGTATTAAAATGATCTCAAATTCTAACTTGTACCCCCTATTTAACTTTTTCCTAGTAATATCCCATAACAGGAATAAACAGAATGGCTCTGATATGTAAACTATTAGCCTGGAATCAAGATCAAACTTGCCATCTCAAAGTTTTTTAGGTGTTTAGATAAGTTCTCACTTTCCATTTTGATAAGAGTAAAAAAGTCCTTTGGCTTTTATATGCAGCTGCATGTTAAACGAGTTTTAAAACAATTTCAGATAAACCCAGCCTTCTCTGTAATGACTAGAACAGAAAAACAGAAATATTAAAGTATTTTGTCTAGTTTGCTTTTTTTTATATTGGGACAGAAATAATTTGACCACAAATCATTACTTTTACATAGTACATGTACATTTTTTGTTCATACCCATTCATTAAAAAAAGAAGAATGTTTAAAGATTAAAACCACGGAGGTAACTTTTATTTTGATATGGAGAGTCACCTTTGTGTCACTTGGACTTAAAAATTATTGTAGCAAGAAATATAGTTCAATAAACACAGGGATTTGGGTTTCAGGTAAACAGAGAAAGACAAAAAGAAGAATAACCTCAGGGAGATGCTCAAAGCCAAGGTCATGCACGATTGACCAGTGCTTCCTTTGGGCCTTTATACACTGTGGTAAGCAAGGCCTAGAAAGCAATGATGTGAAAGATGAAATTTCTGACCCCATGGTCAGGCATTTAAGAATAGTCTTTCTTGCAAACAATAGGCATTAGGATTGTGCTTTATAAAGGGGAGGTGATCAAAACGAGAGATTGAAAACAACAAAACAAACAAACAGAACCAGAGAGATGGTGTACTAGCATAAAGCATCGAATAGTACAAGTGTTAAGGCAGTTAGTCTGAATGCATTAACGTGGCTTCCTGTTATCACAATGACCCTCCCACAGATAATTACATTCTCTGAACAAATGTAAAAAGAAAAAAAAATTGAACACACTGGAGAGTGACAAAAAGAGGCAGAACTTGAAGGGATTTTATCTTCAAAGAAAAGAACATACACAGGGTCAAACCCACATCTATGTAGCTTTTTCCTAAGGAAACTCCAGTCTGTACAAAATTGGCAAATGGCATTCAAAACATTGCAATTTTTTTTAATATATTACATTGTTCTGTTCTATTTTATGACTTGAGGTGTCTAAGTAGTCTGGGCTACCATAATAGGTGAATATTAAGGAGGAAAATCCTGGAAGGAAGGAATTCACAATGAAGGAAGACTCAAAATTATTATACAATTTTCTCTCATAATCGTGGCAACCTAAAATAATCATGAAGGTCAGAATCTAATTTAAAGAGAGTCTACTGAAGCATGAAATTTAAGGATGACCCACCAAAATATATTAACTGCAAAGAAATGGAGTCAGTGTTCTGAAGTAGGGAAGTTAAGGTTTCATTTTATATTGGCAGAAACAGAGGATTTTTTTAGCATTCTCATTTTGTCTACAATATGTGTATCCACTTGTTTGTGGTAAGGCATCTACAGCTTAAAGACTTTTCTCAAAAGAAAAGGAGAACTAACATTACATTTTTAACATTACTTTACTAAAGATTACATTTTTCATACAAGTTACAGTATAGTTACAGCAAATTCATTGGTTATAAGCAGCTTTTCTTTTAGGAAAGGGTACATTTCACTCCTTCTTTTTCTAACAGAGCATGTAATATTCATGGATTTTCTGTCATCTGGCCTAAGCAAAGCAGGACCACAAAGGGGAAGTTAATTTATAACGTGTGTTATTCATTAAGAAGGCAGAATATTTTTAGTCCCCAATGTCATTCAATTATCTCTAGTCATTATACAAATAAATAAATAAAAGTAAGAAAGTTAATCTATAATCTGAGGAACAGAAGTTGTAACCATATGTGATTTAGATCATAGTCACATCTCTCTAAAGGCTCAAAGTGTTTTGGGAATTTCAACAGCTTTTACATTTTATTTTCACAATGGCAAACACAAGAGAGGACTTGAAGAATTCTAGAGGAAAACAGTTGGAAAGCTGACAGAGTTGAGAAAAGATTGCAGGGACTTACCACTACATAAGAATTTGGAATGTGAGTCTCTCCGTGTGAAAAAGACCTTGGTAAACATCTCAGACTTGCCACAGACCTGCCCTGATGAAACACAAAAACAGACTCTACAAGTTCATTGTGATCTGCAAATAATTTAACTGTCTGATAGAACAAAAAGCAATACTCTTCAGAGGAAAATAACCTAATCAACAGTCTCTACAATAAGTCAGAATTTCTAAGGAAAAAATAGCAGATAATTAAATAGCAGAAAAATGTAATCAATTATCACATATACACACACACATACACAGAGAAAGCACACAATATAAACAGATGCATAATTACTAAGAATTAGAATGAACAGACAAGAAATTTAATGTAGCTGTTAAAAATAGGATCAATGTAAAAAACCAAAAAAAACACTTATGATAAATGAAAAAAAGGAAATCTTAGCATAGAAATGAAAACTGTAAAAAAGAATTAATGAAAATTCTAGAATGGAAAATTATATCACATTATATGAAAATTTGTCAGGATGAGCATAAAAGTAAATTGGAGAGAAAAGAGAACTAGTCAAAGAAATTAAAGAGAGATTAATAGAAACCATTTATTCTGAAGAAATGAGAAATGAAGACTTGAATACTAAAGATTGGATTCTCAGTGATCTGTGAGGTAATATGTAGCAGCCTAAATTATCTGAAGGAAAGGAAGGAAAAAGGGGATAAAAAAATATTCAAAGAAATAATCAAAAGTTTCCCAAGCTTTATAACAATATCAACTTGCAAATTCACTAAACTAAATTAACCCTGAAATAGAGTAACACAAAGAAAACTACATCTAAGTATATCTTTGTCACACTACTGAAAACCAAAGATAAAAACAAATCTTGAAAATAGCCAGACATAAAAAGACAAATTATGTATAGAATAAAAATGAGAGCTGGTTTCTCAACAGAAATAATGAAGGCCAAAAGATAAGAGAACAACAACTCTAAGATACAAGTCAACCCAGAACTACTATTCCATCAAAAATATAATTCAAAAATTAAGGAGAAATAAACTTATTTTTATATAAGTGAAATGAGAGAACTCATCACCATCAGACCTGTTATTAAAAAAATGAAAAGGAAGTGTAATTGCTAGATGTAAAAGATGAGATATGAGTCTACAAAAAGAAACAGCATAAAAATGCTAAATATGTGAGTGGATATATAAATCAAAATTCTTTATTTCTTTAAAACACTTAGCACTGGCTAAAGAAAAAAAGTACATTATATTGGTGGATTCATAATGTGTGGAAACATAAAATACATGAAACAATAGCACAAAAGACAGGAGGAAAAAATGATACAAAATTAATGCTAAGTAAACTATGATGGGTTAAGGACACACATTTGGCTGGGTGTGGTGCCCCCTGCCTGTAATCCCCACACTTTGGGAGGCTGAGGTAGGAGGATTGCTGGAGTCCAGGAGTTCAAGATCAACTTGGGTAACATAGTGAGATCCTAACACTACAAAAAATACCAAGAAAAAAAAAATTAACCAGGCATTGTGGTACACACCTGTAGTCACAGCTACTCAGGAGGCTGAGGTGGGAGAATAGAGTCCAGTAATTCAAGGCTGCAGTTAGCTATGATTACACCACTGCACTCCTGCCTGAGCAACATAGAGAGACTCTGTCTCTACAAAGCAAAGCAAAACAAAACAAACAAAAAAACATATTTAATCCACACAGCAACTTCTAAAAATAATAGAAAGATACATATTTAAAAAGTCGATAGAGGGGTTAAACTGGAATATTAAACTGGACTATTAAACTCATTTTAAGAAGGCAGAAAATAAGAACAAGAAACAAAACAACAGATGGGAGAAATCGAAAACAAATAGCATAATGATAAACTTAATTCAAAGTGATCAATAGTTAGACTCAGGTAAATTACTAAATACTCTAATTAAAAGGAAAGGCATTGTTAAAACTTGGTAGGGAAGAAAACCCAACCAGATATTTTTCATAAGAAAGTCATTTTAAATATGAAGAAGTAGGCTGAAATAAAAAGAAAAAAGATGTGTCATGTAAATACTAATCATAAGAAAATTGAAATGGTTATATTACTAATACAAGACAAAGTATAGTTCAGGAGAAGGATTATTGCCAGACACTAAGAGAAACATTTAATGATGATAAAAGTGTAAATTTATCAAGAAGGCATAACAATCCTGAATGTGTATATACATATAACAGCAAAACTTCAAAATTCAAGAAGCAAAAAATAATAGCAATAAAGGGACAAATAGGTAAATCCACAGTCATAGCTGGAGTTTTTAACATCTCTCTTAGTGATTGATAGAAAAGCTGGACTGGACCCCAAATTAGTTTGTCCATAGAAGATTTCAATAACAATATAAAACTTATTTTCCCAATCAATATTCATAGAACATTTTACTCAAGAAAGGTGAAAAAAAATCATTTTTAAAGTATACACGAGATGTTTAGCAAGATAGGCTATATCTGTTCAATTTTAAAAATCTTAAACTGCAAAAGTTTAAAAATTAATTTGCATCAGAATTACATTAGAAATAAATGTAACTGAATATGAATAAAATATGAATCTACAGAAAGAAACAGCATAAAAAACTAAGTGAGTGAATATACAAATCAAAATTCTTTATTTCTTTAAAAGACATAGCACTGGCTAAAGAAAAAAGTATAACGTTATATTGATGAATTTATAATGTATGCAAACATAAAATACATGAAATAATTTAATTTTTAAATGATTTTTTAAAAAATTAATGACATACTTTAAGCCCTAAATGTAAGAAAATTAAAGAATCTATAGTGTATTCTACATTACATGGGTCTAAGAAGAAAATACAAAGGACATATTTCTGATTTGATGACAATTGAAAATAAAAGTACAGTATATCAAAATTTATAAAATGAAGTTCATAGAAGGAAAACATAGCTTTTAAAAACTTACACTAGAAAAGAAGAAAGGTCTAAAACAACGATTTAAGTTATCATTTTAGCCCGGGCCCGATGGCTCAGCCTGTAATCCCAGCATTTTGGGAGATTGAGTTGAGAGGATTATCTGAGCCCAGGGTTTCCAGACCAGCCTGGGCAACTTGGTGAGACCTCATCTGTACAATAAATCACCAAAACTAGCTGGACTTGGTGGCGTGCATCTGTAGTTTCAGCTACTTAGAAGGGTAAGGCAGAAGGATCGCCTAAGCCTAGCAGGTCAGGGCTGCGGTGACTGTGAGCTTGCCACTGCACTCCAGCCCGGGAGATAAGAGTGAGACTCCAACTCAAAAAAATAAAAAAGTAAATTATCATTTAAAAAATTAGAAAAAGAATAGTAAATTATAGCCAAAGTGAATAGGCAAAAGGAGATAATAAAAATAATAACAGAAATTAATGAAATGGAAAACAGAAATAAATAGACCAGAAATAAAGAAGGGGAAAAAAATTAACAAGTAAGAAATTCAAAGGGGATTCATACTACTGCATCATTGGCTATAATAACAGCTCCATCATTTTGGGTCTGCAGCTTTTCTTTCTGCACAGGCTGGTGCTGTTCCTCATGGACATGCTCTCTCACCCAAGTCCAAGATCTCTCATCTCTGTTCTCAATATCATGCTAATTCCATCAGTACCCATGTCTTTCCCCTAAAACCCTGTTTTTAACCCAGGGGAAACTCCCCAAATTCTGTCCTCTTTCTTATGTACAGGAAGCTACTTTTTTCTTTCCAAAATAATCTGAATTCCGTGTGAGCCATAAGATACCATGCCACTGCCACTGACAGTCTTGAAAACCCCAAATTGTTTCTTTCAGCTCTAATTAGAACACAAGTGTAAGGAGCTTAAGAAGACTTTTTAAAGCCAATATTTTAGTTTCGGAAAAATTGTGAAAGATCTTGAAATGAACCTAGATTAGGTGTTCTATCTAATACACTCTTTCAGCTATGTTTCCCTGTTGTTTTCTTTGAGAGCTAGTTTCAGAAAACTGATAATGCAAATAATTATTGCCCATGAAAATGCATATGAAACCTGCCATGTGGAATGGCATTGATTATGATATTTTCTTGTACATGATGACCAGTTTTGCATCTATTTGTAAATTTCTTTCAGAATTCCTGATTGTCTATATGTGAGAGCACTTTAAAACTTTTTTTGAGGGAATTGTAACATCTTACCGGTTTCTTCGTTGGCTAATGAGTTCAATATAATCTTTGGCATGTGTTAATTTTACATTTGTATAAAAGCTAAGGCTTTATCATTCTAAAACATTGTCATTTACACTTAAGGCACAATAGTGGCCTCTCTTTATTATGGTTCTATGGAAAGCATATATTTAAATACTTGCATGGTGCATGCATTTCATCCTTAGTATACCAGAGAACCTTAAAACAAAACAGAACAAAATAAACATTTTTTTTTAAAGGGCATGAAATTGTCGCATTTTTCTTTTTAACCACCATTGTCCAGTCCTTTTATGTCAAAGTTCTTAACTTCAATAATGCTTGTAAAAACGGTCAAATCAAACTATCCTATAAATACTGATATTTGCAAGAAAAAAACATCTTTGTTTTGCAAATCCAAAATTTAAAAATTGAAGAAGCCATAAAAAGAGAAATACAAAAATAATTATAAATAAAAATACCAATAATCCAGAGCTTACCAATTTATTTATGAATGATCAGAAGCTGGTCAAAGACAGAGTAAAACACTATGTTTAACCATTTTGTTGGGGGGGAAGGGGAAAGAAACTTTGTTGGAATCACACACTCAAAATAACTCTTGCAATAACAGCATGAAGAAAATTTCTGAATTGATTGAATTATAATTATATTAAAGCCTTCAGTATCTGTTTAGTATAACTATCTGACAGTTTTCAGTGGTTTAAAAATTAAAAAGTTAATTAAAACTGGCTGAGATCTGAACATTATCATGTACTTTTAGAGCTAGATAAACAAAGGGCAATAAATTGGAAGAGCAATAGGAATAATTAACATGCTTAAAGAATTGATTTTGGAGGAAAATTAAAATGGAATAAATATAGCTGAGCAAATATTAAAGAAAAACATCTTTCACTCAGATAAGTGGATTTATATGGTGGCATAAATTTTTTAAGGCCATCACCCTAACCAGGACTTATCAATCCACTAAAAATATAACCCGTGAGAAAATGAATAACAGTCAACTGGAATGAACTGTTAGAGGATTGTTTATATGGTATATGTTCTGAATAAAATAAAGTTTTTAACATTTAAAAAATATGTATTCGTGTTTGGGCTTTGGAAAAAGTTGGGTGTGAATACAAATAAATTCATATTTACTATTGAGGGTTACTATTGAGGGTTACAGTACTCCTATGAAAGGGCACCAAAGCTCTAAATACCAACCTCCCATATGACCCCGCTATCTCCCTACTGGGAATATATCCTGAAGAACGCAAATCACTCTATAAAAAAGATACCTGCACACGTATGTTTATCGCAGCATTGTTCACAATAGCAAGAACCTGGAAACAACCATGCTGCCCTTCAAAAGAGGACTGGATTAAAAAAATGTGGTACATATACACAATGGAATACTACGCAGCAAAAAAAAAGAACAAAATCATGAATTTCGCAGCAACCTGGATGGAACTAGATTCTATAATACTGAGTGACCTCTCACAGAAACAAAGATCCGAGTATCACATGTTCTCACTCATATAATGGACCTTAAATATCCAATGCAATACTATAAGAAAATGACTGACAGTACTGGGAAACTATGGGGGGGGGAGGGAGATGGGATTAACAGTAGCAAATATCTGTCTGGGAACGGGGAAACACCTCATATCAGCAGGGTGTCTGAATGAAACATAATTGTATATCTAACCCTTAACTGTACCCCACAACATCATAATAAAAAATAAATTTTTTTTAAAAAAAGGTCACCAAACTCCTCAGTTTCCTTCAATTATGTTTTGTAAGCATTCTGCCTTAACTGCAACAGCTCATCTTCTCTACTATTCTTTTGTTCTTCCTCTCTCTCTCTCTCTTTAGAGGTGGATGTCATGTATTGTATAAAACTGCTGAGTAGAAAACAACTAATATATAAATCACCTCAGGATACTTACCCATCCTCCTTCCAGTCAATCCCCAAATAGGCAAACACTGTTCTGATCTTTTATTACTGTGGATTAGTTTTCCTCCTCTTGAACGTCATAAAATAGAATAATTCTGATTGTATGCTTTTATGACCAGCCTCTTTCATTCATCATAATGTTTTTAAGATTAGCTCGTAACGTGTGAATTGATAGCTCATTTTTTTCAGTATTACATATATTTTGCTAACTTTTCTACAAATATTATCTGATTTTAATGCTATTATAAATTAAATATTTTGTTTTTAAATTTCATTTTATATTTTATACCTGCACTATATAAAAAATATAATTCAATTGTGTACATTGAGAATATATACTTCAAAATCGCAAAATTTACTTATTAATTCTTGTTATAAGTTGAATTATGTTACTCCTAAATTCATATGTTGAGATTCTAGTGTGACCCAGTGAAATATCTAGGTGACATAGCTGAATATCTCCTCCAACCTAACCTTGCTTATCTTCAAGAAACAGAGAGGCCTGCAGTTAGAAGTTCCCCTCTGGTTCAAACCAGTTAAACCAGTGGGATCCAAGTTGGCAGTCCAGTCAACCTCCGAAGAACTTCTAACCTTGTTATAATATGCATTTCATACTAAATGATACACCCTTCAGCAGCCATGACAGAAAAAGGAGAGAAAAAGGGCGTAATCCGAATTCTGGGAAATCTCTGTAGATTTGCAGAAAAGACATGAACATGTTCCCATTGCTTTTAATGTCCAAATCCTTCATTAAAGAAACTCTATATGTTAACCCCTTCACCTCCCACTGGTGAGAAGTTGATTTGGGAACCACATTTCTGCAGCTTCATTTTATGGCCATAAAATTAAAGCCAGCCCTATTTAAACCACAATTTTGGTTTCATATATTGGCTTTGCAACATAGAACAGGAAAGAACCCCACTTTGGGAGCAAAGCCAACTTTGTAGGTAACACTAGCCTCCAGCACCTCAAAATGCACTTAGAGATAAATTCTTTAAAGAGGTAATTAAGCTAAAATGAGGCCATAAGAGTAAGCCCTAATCTAATCTGACTGATGGCCTTTTAAAAAGAGGAAATTATGACACAGGGACAGAAGGAACACAGAAGAAATATCACTTAAAGACACAGTTAGAAGGTGGCCATCTGCAAGCCAAGGAGAGAGGACTCAGGAGAAACCAAACCTGCCTCATAGTTGAGCTTGGACTTCTGTCTCCGTAACTGTAAGGGAATACATCTCTGTTGCCACCAAATCTGTGGTACTTTGTAATGGCAGCCCTAGAAAGCATACAGTTCTTGTATTCTGGGAGTGGTTTCCTTAGGACTTTCTATGTAAATACTTATGCCCTCAGAAAATAGAAATTTCATTTCTTCCTTTAAAATCTTCATATCTTCTTTTTACTGCATTTGTACTAGCTAGTTTTGCCATAATAATGATGACAAGAAGTAGAAAATAACCATTCTTCCATTATTCCCAAACTTAAGGGGAAAGTGTTCATATTTGGTTAGATTTCATTTATCAATAATAGATGCTTTCATTATTCCTAGGTATCTGAGTTGGTTTTTATTTTGTTTTTTAAATCAAACATGGATGTTGAATTTTGTCAAGTACTTTATCTAAACTTGAAGTGATTATGTAGTTTTCTTCTTTGTATTTTGTTAATGTGGGTGAATTACATTGACTTTCAAATACTAAAAACAAATTGTATTCCTGGAATAAACCTTGATAGCACTAAGAAGTCTTGTTTCTATATTCCATGAGGGATGTTGATCTGTGATTTTCTTTGACGACTTTTTTTTTTTTTTTGGCCAGGTTTTCGCATCAGGGTTGTCTTAGCCTCAGAAAATAAGTTGAGAGAGTCCCTCTGTTTCCTGAAGAATTTTTTAAATTCACATAATTTCATTGTGAAATACTTGATAAATTGATCATTAAAATCATCTGTATTGAGGCTTTAGATAAAAAGTTCATTTTCTTTTAAAGCCATAGAACTATTTGCATCCTTAATCTTCACTGTGTCAGGTTCGGTCAGTTGTGGTTTTTTGTGTTTTTTTCTTTCCAGTTTTTTTCATCTCATCCATGACGTTGATTTACTGTCATATGATGGTTCAGTATAGTACTTTATATTATTTTAATATCTTTAGTCATCTGTAGTGGCATCCTTTTGAATTTATTACCTGTTAATTTTTTCCCTCTTAATTTCTAGATCAGTTTGGTTGTTTTTGTTTTCCATTTTATTTATTTATTTTTCTTAAATTTTTTTTTAGTTGGAGTCTTACTCTGTCGCCCAGGCTGGAGTGCAGTGGCACCATCATGGCCACCACAGCCTCCACCTGCTGGATTCAGGTGATCCTTCCTCCTCAGCCTTCCAAGTAGCTGGAACTACAGGCATGTGCCACCAGGCCCAGCTAATTTTTTTGGATTTATTGTAGAAATGAAGTCTTGCCAAGTTGCCCAAGCTGATCTTGAATCCATGGCCTCAGGCAATGCTCTCACCTTAGCCTCCCAAAGTGCTGGGATTATTGACGCTTTTCCATTTTGTTAATTTTTGTTTTTTATTTTTATTGTCTATTTTTTTCTATTCTCTTTGGCTATAACTTGCTATTCTTTTAATAATTTTCTAAAATGATAATTTAAGTCATCATTTTAGACCCTTTTTCTTTTACAGTATAAGTTTTTTAAAGCTATGTTTTTTAAAGTTTTTCATCTATGGATTTCATTTTATAAATGTTGAAATACTGTACTTTTATTATCAATTATCTACATATATTGGTTTGCTTTTCACAGGTTGATGGCAACATAAGTGTCTTGGACTATAAGTACTTCCATATGGCATAATGTTGCTCTATATTTGTAAAAGAATAGGTTCTTATAAACAGCCCTAAAGGATGTAGATACAGGTTAAAGGGTGATGGTTTAAGACTTATGTAAGTTGGCCAACAACTCAAATTAATACTTACAAGTGTTTTCTCTGTATATGCTTAGAATGTGGAATTATGTATTCCATATTTGTAAGATATTTAAGTAGCCCTAAGCTTCTCTGAAAAATATATTTTTGCATTGAAGAATTTATCTAACAGGAAGTTCACCATCTGGAGGAAGTAGATTACAACTAAACCAAGAGCCTTTTCTCTTGCCTTGATAATACATGGAACTTGAACTCACTTCTAGCACTAAGTAACTCACAGTCCTCACCTGTAGGAGGCAGAAGAGTCTAGGAGTTTGAAGCATGGTCTCCAGACTTTGACTCCTAATAACTATAATCTTGGGCAAGATACGTAATCCCCAGATTTCTGTATGCTCATCTGTAAAAGTGAAGTTTAAAAGCAATACCTGCCCATAAGTTGTAGTGGGTGTTAAATAAGATAACATATATGATGTACAAAGCTAGCAGACAACAAACATTTAATAAACAATAGTTGCTATTGTCATTATTATAATTAATGTAATAGTATCCCCCCCCCAGTCTCTGTACATATTTCAGTGAAGGGGAGACAATTACTACTTCACTCTCCTGGAGAAAAAATTATAGCAGATTAGGGAGCCTCTATCCTCTCTCTGTTTACTCTTACCCGTGGATGGAAGAGTGAGTAATTTTATCAGTAACATTCAATTTCTAATGTGTCAAGCTCAGCTCCTTCTTACATCAGATCTCATTTGCCTGTAGGATATAAAATTCATAAAATTATCTTCACCATTCCTGCCTCAATGGACCAGACTTGCTGTGGTCCTGCAAAGCCAATGTCTAATTTGGAATGAAGTCTGAACAAGCCTATTTTAAATGCAGATCTCGAGCCACATTTTACAATAAGCTTTATCAGTAGCATGATAATTTTATTTCTATATGTCTAATGTTCCTCTCTTCCTGTTTGGTTTGACGTTGGATGAAGACTTTGCCCTCCTTGCCCCAAGTTTTGGTTTTCTAAGTTATTTCCACGTCCTTCAGTGCTCTTAACTGCCGTCGTCACCACGGAATTCCTTCACAGTCTGAACGTTAGGCAGTGTTCTCCATCTGCCGACTGTGCCTTTGCCAAGCGATGGCCCTTGCCCCTGTTGGCCTGCTTCCACAGATGTCTTTGGTTCAGTGCCATCGCAGCTGCCAGGCTGATGGGAGAGACGGTGCTGCCTTAGACACTTTCCCATTGTTTGCTACTGCTACTTCCACTGGTGCCATGACAGAGATTGGGCGCCTCTTGTGACCAGACCCTGGGAGGCTCATGTCATGCTGCTCAAGAAGCAGTATCTTCTAGCCGCAGGCACCATGACTGACCTGGGGGGGCTCTCCTCTGCAACAGAAGTGAGATACTTCAAATATTCAGGACATGTGCGATGTCTAATCTACCCACGCTGCAGAGAAGTGTTTCTTTTCTATTCCCATGAAGATTTCCTCCTGACTGAATGTACAGATTGCCTCCTTAGAAACATTCCCATTATTAAGTATGAAACACTTAATCCCTCCCTTTTGGGGACCCTTTATCCTACAGTGAGAAGAAACCCCCTTCCTTCTAGGTTTAGCTGACAGCTGCTGAAACGAATACCCTGGTCGGGGATTGTGAGGCCGGAAGCAAAGGCATATTGTCACTCAGGCAGGAATTTGTTGGCCCAGGTTTTATGCAAGCAGCTGCTGCATTTTCAGTTTTGAACTTGGCAAAACTTATTTTAAATACACTTTGCCAAAAATTGTGGCTCATTTGCCTTATTTTTCCCTTTTCCCAACTGGAAAAGAAGAAAGGGTCAAACAGAGAACCACACTGGGGTCAATATGGAGTTAAACCTCTAGCAAATGACGCATTTTACCTATCAGCATCAAATGTTTTGGGGATATTCATGTGGACAGTTCCACTTAGGTATATATGTATGTATGTAAGTAACAAGTCAGTTATAGGTTTTAACAGAGTAGACAGTCACGAACTTAATGGTTTGTGATAGTTTACTAATGCTGGGGGAGATTGCTGGTCTAGTAAAATGTATCGATGTGTTCCCTTGCAACCCTGTAATGGTGTTTATTTACTTTCCCAGAATTTCCTATATCAAATGTTCTTCTTAAAATTAGTCCCCACCAATTGATTTACTTTTTTTAAAGGCAGCACAGCATGTTGTTTAGCATCTGTGTCTTTATGTGTTTTGTGGAAATCTTGTTGGTGGCAATATTTATTTTTATTCCACTGTAATCCGAGAAGATGCATGGTATTATTTTGACCTTTTGAAATTTGTTCACATTTGATTTATGTCCCAGGATGTGATTGATCTGAAGTATATTCCATCTGTTGATGAGTAGAATGCATACTCCGTAGTTGTAAGGTGGAATGTTCTGTAGATGTCTGTTTAATCCATTTGATTTAGTGTTGAGTTAAGGTTTCAGATCGTCTTGTTGGTTTTTTGCCCCGATGATCTACCTAGGACTGTTATTGGGGTATTGGGTCTCCAACTATGGTTGTATGAGTGTCAAACAAAGAGAAAGAAAAAAAAAAGACTCACTAAAAAGTGGGTAAAGGACATGAGCAGACACTTCTCAAAAGATGACCTATGAGCAGCCAACAGACACATGAAAGATTGGTCAGCCTCACTAATCATCAGAGAAATGAAAATCGAAACTACAATGAGATACCACTTAACTCCAGTAAGGATGGCTATCATTAATAAGTCATTAACAAGTCAAAAACGACAGGTTCTGGCACGACTGCGGAGAAAAGGGAACACTTCTACACTATTGGTGGGAATATAAGCTAGATCAGCCTCTATGGAAAGTAGTGTGGTGATTTCTAAAAGAATTAAAAATTGATCTTCCATATGACCTAGCAATCCCTCTCCTGGAAATGTTCCCAGAGGAACATAAATTGTTCTACTAAAAAGATACCTGCACAAGCATGTTTATTGTCTCACTATACATAATTGCAAAAACATGGAACCAACCCTCCTGCTTATCGAAAGTGAAGCTCATAAAGAAAATGTAGTACATATACATGATGGAGTATCACACAGCCATAAAGAAGAACAAAATCATGGCCTTCACAGCAACTTGGATACAGTTGCAGACCACCATCCTACTAAGTGAACTATCACAGACACAAAGAACTGAATACTGCATGTTCTCTCACTCATAAGTGGGCCCTGAACACTAGTCACACTAGGGGTGGGATCTCACAATCCCTGGGCACTACTTGGAGTGAGAGAGGGAAGTGGGTGGGAGTTAGAGCCACCTAGAAGCCCAAATTTCACCTGCATGCAGCCGACTTATATAGTAAATCCTCACTTGTACCCACAACTCTATAATAAATAAATTATTTTAAAAACTTTAAAAAATATTTTCAAAAAGAAAAAAACTCATGGCACATGGAACTCAAAAGTCCGCATCCATTTTGGTTACCATTTATTTTTTGGAAAAAGTAACTGCTGTGGACCTGGTTCAGGTGGTCTATATTACTGACTTCCTTTCTGTGCAATGGTCTCTCTCTGCTTCAGTGCACTTTTTGTGTTACCATTGGCGATGCATACATCAAGATATGATTCTGGCCCTGCCACACTCTGTGATTTTCAAATTCTTGCTTGTTGCTAACTTCCTACAGAATGTGTTTCTTTTTATCTTGGTATAAAGGAAGGCCCTTAAAAACCTAGCATGAAACTCTTTCCACTTCTCCTAGAGCACCTCTTTCTTGTTTCTCTCTTCCTTCTTCCTCATCCTTCTCTCCCCTAGTGCCCATAATTCTAATTAAATGCTTTTTTTAGAACATAGCATGCACTTTTATGCATTTCTTCATGAGATTTGCATTAGATATTACCTCTAAATTTCCTTCTCTTTTTTACCTGCTCAGAGAATTCATGCTCATCCTTCAGAACTCAATACAAATGATACCTCATTATGAAACCCCCAAGTTAATTGTGCAGAATTTCTTTTTTTTTATTTTTATTTTTTTGAGTTGGAGTCTCACTCTGTCGCCCAGACTGGAGTGCAGTGGCCGCTCCCGGCCACCGCAGCCTCGACCTGCTGGGCTCCGACGATCCTTCCGCCTCAGTCTTCCGAGTAGCCGGAATTACAGGCGCGCGCTACCACGCCCGGCTGATTTTTTGATTTATTGTAGAGATGAGGTCTCGTTGCCCAGGCGGATCTCGAACCCGCGGGCTCAGGCAATCCACTCACCTCAGCCTCCCAAAGGCGTGGGATTACAGAGAGCCAATGAGCCCGGCTGTACAGTATTTCTTTGTTTGCATGTTTGTCTTACCAACTGGTTGTGAGCTCATCAAGGATGAAATAGCAACACATTCAACAAGTTCCTTTCCAATACTTATGCCTGTTGTTTTGGGGTGAGAATAGGAAGAGAATATAGACATAGGAACACAGTTGTCTATATTCTTATAAGACTGTCTGCTATGACATTGCTTTTCCCTTCTGTTTGTCATTACAATAGGTATGAACTATTGGCTAGGGACCCAGCATATTTGCACGGTGACCCCAACAGGTCCTACTGCTGGGGCATTAAGACCCAAGCCGCAACCTCAAGTATTGTTAGCCCTTGAGAGATTGTGCCTCATCTCCTGGTGACCCCTGCTGGTGTCTCAGGATCAAGCTCCTTTTCTTTGAGACTAAGCTCTCTGCTTTGCATTGCATTAGTTCATAATGAGCCTGAAGGCTCAAGGTCATCTACCCTGTATGGCCAAATGTGTGTGCTGAAGGCTGGTACTCCCTGCATCTTCCTAATTGGCTGACCTTCTAAGCCCTCTCTCCCCAGAACAAATAAATAAATTCAATTTACCCTCATAGCAACCCTATAGCTATTATTATACCAATTTTATCAATGTGGGGACTGAGGCACAGGCAAAAAGTCAAAAGAGCCGGAATTCAACCCAAGAAATCTGGCACCGGAGCCAATACTCTTAATCCAGTGCACTGTAAAGTCTTTTATGTTAAACTTCATGCTTAAGTTAGAGATAAATGAATATTTGTTTATTGCCTACAGCATGACACACTGTGTGTGTGCGTGCGTGTGTGTGTGTGTGTGTGTGTGCACGCGCGTGTGTGTGTGTGTGTGTGTGTGTGTGTGTGTGTGTGTGTGTGTTCATTGAATCAATGAGTTGTTGAGAAAATGGTAGAACCATGATACAAATCCTGGTTTTAGACTCTAAAGTAAATGATCCTTTCAACAAATAAAACTGCCTTTGTAGTTCAGATGCCAAAGGTAGTTTTTAAAGGAGTAACTATTTCCCACTTTACAAAAGTATTCATAACAAAGGTGGCTAAAGAAAGGATGAATAATTTTAGGCCCTGAAAGATTTTGCTATGCACTGACATTTTGCCTCCTTTACTTCAGCCCATTTTGCCAAATGCCTGACTTAAGAAAAAAAAATTTTTTTGAGAGAGACTGAGATTGAAAGCATTAGAATTTTATTCCAGTGACTCAGTCCCTGTTATGTGAAGTAGACCAGAATGAATAAATTGAACTTTGTATATTTAGCATCTCAATTATTAAATGTACCCACAGAAACTCATTCTGTCAAATTAACTATAAAGGTTGTTGCTGTGATTGCAGGTACAAGCATTTATATTTTTGTGCTCTGTCATCATAACTGGTTTTTGCTTTTTAAGTGAAACATCAAATTAACCCATTAAAGCAAAATCCCTGACTCCCATAGGACATCTGAATTAGGTACAGCAGTGTATGGTCTACTCATTCATTTTAATCATGTTTCTCACTCAAGTTAAAACAAAAGTTACTGAAATCAAAAGGTGCAGCATCAAATTACTGTAACTGTTTCAGATAGATTACAGTTGTTAGTACCTAAAGAGATCTTTTTTTAATTTTTATTTTTCTGTTAAGTTATGAAGACTTTTTTTATTTTTATTTTCTTTTAAATACGTATTAGGTTGAAACATTAGTAGATACTATAATATTTCTTTTGTTTTATGCTTGAATACTATTTTTTCAGACTAACCAGTTTTCCTAGTTCTTGTGGAACTCTTGCCACAAGATGAAGACTGATAATTTTCCTTTCTCTGTTTACAGAAGATTCTTCACTGCACTCATGGAAAAAGAAGAAAAAGATCCAACTTTTGGCATCACTGACTTTGGACCTGTGAATGAATATTCTGGTTTTGGAAAGCTGGTGGCAAAAGAGTAGAGCCATAAATGAGCTATGAGGGAATGTGTTCAATGGAGAAAACAAAATCTCTGACAAGATCCAACATATGACTAAATCTTAGCATCTGCTGTGACTTGTAAACCCAACTAAGGCACTTATTTGATTTATCTGGCACATTGGCAACCAATGGTTTTCCATGAATGGACACTGTGGCAACCAGATTAATTGGCTCTACCAAAACAAACCATTCATTTCTTATTTCCATACTGGGAGGTTATCTAGTTGACCTATCAGCTGTGACCCCAGGAATGTCAGTGATACATTATCCTGTGATACATTCAGCTGGGTCATTGTGCCCTGTCAATGAGGCTATCACAGAGTTCCATCTGGACAGAGGTACAACAAATTATCTTCACCTTGACTTTTATGTTTTTTTCTTAACTTTCAAAGATAAAGACAATTGATTTCGGCTTTTAAGAGACACATCTGATATGCCTTGGGCTGTAGGCCAGATATTTCTGCTGTTGAGTTTTTGTATCATTATTCAGTCTTTAGTATTTTAGAATTACTAAGCATTTGATAAAATTGGCTTTCCTAAAGTTTTAGGGAGAATTCTTTTGCTTAGATGCAGCTGAGTATTTTCAGTTTAATACTACAGATAATATACTGGATATAAGAGAAGTCAGGTGACTACTTCAAGTTTACACAGCTAGTTCTTAGTAGATCTGGAATAGGACCGATATCTCTTGGCCCCTTGTGAGGTAGTATTTCCTTGGTATCACACTGTCTTTAAGAATGTATAATACATTTTAAAATAAGAATGTTTTTTGAATCTGCTTAAACCAGACAATGCTAATTGTTCTCAAACCATTATCCTCTTCTTTTCTAGTAATAGAACCTCTAATTTTTACTTGGCACATGGCCATCTAGAATAAAGACTATATGTTCCAACCTGTAGCTGAAATAACCTTCAATGAGGATAGAAAAAATGATGGGTACAACTGTCCTGCTGCACCCTTATCGAAAAGGCATAACCGTCCAATTTCCTTTTCTTTTTCCCACTCACTAGAGTAGTAATTTGGTCGTGATTCATTTTGGATCATGTTGACAAGGGCAATACACTGAAACTGGTAGAGAAAAAGAAGGAACTGGGATCTCTGATACTATGAAACTGTCTTGCCAGGCCTAGTTTATGACTAGACTTTTATGCATGAGAGAAACAAACATTTATTTGTTTTAACTACTGATATTTAGATCTCACAGCAACAGAACATACTGTGCTATTTAATAATTTGCACATGTTTATGTTGCAAGTTAATATTTTATAACAACCAAATTCAGATGCAATAAATGGGTCTTATGCTTGTGCAGACGTCTGGCAGTTTTGGAATGAAGCTATCATTATCGTATATTCCATGAGATGGCTTTTCATTCCATTCAGAGTCCTTACAATAACTCACACAACATGACCCCGACATTGCCTCTCTAACCTCATCCCCTACCGCTCTCTCCTCCTAGTGGGCTCCAGCCATACTTATGTCTTTGCTGCTCCTAAACATTCCAGATATGCTCAGTGTTCCTTCCTTGGGGTAAATGTTGTTTTGTTGCTGTGGTGGGTTGTTTTGCTTCCTTTTATCCCTCTGCAGCAAACCTCTTTGCCTTGCAATCTGTATATGGTACCTTGTTTCCACAGTTTTAGAATTTTGCTCAATTTTATATTTTCATTAAATTATTTCCTGATGACTTCAATAAATTTCATTCTCCATTGCCTTGTACTTGTATACCCTTTATGTTCTTAATTTTTCTCTGTATTATTTATTTCCATTTTTCTCCCCTCCTTATTGAAATAATAGCTCTGTGAGAACAGGGATTTTGCTGTTGCTGTGTTCCCAGAACACTGTCTGGCACCTAAATGTCTCTAAATAAATACTTATTGAACAGATGCATGGATCAAAAATGGAATGTTTTAATAGATATGAATAATGCTATGATATATTAAGGTGGGTTATATTATGCAGATAATTTACTTTGTTTTCTGAAGTATTTATGAAAGGAATTTGGTTTCTCTAGCAGTAAAATCTCTTTTAGTAAAGCTATAACTGATAAAAATTTCACACACTAGTAGGCAAAACTTATTCATTAGCAAACATCTATCAGATTTCATAGCAGATTACTAATCCTGATCTTGAAATTACTAGCAAAATCCTAAAATTCTTAGGGCTTTAGGAGAAAAAGTATCACATATTTTCTGCAATATATGTTTTACTATTATATTTCTCAACTTTATTTTCCCAAAATACAAAATTTATGCTAAATCTGCCTTGAAAATAGAAATAAGTGAATAGCAAATAATCTTTTTTTGTAATGCCATTAACCCAAAGATTAGCTAGTATAGTGGGAATGGATTTGTTATGTTTTGTGTTTCAGATGTCACATTCATTTTAGAAGTCAAAATTAGAGTCTTGAGTTCTGAAGCTAAACTGCAAATCTACCATCAGGCATTTTTAGAATCTTTTCCTCCATTTAAGAACTCTGGATAATCAAATGAGTTACATTTGTATGTAGGAGACTTACTATACTTGCATGTAGAATATACATCAATTTATTAACCACAAAGCTATTATAATTCTTACCATTTGGTGGTAATAAGAGCAAAAATAGGACAAAACACACATATATATGTGATTTGAATGGTTAAATCAGAATCAGAAAATAATGGGAGATATTTATCTTTAAATTTTTTCCCATACTAAGTGGTCTTCATATACTTTTTGGAAACCCCAATATTTTCCCAATCTGGACCATAATATTATATATTTAATATTCTACTAAATGAGCACTTAAGATAAGATATTTAGCTATATTTGCATCATCCTTTCTTTCTTGCCAGATTAGGACAATAAAATTAAAAAATTGCATCTCAAGGGAAGATGAAGCTTTGACAAAGGCATCAATAACTCCCTTTTAGTCTTTGGTGCTTCCAGTCATCATCCTTGCTACCTCTGCTCTTCCCTTCCTGTAATTCCTACCCTTCTCCAAGTACTCAGAGCTCCAGCCTGACCAGTTTTCTTCTATTAGGAAGAAAAATTATGTGGTTAATAAATTTATGTATACTCTACATACAAGTACAGTAGTCCCCTACATACAAACCTTCAAGTTGCAAACTGTCAAAGATGCAAACTTGCATTCACATATCCAATCACATAAGTTAGCTCATGTGTCTGGCATACATTTTCATGCATGTACACCCTCTATAAGTGGTTGTGCTTTTGTGTACTTTATAGTATGGTATAGAGTTCATTAGTATATCTTTATTTCAAGTCAAGTATATATGATAAACCTATTACAGTAAAGTACAATATAATAACTGATAGTGTTAGCTGGCTAACTAGGCTAACTTTGTGGAACTTACAAACTGGAACAAACTGGACTTACAAACATGCTCTTGGAATGGAATTCATTCACATGTAGGGTACTTACTGTATTTCTATTTTAAGATCAGTCTACAGCATGACTACAGAGCTAAAACAAGTCAATAGATATGTGAAATTCCAAATACAAATAAAGACAATTTAGGGGGAGAAAAATCTTTCTGGCTCCCTTAAAATTATACCATGTAAATGACATCACTTGCCCCACCCTGAAACTTAAAACTGACTTCAAGTATATCAGTCATGAAAAGGGATTTAAAGTTTGTAAGTTCAGGAATAAACATAACAGAGTTCAGTGGCTCTGGGAAGGTCTCTCTGTTGTCCAAACACCTGTAATACACAGAAGATTGTTAACTAATACTCCAAAATTAGAAAGTTTCATTTTATTGCTGTCTTTTCAAAATGTAATACTCATAAGCTAGGTAACATTCTCAGCTTAATAAAGCATCCAACCCACGTTTTCTAAGATGTTGCTATATGCCTGACTTTGTGCTAGGTACTGAGGGTACAAAGATATTTATGTAAGAAGCTCAATAATTAGGTAGGAATTCAGACATGTAAAGAAATAACTGAAAGGCAATGTAATAAGTGCTATAATAGAAGAACCTATACAGAGTTGCGGGAGCACAGTGATGACGGTAGCTGAGTCACCTGAAAAAAGTCTCAGAAGACTTTCTGTAAAAGGTGACCTTTCAACTGGATCCAACGTGAGTGCAGTTTTTGATCAAAGGAAGAAGACAGCAAGCCTAAAACTACTGAGAGTTGAAAGGACTCTACAAGAAGGGGGAAAATCAGATGTGTGCATAAAATAATCTGTGTTTATTTACAACTTCTTTTAGGTCCTGGAGAGAAAAGTAACAATTTCCAAACTCAAAAACCATTCATGCATCTTCTCTTTATTAGAGGTAAAGATAAAAATATGCACTCATTCCATGTGCTGAAAATATGCAATATTTTTACCAAAGAAACATATACCACAGAGATATGGGTAGATATGGGAACTACTAGATATGTTAGTAGGCATTCTGATAGAAAACAAAATTTTTTAACTATAGTTTTGCTACTTTTTACCTATTTGAATTCAACTGTCTATTTATTTAACATTATTGAGTGCCTACCAGTCGCCATGTGCTTTTCAAGACACTGGCAATTTTTTTACGGAATAAGCCAAAATAACCTGACTTCACTGAGCTTAAAAGAAAAAGATGGGAAATAAACAAAAAATAAATATGTAATATATTCCAGGTGTGGCTAAGTTGACACGTCTAGCAAGCCACTCAAGTAAAAGCAAAAACATCAGATGAAATACAAGAAAAATAAAGAAACTGTAATTTACAGAATTAGAAACTGGCTGAAGCTATTAAAACTTGAGGATCCAAGATCACAGAGACTCTGGAAACTCAGCAAGGTGAGTAGACATTCTGCTTGGCCATTTTTTCTTCTTAGGATGATGCTTGGGATGGAGCTAATGCTAAGAATTGAGTCAGAGGGATAAATGCCCCTTTGTGTGTACAGGAGTCATTTGGTCCTCTGGGTGTAAAGGTCTGGGGAATGGGAAATAGACAATTATGCTATGATATTCTGGCTACTGGTGCTACTGTCCTTTGCCTTTTGTTAATGTAAACCAAAACCAAAATTCTAAGCCACCCAACTACCTGAATAGAACGCCCTGGGCTAAGGGAAACCTGAAAAACTAAATTCCAAGCTATGATGGAAAAGGAGATTGGATGTGCCTCGGTATACTCCCTCCCTTGTGAAGTTTAGGCACAACTGACTAGCATTAACATTGAAAGACAGATACGGAGACTGGCAAAACAGACCTTGTGGCAATAAGATTCCAAGTTCCAGCCTGACTCTGATATAGCATCATATGACAGATAGCAGGCCCTAAAGAAAATCAAAATATTTTACCCCAAAATACATTTACTTGACATATTTTGAAATAGTCCTGCAAAGCTATCTTTTTATGATGGCCATATCTGCATCTTTAGCATAGACAAATATTTTCTCTTTAGGTCTTCCCAGATCTAGGAGGGATTAACTGAGAGTATGACAATTTTTAAAGTCTGCGTATTATCTCCAAGGGCTGCTACCCATGAGACTTCATCGACAAAGTAAGAGCTTTGGTCTTCAAAACCTCCCCTTATCTGAAACTCAACTCTCTTAACCAATGGTCAACTAAAGGATCCCTAAAACTCACAAATGACTTAGAAGCCCCTCATCTTCGAGATGCCCTGCCTTTTGGAGCCAAACCAATGCATACTTCACATATATTATGTCCTTGCCTGTACACTTCTGTCACCCTAAAATGTATGAAACCAAGCTGTAATCAACCACCTTGAGCACATGTTCTCAGGACCTCTTGAGACTGTGCCTTGGGCCATGGTCTCTCATATTTGGCTCAGAATAAGCCTCTTTAAATATTTTATGGATTTTGGCTTTTGGTCAGCATCTCTGACCCAGGAGTCTCATGACTTCTGTTAAGCAGCAGCATAGCCAAAAAAAGCTTTGAGCAATCTCCAGGAACAAAAGTCACAAAACATGGGACTGTCAATGTATCCAGAATTTAAGAATCTCAGATCCAGGAGAGAAAGGGCATTGTGTGTCCAGGTCTGGAGACCTCCTTTGTGGTCATCCTCCTCCCTCAATGGTGGAAGATCTCTAAATGATCTGGGGTCAAAATTTTTTCTGTTACCAGGAGCCAAGGGTGTTACCAAGTCTCTTTCACCTTGCTGCAATGAATGTGCACCTCTAGACTGAGGGTAACAGTGTTTGTTGCCCTTTCCACAGAAGCTTAAGATTTTTACTCCGTAGAGAAGATAAAGGAGAAGGTTTTAGGGAGGCATTATGCCTTTTCCTTTTCCACAACATCTGTTATTCTCCTCCACTGTGTCTGCAGCAAGTTGGAGACTTTCTCAAGACTCTCATTTGGCTCCTAATCTCTCCTTTAAGCACCTGTTGAGGTCTGTGGTGATCATGCACATATGCTCAATTTTCCTTTGTGACTGCAGTGTTCAGAGGTTCTATATACTCATGCTAGACCAAAGTTAGCTTTCAGCAATTTGTCAAAAATTGTGATTAAATTATTCAGAACAGATTTTATGGGGTCTGGCATCAATTGCAAAAACAAAACAAAACAAATGTTCATAGTCCATTTCTCCTTCATGTTAGTGTTTTTCTTTAGCTTTTGGGTTGGGTGGTTGCCCCATAATCTCAGCTCTTTGAAAAATTCAAAGACAACTACGAACTTGCAAATTATCTGTTTTTTATATTGTAAGGGAATGATGCCCTTTTCAGCTTTTCACATCCTAAGCAGAAGATAATTCTTTTTTTTTTAACCACTAGAACACAGTTTCTTTGTATGTTGGGAAATAACCACTCACACATTCTCACACTTTTATAGCAAATGCTTTTCTTGAATTTTATATGTTCAAATATTTTTACCACAAAAAATAAGCATTTGAGGTAATAAATAATCAAATTATCTATGATTAGTATGAGTTAATCGTTCCATATTACATACATATATCATAACATCACTGTGTACCCCAAAATATATATAATTATAATTTGTCCACTTACAATGGAATTTTAAAATGTAAAAAAACACAATCTAATAAAATTGATAAAATTGATAAAATTATGATAAAATTCTTTGTGAGAAATAAACTAATTCTTTTCAAAGGGTTGAGCACATGCTTGTAGATTTACTCTGTCAAAATACTTTGGTCCACTGGCATGTATAGCTTTTTTATGTCATATACAAACAGATGGCACAGAAGTGTTAGTCCTCTCATCATAAACTAGTGGAGTGACAGGCAAATTAATGAAACACATGTCCCCTTTTTCTGATATTAATGGTACTACCATATGATAAAAGACTTTAAAATTAGGCTTTATAAAATCCCATTTGCCATGGCAGTTATGTAACAGGAAGAAAGTTGTCTTTTAACACACTTCACCAAATTAAGTAAAGGCATTAAATTAAATCAGCAAGTAGTCTTAAGTTAATAGCAACTTGTGTCCTAAGTGGTAAATAAGTGACTCATATTTGAACAAAGAAGTAGCTCATGGGACTTAAAATATAAAGACTAGATGTGTTATGTTTGAATAAATCTGCTTGAAAAAAAATACTTCTTGAAGAATATTTTGGAAAATAGAGGGTTTCAGGGAAAAGCTTGTTAAACACAGGTCAGTTTCCTACCAGATAAAAGCGCTTGTTTATAATTAATCTGATGGTGATAAAAAGGCTTTTAATTAGATTTCTAACACAGAATGGGAAAGGATAGGCTTGGGGTCTGAAACACAGAAGAGTTCAGCCATCTGCTGCCAACTAGCTCTTGCCAACATGTGATTTGCAAGTTAAATTATGCCAGCTGATGACATATGGTACTTCTTTCTTCTTTAAATATCTTACTCAAAATGAGTTTGCTGCTCTACCACTTGGCTAAATACTAAATGCTCTCAAATGCTGAGTTTAGACTTTCAGAAGTCACAGCAGTTGCCACAGTTTTTCTTAGCAAACAACTCTAAGTAAAGGAACATAGATATAAGTTGCTGGCTCATGTGTTACTGTCCTGTGGTGATTGTGAATTATGGAAATTTGATCTCTAAGATATTCACATTTAGAATTTACAATCTTAAAAATTTCTACCTAGTTTTAGAAGGCAAAAGTCACCTCTCTAGGTTTTCATCTCTATTTGAGGAAAGGGGAAAGATGGTCTAAGAAGTCAAAAACCTATTTGAATCCATTGCTTCCTCTCTAACATGATGTGTCTGTCAGTTGGCAGAAGAGTTGAGACTTAGACTGCAGCTGCTGTCAAAAATTTAAACCATCAACACCCTGAAAAACAATGTTTCCTTATTCCCAGTGGCCTAATGCTGCGATAGTCTGTTTCTCTCAAGGTTTTAGGCTTGGTAATAACTATATAGTTTTTATCTCCAGAATTATTGATTCAATCTGGCTTGAATTAAGACCACAACATTTTTCTAGATCCTTTCATCACTCAACATCCAGAAAAATCTCCACAACAGTTTTAGTAGGAGCTACCTAAACAAATCTATGTAAGACAATAACTATAATTATGTTAAGACTGTACAAATACACTCACACACACATACACACACTCACATACACACATACATCTTCAGTGGATCACATCACAAAAATCTCTGAATGTGATTCCTATGGTCACCTGAAGGCATAAATTTGAGGTTATTGGATCGGAAATGATGTAACCTATTGATCAAAATTTTTGTCTCATCTGTTTGTATTCCCTGTCTAGCCACAATTTTTTGATAATGACTATAACTTGTATCTACCAGTGGCAGTTCTCTTTAGGTACGACTTGGTCTCTTGACAAACTTGCAGCATTTTCTCCAATTGTCACTGTGGACCGCATCACTTATAATCAAATTTAATGCTTTCTCTTTACTGAACTCGTCCTCTGTAAAGCAAAGACTTTATGAATTTCCCAAATGAGGCAACCTATCTTAAATATCCCATTACTGTTTGTCCCTGTGGTCATAAGAGTGTTTAAAAATTGTATAATCCACGGACAAATATAACTTTAGGTGAGTGAATGGATGCATACAAAATAAAATGCTAGTAGAGCATGAAATGGTTATTTTGGGTTTTGGTAGGAAGCCAAAGATGATGGTTAGCAACTGGGATTTTAGGGAAACTGACTGACAGGAGCACTGACCAATCGTACACCAACTGATTTAGAATAGTACCTTGAACCAGGAGACCCCTGCCTGTGTCAGGATTTAAAACTTTAATTGTTGAACTGTGTGACACGAGGCGAAAGTGAAGCAATGGGGATAGGAGAAAATTTGGAAAGTTGCTATATGAAACTAGTCCAAAATCATTTTTTATGTTTTAAGAACTGATATGCTATGTTGCTATACAATGACTGCATATTAGTCCTGGTCTATGGATTTACTTCCAAACAGTGAATTGTTCTAACACATAGAGTTTCAGAAAATGAATCCTTATAGTTCTAAGAATACACTAAATCCTGAAGTTAATGCTATCATGTCTCTTTATACTGCCAATATCAATAAGGCACAGAAAAATCTTGTACTTATTCAAAGATAAGTGAATATGATATGCGTGTGTCTGTGTGTGCTGGGAATGGCAGGTATAATATGAGTACCTGATAGTTCCAAGTGCTTAAATGTGTGATCCAAATATGTAGTCCTCACTAGACTTTGAATGCAGATATTATCACATGAGTAGTAAAGTCTTATCTCCAGTATCCAACTCCTAGTTTTGCTTGCAGATATCTACCCCATCTCACCCACAGTATTTCTGAGTCCTTGGAGACGGTCTATCATGTGCTTATGAAGCAGAATGCCAGTCACAGAAGCAGCATGATACCCTTCATGTTCCCACTGTTCTTCAATCCACTACTTTTTTCATGGCTCTCTACACGTGAGGTTTTCTGATTGTGCCTCAGATACTGCTGCTGCTGATATCTTGAAGACACTGCCCCATAAATTTATGGTTCTGCTGCTGCCTGACTAGGACTTCAGACACCAAATTCTCTCTGTGCCGAGGAGAGAATATTCCAGTAATTAGACCCATGTGGCACTTTGTCACAGAGATAGAGCAGGGATGCCTCTTAAGAGCCTGCTAGGTAACCCCATCCCCACCCCACCCCGCCACACACGCGCGCACACACACACACACACACACACACACACACACACACACACACAAGAATAGAAATAAAGGAAAATCTTTAGTATCTTCCAAAAAAAATTCTAGGCACCTAGTTATGCTTGAGAAACAAATGAGAAGAAACCTGAGAAGCAAAAAAGGTTTTAATAGCTTAAAAAATAGTGAAGGAAGTTAGATACAAGATGCATGGTTCCCTATAGAAGCTAAAAGTACCAATCATGTACCTTATCCTGAGGTGGACCTCACATCTTTAAAATAAAATAATAATTTAAAAAGAAAAAAAAGGTAATATCTTAAACTATGTCCCTGAGTTGTTTTTCAGAAACCAGACTCCCATCAGATGGAAAATTCCATCCACTGGCACACAGACCTCAGATTAAGGGAGAACTGAAGACAACTCTGACCACCATTCTTTGTTCTAAATTTTTACCTGAGGTCCCTGGAGAGAGTCACACCCAACAGGTCAAATCTTTCTTCAGACCCAAAGTTTTTAGACAAAGTTTTGCTGACCAATTACATATACCCCGCCCCCTGCCAAAAAAATCTCTGAATTGACCACTGACCTGTAAGCTCCCACTCAAGCTATCCCTCCTTTTTGTGCCAAACCCATGTATAACTATATGCATTAATTTATGATTTTGCCTATAACTTCTGCTTTCCTGAAACATACCCCTATCTTTAAAAACCCTTGCTTTTATGCCATCAGGGAAGTCAGGCCTTAAGCATAAGCTGACCGATTTTTCTTGCTTAGTACCCTGAAATAAACACCCTCCTTTCTCTTGCTGCAAATTTATTATTGTTTTTATTGCACTGGGCAAGCAGACCCAGGTTCAGTTCATACCACCATCAAAACCACAAGGTATCATTGCTTTTGCCCTGTCTCACAAAGTCTTTCCACTCCTGTTTTTACCCTTATTTGACAACTGTTCCTTCTGAACTCAAAACAATTGTAGAAAGGCAGTGAATCGAATGACCCATAACAGGATGCAGCTCAGACTGAACTATAAGAGCGTCCATTTTCTTGCATGCAATGATTTACCCAAGCGAGGTAGATTAGAATCCTTCTCAGAGGTTGGCAAGGTGGCTGAAAAAGGGATGATTTTTCTCCTTCTGTGAGATCATAATTTTAAGAAAAAACTAGCTAAGTCTGGAGCCTCTAGAAGTCTTCTTCATACCACATGGAGACAGTCTGTCTGAGAATAAAGCCAAGAAGAGGCAAGCACAGCATGATTTAGAATTGAGCTCGCTAATAGTGTAGCTACCATGCAGTGTTTTACATTTGAACTCCTTCAAATTAAATTAAAATAATTCATCTCCCTGTTGCCATTAGCCACACTTCAAGTACTCAGTGGTCACATGTGACAATTATATCAGACAGTTCAGATATAGAACATTTTAATCATCACAGAGTATTTTATTTGGGATAGTACGATCTAAAGGAAGACACAGAGTTCTAATTTTATCCTTTAAACCCCTGGATCCAACATTGCCTAAAGCTGGATCCACCTTAACTTTCATTTTGATTTAAGCTAAAATAATGAAAGCTTGTTTAATATTTGTGACCTTTAAAAATTTACAAACAAAAACGAGCCCTCAGGCCTTTTCCTCAGAATCAGATTCAGAAAACAAACAACCTTCTCACATTTCCCCAATTTCATCCCATGACCTTTCCTGACAAGACTCACCACCCCCTCCTTCAGAAAACATATACACACACATAAAACACACACCGTGAAAAGAGATCTGGGAACAGGGGTTTGGTAGGCATTACCCAAACGCCAGCCTCTACTGTCAATGACAACAAAAATCAGATATTAGTTACAGTGGTGAAAACTGATTTTATTCAGTAACTACTAACAGCAGGGGAAAAAGCTGAGCTGCACCCTGATTTGCACAAGGTGACTGGGCATTTTAAAACAAGGACTCAACTGGCAAATGACAGAGACGGTCAGTGTACATGCCATTAGGTCAGCTGTGTCTGCTGGCAATTATTGTGGTTAGGGTTCTATTCTACTACAGAACTGAGAAGAGCCCTATCCTTCCTGATGATTGTATGTCAAAGGAATGGCTTTCTGACCTTTGAGAAAGATACTCCTGGGTTGTAGGACATACATATACATTTCAAAGGGACAAAGAAAGGATTCCCAATTTAAGCCTTTTTTGAGCAAACACTCTAAGAGGGACTATTCTCTAGGAAAGTATTCTCTAAGAAAGGGAAGCCTATCATCAGAATTTGACTAGAACTAAGGAAAAATCCTTTTGACAGCCCAAAGCTTTTCTAGATGAGAACTCAAAAGAGAGCTGAGTCATCCCGGGAACATAGCCTTAGGCTGCTAGAAGTCACGTTTAAATTTTGTTCAAGTCTCAGTAGCGTAGGGGTTTGAACAGAATGTTTGTACCTAGAATTTTTTGCAGCTCTCACTACCTAGATTTTTCCAGAGTGCACAGCCAATTAATTTAAATTAATTAATTTAATTCACAAGGCAACCCTCTGATGCAGATTTTATTATCCACTTTACAGATGAGAGAACCAAAGCTCAAAGGGTTTAAACTACTTGTCCAGCTCACATACTACGAAACTGAAAAGCATATTGGAGCCCATAGTTCTGATTAAAGGCTGTGTTTTCCTCATCTCACCTACTACGAAACTGAAAAGCATATTGGAGCCCATAGTTCTGATTAAAGGCTGTGTTTTTCCTCATCTCACCCATAACTTTGTCTCCTTACAGAACTCCCTAATTTTTCATGCATGTATCTATAACTAGTTTTCACAGACGTGCCCTTGCCTTGAAATGACAAAACTCATAAGATGTGACTAGAAAGAAAAAAAAAATCTACAAAATGTCAGAAACTTGTGATTAACAGGCAGCAGGTGTATAAACTGAAAGTGCGCAACTCACATCCATTGTCGTCTCAGCAAATGGCTTGGTCTCAAAGTTGCTGAAGGGGGAAATTTGATTATCTTTGCTTCCCCAGAAGACTGATAAATCGAATTCAGACTGCTATTGTTCCAGATACAGCCTGAATCTTCCATAGGATTTTAATCAGCAGTAGCATTATGTAGCATATGGGAGCTATTTGGCTGAAAGGAGACTCCAACTGTCACTGGTACATCCGCCCAACATGAAAGAAAAATAATAATACAACATAATGGGACTTTCTTATCTACAGAGCAGCTTCCCTCTGAGAAACTCTGTGGTTTACTGTACTACATCTTTACAACATCCTGTTAGGTGGGTCAAGGAACTACTTGACTATAATCTTGGATGCTTACTGGCTGATTCCATCAATATTTAAATGTTTTTCATAGCTCTTTCTCTATTTCCACCTATAAATCCTATTTCCTTTCAATTTTCTCTCTCTGCTTTCTTTATTTTTTGATTAACTCTCTCCCATCCCTTCCCATGTATGCATCCTTATTCTTCACTTATCATTCTCAGTACAAATTTTCTTCCTCTCCTATTCTTTTTTAAAAATAAAAGCCTAGGTTAAAAAATCAGGGTTCATACAGAAATCAAGTCTATAGCTCAATTATATCATCCTGTTTTTCTACAGTAATGAGCAAATGCAGACATCACTTTACTTATTCACAAAACTCTATTGAATGTGTTTGTTTCAGGATTCAAAGGTGAGTAACACATGGCCTTTCCCTTCAAGCACGGAGGACAAACAAACTAATGACAATACAACATGATTGTGTCATCATCTTACCAAACTCATTGAAAAAGGAACTACAGGAAAAAGATGGAAAGTTAGCGGTGTGATGCCTATGGTTGCTGGCCCCTAGAGCTTCCAGGTCTGGCTTCAGAGACAAACTCCCTCTTCCCCTCTTAAACTTTCTTAACATGCCTCAACCCCCACCTCACTCCTTTGCCCCTCCACACTCCGAAATGTTATGAAAGGATACTATGAAGAATTGCATAACAGTCTACACACACTTGAGAATGACATTGACTGGGCTCACCTGTTAACTCATGAGTCAGCATTTTAAGAAAACAAGAAGCCAAATCTAAAGTTCTTGGCATACTCGAGGGGGGACTCAAAAAACCCCAGAATTATCTTTTGGAGAGTAGGCCCCTTGTGGTACACTCAGAATTTGTTCCTCCAGATCAAATGGTCGACTCAAGTTTTTATATGGAAGTTTTGAGAAGGTTGCATCACGATTGCAGAAGAAATTTCCCGATTTGTGGCAAACAGGTGACTGGTTTTTTCACCACAATGCACCTTCCCACGTTGTGCTGAGTGTTCAGCAGTTTTTGACCAAAAATATCATGACCCCCATACCCCACCCTTCCTATTTACCTGATCTTGCCCCAGGCGATTTGTTTTTGTTGTTGTTGATTCCCCAATGAAAAATGTTCTCAGAGGGAAACGTTTTTGCCATGTGGGAGAGGCGAAACAAAAAAACATCAGATGTACTAAAAAGCATAAAATTTGACAAGTTCAAAAACTGTTTAGAGAAGTGGAAGAAGTGTCTCGATAAGTGTATTGCATCAAGCAGAGAGTACGTAGAAGGTGACTGAAATTTAAACATGCAAGAATAAATATACAAATTTTTATCGATGAATTCCAGGTTTTTTTGGATCCCTCTAGTATGTATACATGTTTATGTATTTCTAATTACAGAGAATATAAAGAATGAATCATTGATACTATTAGGCAGCAAAACGATTTTGAAACTAAGTGTCAGGGCCCTCTTGAAATTCCTATATTTTGTCCAAAATGTGGAGTCAAAGTGGCAAGATGGTCAATGCCAGTTTTAAGCCCTCAGGTAAGAGGTAAACTTTATCAAATAACATTGAGACAGATGGTTATAAAAAGAAATTATCATGAATTGCACACTAATTCAGTGATGGAACCTTGTAAGATGTGATTTCCTTTTTGTGTCTCTGTACCTAATTATCTAACTTCAAAAACTCAGCTGCCAGACAGGCGAAGAGATGCTTTCTTTACCAAGGCATTACCATCAAAGTGCTCAAGTTTTGAAAAGGAATGCTTAAAGTAATGAGTGCTTGCAAAAGAAAATCTATGTTGAGTTTGTTCAAGGGTGGAAATTCAGTAAAAGAGAATTCTTTCAGAATTAATAATAGAAAAAAACTTACTATTTCATTAGCATCAAACCCAGGTAGCAGAACAATTCTGGGTCTCTCTGATAAGACTTAAAAATGAGACTCTAGTCACCTAGGATCATGAGGGGGTAATAGTGTTGCTGAAGTTTTATGCTGAGCATAAAAAATAGGGAGCAAAAGAGCTAAAGGTAAGACTGTAATATAACTCACTAAATTCAGTTTTTTACTAAAATTATCACCTTTTTCTCCTTTCTTCTTTATATACACACAGTATCCAGTACATAATAGATGCTACATAAGTGTTTATTGTATGAATGAATAAATAAGCATTATTTCAAATGCTCCAAAACAAGGTTGAATATCACTTGCTTAAATAGTTATAAAAATAAAGCAATTACATTCAAAAGCCGTACCAGGAAACTGATAAAAACTGCATATGAGAAGTTTAAAACCCACATATTCACCTCCCAACAAGTTTGTTAAGCCTGCTTTGCACTAACATTTTATTGCAAAATTGATACATCTTAGGCTAATGGACTAATTGTTTCAACAAATATCCCCAAAGTTTCATTGTCTTCACACAATGGATTTTTCTTTCTTGCTTAAGTCTGAATCCAAGACCAGAGTAGGATGTGGAGGCAAGAAGCTCTGCACCAAGGAATTATTCAGAGGCCCTAATATTTTTATCTATTGGTTCTTCCATCCTATATCACCCCAAAGTTCTCCACTGGATCCCCTACATTTAGCTAAAGATGATAGGAGAAAAGGAGAATGGGGCTAATAGTTTGGGAGGCCTTGTGGTTCAGGGAGGGAAATGGGTACATTACTTCTGCCCACATTCCACTGGCCAGAACTCAGTCTATGATCTTAAATTAGGGAGGCTGAAGAGTTTCATTTTGATAAATAACCGGCACTATTGGTTTTTAAGCACAGATATGACCAAGATGGAAGTGGGGAATTACATTGGCCATGCTGAATAGAAGAACCTATTGAGAACTCAGCTAGGGGATAAACCAAAGGTAGTGAGACCCATGAAGAAGCTATTACAGAGAATGATGAAGGCTAGACTGAAGTAGCCGAAAAAGGGTACCAAAAAAATGGTGAATGTGCAAGATATATTGATTGGCTTGTTGAGTGAGCAGAAAAGAACCAAGTGATATTCTTGGGCTTTATATATGTATGTGAACACACACACACACACACACACACACATATCTGTATTTTAATTTAGGTAGTCTTTTAGTTAACTGGTACATCTTTTGGTGTTTTGTTTATTTTTTTTCACAGGGATTATGATAATGAAGAAAGATTTAGATATGAGGGAAAGTGCTTAGAATGCGGTGTCTGTGGAAAGTCAGGATAAGCTAATGGGGAATCAAGAAAAATAAATAAAGGGAATGTTTTGAAATTTTATATATCACATTGAGGTTCTGAAGTCAATGTGTGAAGGCAAATTAAGTGCCAAAAGTGGAAAAATTACATTCAAATATTTTTCCATGCTAGTTTTGTTGCTATCCTCCACAATTGTCCGATGCAAATAAAATGCTTGAATAAATAATTCCATTTTGACTGTAGCAACTGGCTTACAGTATGCATTTTGGAAATTCTGTAAAGATGTTATTTTTAGTGCTTAGAGGAGAAAACTTGTACCTGGGGAGACTAACTGGCAACCAATTAATCAGACAATTGATCTAATGGAAGTTAGCTTTAGTCACATTGTTGGCATGCATTATAGCAATTAACTAATGCTCAATAAGTTTAAAATACACAATGTAAAGTCCATTACTTAGACAAAGAAGGATGCCATTAATCCCTGGAAAAACAAATATCTACATTTTAAAGCCTTCCTGCAGCTTTTCTGAAATTTATGAGAGACATGACATAGCACACAGCAACAGTACTGAGCACAAGGCAATCCCTTTAGTGGTAATAACAGCCAGAGTGACGAACTGAATAAGAAAGAGCATTTCGGTTTTCTTCAACATGTTGGCCTCCTCTAGAGTCCCACTTGGGGCCAATTTCCTGAGAATTCCAGAATATGTATGTTCTCTCTGTACTGGGCCATTGATGATAAAAGAAAAAAAACTTATTTTTCTTTAGAGCTTCTACACACTTAATTCTTTTTTATGGGAAGAAATAAATTTGCAAACATCCTCAGTTGTTCAATACAAAACTGGTGGTGTTACTTTCAGGCATCTATGCTGTCTCTAGGTAACAGATACATTTTTAATAAAATTTTCATTAATTTATCAACAATTATGCAACAATCTACATGTATAAATAATCAAATGAGTACCTTTTATCATACATATTCATAAAGTAGAATTTGAAATGTTTCAGGATACACATTTAATATGCTCACAAACACAGTAATAGATTCAGATTGCAACAGGAAGCAGAAGAGTTCCTATAAAAGAATATGTCATTGCCACTGAATAATAAACCACCAAAGACTATTTGAGCTACTATGAACCTGGCACTCTTCACTTAATCCTTGTCAAAACCAAATAAGGTAGGTACTAAAATTCTCTACTTACAGATGAGGAAACTGAGGCACAAGAAGGTAAAGTAACTTGCTGTGGGTCACACAGTTTGGAAGTGGCAGAGTAAATGCAGGGTCTTGACTGGCGCCAGGATCCACCCTCTCAACTACCTGATATCTCCTAGAGCAAGACCACAGAGAATATTCCTGCATCAGAAGCTACATCGTGGTCTGTAAGGTACGTAGCAGGGAATGGGCAGGAAAGGAGCACAAGGAGTGAGGCAAAAGTGATATGCAAGGGTCAGATGATGAAGATACTCGGATTGATAGAAATTATAAAACTATTGCTAATGATTCCAGCAACAACAGTGATAGTCCTAAGGCTCTGAATTTGTACAAAACATGCCAAAAGGTAATGGACAAATCAGAGTTGGAGCCTCAGCCAACTGCATCTATTTCCTGTCTTTTGAAAAATAAATACAACTCAAGTAGCCCTCCTCTGACAGAGACTGGGAAATAAAAAAGATTTGTTCTCTTGTAATTAACACTAGTCACCCCTCCTGAATTGTTGCTTAGATGCCAGAGATTTCTATCTACACTCTGCTTTCAGAACTTTCTGCCAAGGATCACCCTCACAGTACTGATTGCAGTTTCCTCAGTAAAATTCTCTGTGACATTCTCAAGACTTATCAAGGTTCAGACTATTCTACAACAAGCATTTTTATAAGACCATTTAGCTCTTATTTTCTCTTGATAAACAAAAATACATCTCAAAGCCTTACACACACAGTCCTATTTCTTTGCCACTATGGCTCCTAGTAGAGCCACATGTCACTCATAACTTTTCGCAGAGTAACGAATTTTTATTTTGGAGAACCAGAGCATAGGTATTTAAGAGCTGTCTGTCACATGACAGTATTTAGCATACCAGATGTTCCACAAAGTTACATGATGCACACATTCTTTTTATACTCTCATAAAATAGGCAGATGCATAGATGATACAGAAGATAGGCAGATAGATAGATAGATAGATAGATAGATAGATAGATAGATAGATAGATAGATAGATAGATATAGATAGACAGACAGATGATAGAGATAACCAAAAGTGCCCCAGGTTCAATTTCTCAGTGAGCAGATCCTGATATGAAGATGAGCATGAAGGAAAATGATCAGGAAGTGCTTTTTGGATGAAAACTTGCAGAAGGGAAGGGTTGGAAAGCAGTATTGGGCAGAGGGGAAAGTAAAGCTGGAATGCAGGTCCAGTAAGGCCCCAGGTAGCCACACATCTTAGAACTGGAATGGACATTTAGACCTGTCTCAAGTTGATGCAAGGAGCTTTATATGCTCACATTGGTTAGTCACTGGGTACAAGCTGCTCCTGGAAGAAGGTGTGACTACAAGTGACTAGGTTTCTAGCCTAGGTGCTATTCCAAGCAGGTAAGGGCCTTCTTGAAGCACTTTCAGCTCATGGATGAATAAGTGCTTTATTCATAAAGGAGGATCTGGGTGGCATATCACATTATTTATCACCCTGAGGTAGAGCAACTCTATAACATATAAAAATTAAAATGGAGTGTGCATATGTGTATCTATATTCATAATATGTATATACATATATATTAAATATGTGTAAATATATAAAAACAATGCATGGGGATTAATGTTTCAATATTCTGTCTTGCTTAGATATTTTACAAGTATGAAAAGATTACCTATTAATAACAAGATTTAATATGTCTAAGATATTAAAAATAACTAACTGTCCTGAAAATAGTATTTCAGCTGTCACACCCAGAAAATAATTATTGTTGATATAAAATTTTGTTAGAATTATTTTTTAACTTCATGCAATGCATCTTATTGCTTTCAGTTCTTAAATTTTTGTGAGAACAACATCACTAACCTGATTAGTGTTGACAAAAAATGCCAAACTCTGTATAATTTTTAAGAAGGTCTATTGTAAGCCAAATGTGAGTGGCCTAGGCCCATGACACTGTCCCTAGAGAACTTGAGAATGTGAGCCTGAGGTGATTGAATTGCAGCTTGGTTATATAAAGCTTTAGAAGACAGAAGTTACAAAAAAAAAAACATAAATCAATTCATGTGAGATTTATATGGGTTCAGCCTGGGAAAGTGAGACATCTCTAGGAGGGGTCTTGCAGATCATAGGTGGATCCAAAGATTACCTGATTGGCAATTAGCAGCAAGAGTGGGACTTGGTCTTTAAAAATTTTGAAATTAGTAAAGGAAATACCATATTGAGATAGGGAGTCAAGTTTCTTCATAGGTGGCAACCATTAGAGAAAATAGATAGCAAAATGTCTAGCTCTTCTGTGGACCCCTGAGAAGGATATTATATATAGATGCAAATTTCCCCAAGAAATGGATTTGCAGGGTCATAAAATATTTTGATTTTCTTCTTGCTCTGTTATGTGATGCTATGCCAGAGTCAGGTTGGAAATTAAACCACATTATACAGGGTTAATAGACCCATCTCCCCAGTCCCTTTAGTTAGTTGGCAAGAGAGAGAGAAAAAAAGTTAAAATTTAGTCCTCATCAGAATACCAGTATATAATAAAATTCACACAGATAAAATCAGGGAAAAGACATATATATGTTTTTAAATCAAAATTACCAACCCAGTCAGAAATGCTAAGGACTCACTTCAATGATGAAGACAGAATTTGTGTGTGTGTACATGTGTGTGTGTGTGTGAATGTGTGTGTATGTGTGTGCATTTAAATTAATTTAAGCTGGAATTTCTGTGAAAAGTACTGGATTGTGTGTTTGCTTTTTCTTAAAAGTATTAAATATCTAATACATTAGGTGCCATACCTAAAGTATTAGATATTTAATTTCTTTATTTTCTAGGAATTTTTAGGTTCCTTTATATCAGACTTATGTAAACATTAAGAGCTTCTATAAACCAACTAAAACAGAGCTCCTTATTTTAAGTGATTTTATATCTATTTATTTCTCCAGAGGTAGAAAAATATTTCAAACACAAAATGAGAAGTAAAAGCTTTCATAATTACAGACACGTACATTGAGCTTGCAGTTTTAGTGCTATACCCTTTATTACAGATTAAAATAAACACAGAAAACAAAGAACATCTGATGTCAAAAAGCTCTTTTCCTTTTTCACAGAAAGTCAAAAAAAGCAAACAGCCCAACAAACAAAATCTTCTGCCATCTCTCATCCAACAGAATAGGTCCCCACATGAAAAAGATCATCAAGTAGGTCATAAAACTAAATTCAAAAACATTGTTGGCACATTAAGAAATTACTTATAGAGGGCCTGGCACAGTGGCTCACACCTGTAATCCCAGCATTTAGGGAGGCTGAGATGGGCAGATTACTTGAGCCCAGGAGTTTGAGACCAACCTGAGTAACATAGCAAAACCTTGTCTCTACAAAAAAAAAAAAAAAAAAAACAAATTAGCTGAACATGGTGGCATAAGCCTGTAGTCCCAGCTACACAGAATGCTGAGACAGAAGGATTGCCTGAGCCTAGGCGGTCCAGCCTGAATGACAGAGACCCCGACTCAAAAGAAAAGAAAAGAACTTATGGATTGTATAAAGTCAGAAACCAAAACAAAAACAAGAACAGAACCGGAAGAAAAAGGGAGCCAGAGTTAGTGAAAGTAAACTTCTGTTTCCAGTTGGAGTTGACTGCAGGAGCCAAGAGAGGATGTTTGCTTCTCAGGCTACCTGATTTAATTGACCCTGGAAGTTGCATTTACTCAGAAGTCTTGGTGGAACCTCCAGTTAGAATGAACTTATGAAAAGATGTATTTAACTCATTGGTAAAGGAACCAAGAAACCTGTAAAACTAGTTTAACTCTATTTGTAAACAACTAAAATAAAATAAAAAATAAAAATAAATTTAAATGAATGCCTAAACCCATATCTCCTTCCAACAGGGAGCATTCCAGCATTGCAAGCTTCAGTTTCAGAGTAGTTTGTTCTTCCTCTGAAAAGGAACAAACTCCTTCTTCCCTCTTAATGAAAGCTATACCAGCTCAGAGATTCACTCCCACCTGTGCTGGCTCCATATCACAAGTTATTCTACTCCATCTATGTCTGTGCTTGGCTGCCTTTCTGGCTTCTCCAAGTTATAACTCTCATTGTTATTATTAGTACTTTGTTTAATCTTTAAATTTTTATTGAATTCTATTTTTCTCAAAGTATACATTTATCCACTTAGCAGAATACAGTGTACGTAAATTTCTAAGACTGTATGTTATGTGTTCTGGTAGAACACCTAGTTTTTCCTCTTTCCACGATTTTGTATATTAAAAGTAGAAACTGAATGACTGAACTCAACCTCTGATGGGCTGAGATACAAAAACGTATTCAAGTGTTATTCAAAATGTATTCTTGGAAGAACCACGAATCCAAAGAGCCTCTTATATCTAGTGTTCATTTTGATGAAAAAAATCACCCATGCATGATGACTTGTCTTCCACCATCAGTCTTATTCTGACAAATCAGTGCAACATTTTGGTAAATACAAAGGAGAACATATATTGAATCAAGTACTTTCAGACTTTTCCTCTGTTGGTAGCTTAGGGAATTATATGCTAGTAAATAATAAAGCACTCTACAACTTATTCTAAAAATTTTTCTGATTTAAAGTTTCTGACGCAGCATGATATGGTTGATTGTACCAATGGATTTTCCCCCTCAAGTCAAGAAAAACTGCACAACAATAATTACCTAATTAAGATTTGCATAATTATGATTACTAAATTCCAAGAGAACAGTTGTAGTAACAATATAACAACTTATCTAAGACCAATTAAGTTGTGTTTCTCTTCTGCTTTAATTTATTTTAATCCAAAAGAGCAATAAACCTGTTTTGTCTAGTTGATGATTTAATTAACTACAGTATATTAAGAAGTTAGAAATTGCTATGATGCTGAAAACCTCAATGCCCTTCAAAGGTAGTGTCTTTATTCCTTGTATCTTAAATAGTTTAGAAACTTCTCCATTTTCATAAGTAAGGCCATTACCCAATTTAATATTAACATGCAGCAAAATTTAATAATTTAAGAGTGTTTGTTTAATAACAGAAAAAGGGAAAGAACAGGACAAAATCACTTTCAGTGAAATGGAAAGAATTAGTCTAATGTCTTTGACAGTCATACTGGAAAAGCAGCAATACAAAGTTGAAACTCCATTTACTTTCTGAAATGAGCAGAAGCATTCAAAGACATAGGAAATAGGATCAAAGAGAAGGTATGAGATGGATTTTATCTAAGGTCTTTGATTTATGTGGATTGAAAATATCTCTAAGATTATTCTGGAAGAGAAGCACAAAAGAAAGAGCATATTAAAATTTTCAGTGGATTTCATAGTCCAAAATCAAAAGTACCCTACACAATTAGAAAAGGAGAAAAGTCACTGAGAAATATGGAGCTAGAGTGACCCACTGAGAATTATAAAAATTTTGAAAACTGTTTTTCTGTTTTATTTGATGATCTTAGGTTTAAAAATGCATGGGTTTCACGGCTAGCAAATATAATCACACAATCATCCATGTTTTGTGAACAGTAATATACAACCTGAGAAGCTCTTAATAGCCACACCTATTCACTCTTGTTTGAACCCTCAATTCATCTTGTCAATATTTTTTCTATCACAACTATGTATTAACTCTTAATTCACCTATTGTTTTTACATGTTTCTTAATTTATCAGTTAATTCTCTTTTTAGAGATAAATTGGCCTCTTATTTCTTTCAACTCTTTGTGGTGATACATTCTGTTAAAAAAAAAACCATTGCCAGCCGGGCTCGGTGGCTCAGCCTGTAATCCTGCGCCTTTGGGAGTCTGAGGTGAGTGGATTGCCTGAGCCCGCGGGTTCGAGACCCGCCTGGGCAGCGAGACCTCATCTCTACAATAAATAAAAAAATCAGCCGGGCGTGGTAGTGCATGCCTGTAATTCCAGCTACTCGGAAGGCTGAGGCGGAAGGATCGCTGGAGCCCAGCAGGTCAAGGCTGCGGTGGCCAGGAGCGGCCACTGCACTCCAGTCTGGGCGACAGAGTGAGACTCCAACTCAAAAAAAAAAAAAAAAAAAAAAAAAACCATTGCCAAAATTTTCTATCAGATTCAAGAGAATTGTATTTAAACCATCAATGTTTAACATTTCGCAAGGATGATGGGTTCACACAGTTTTACAAAGCTGTCATCCGTGACATTTTAAAGAAATTTGTCCTAAGGATTTCAGGCTATAAAAAACTTTGATATTTAGCTAAAATATCATCAAATGGGGTCTGCTTTAATGTTTTTATCATTAATTTATTTAACATCTAGGATCTAAGTATTTATTTTCTATTTTCCATCTCTATAAATTAATAGTTCTCTTCTCTCTCTCTCTCTCTCTCTCTCTCTCTCTCTCTCTCTCTCTCTCTCTTTCAACACCTGTTTACCTGTTTGCATGCAAAATGATCACAGACCCAGGTAATCTGGACTTTGAAGTGGGGTTGTTAATAGACTTGTGGTTATATACATTTGCTAATATGGGCTAACGCTAACTCCATTGCTTTCTCACAGCCATTAGAAACAAACATATGAGAAGCGATGTCTTTGATGATCACCACTGCACTATAGCAAATGGTTCCTGCCTCTCACAGAGAAACCCTGTGCCTTGTTTCTTCTCCCCTTAATATTTTTACCAGAATATGTCAGAAAAGCGCAATAAGCAATGAAATAGGAAATTGGCATAATCATTGATTCTCCAGACAGAAAGCACTTTTACTGATGAATAAACTGATTATTTAGATGCAAAAGTTACTTTCTCAAGATTGATAACACAGATTTTGATTAAAAATAAAATGCCTTTCATCTATACCACAATAAAGGTGGCCTCTGTTATTTCTTTCATTTTAAAGATTCCTTGGTCTCCTGGATTCCTCTGTACAGCTCCTTCTCACTTTTATAGTTGCTGTGGGCTATTCTTAACTTCCTCAGACCTGAACAACTCTGGCCTGTGTGTTTATTAAAAAAAAATGTAAAGGGTAGATCATCTTCATCAACAGTGGAGTAGTATTACTAAGAACACCCAGTCAGCACATTTATCAAATGACCTGATAATATCCGATTTAAATTTCCATGATGTAGTCAAAAATCAATGAATCATATCACTTTTTGCCTTCTTGTGTTTACTTTTAAAAATTTTCTTAGTAGGAGAAGTTCTGAGTTTTTTGCTGTGGTTCCTTTCCCTAAGGCGACATCTCTTGTTTGTCAAGGCCACTGCACTTCTTTCTTGCCTCAAGGAAATAATTTCACTCTGTGACAGTGTCGAGGAAAAACAAAAAAGTATGATGAGAGAAAGCAAGTGAATAAATCATCTATAAAACAGTTTTTTTGTTGTTGTTACAGAGTTTCAGGAATAATTACTGGTTTTGAACAGTTTTTGCATTGGAATGTATTTCTTATCGTTTTTTGCTTTGAATTAGGAACTTAACATCTCTCATTCTGAACTCCAAATCAAAGGAAATGGGCACCAAAGAAAACAGATGTTCAGAGCCTGGCCGTTTTAACACAGAGACTATTTCCAGACAATTTAGAACTCTTGTATTTAGCTTATAAAACATAAATGTCCAACTTAAGACTTACAGAATAAAGATTATCATTGAAATGAGCATGAAAAATCTGAGCCTAAACTTTTTCTAATTATTGTCATTAATCAGTAATTTTGTTTTAATGATCCCAATCCTATGGGACTTGATCAAGATTAAGTTCAGCAAGTGTTTCATCCGTTTTATCATAGTCAACATGACATAGCAATTCAAAATATGTCAATTCTAAAAACATTGTAAGACTTTGTTTACTTATTATGTTTTATTATTGTAAAGGTTCTTAAAGACATTAAACAGTTAAAAACATCAGTGCTAAAATATCAAAAATATCAATCCATCAATCATACGTTTAAATTGAAACTTTATCTTTTAAGTCATATAATTTATCTTCTCTTAAAATGTAAAGTATTAAATCAAGTATATCCTCAATGGATATTAAAGACTATCTTGATTCTTTTCCTCTCTTTCTTATTAAGAAAACATGAGACCAGCCTGGGCAACTTGATAAGATCTTTTCTCTATAATAAATCAAAAATTAGCTGGGCATGGTAGCGTGCACCTGTAGTTCTAGTTACTTGGAAGTCTGAGGCAGAAGGATTGTCAGAGGCCAGCAGGTTGACACTCGGATGGCGATGAGGGTGCCACTGCACTCCAGCCTGGGCAACAGAGTGAGACTCCAACTCAAAAAAAGGGAAACATGAGAAAGTCAACCTGAAAAACATTTCTATTTTGCAAAGAAAATAAAATTTACAATCCTTCAGAATCAATTTATATTTCATAAGATATAATAATTTCTTCTAACTTTCATTAGATAATTAATGAACACCTATTACATAAGCACTATGCCAGCATTCTTCGTACTTATAGTCTAGTGCTAATGATGGGCAATTATAATAGGGCATAAGTTAACTTGAGACAAACTAGAGTGTTATAGAAGCCTTTATTTGTTTGTTTTTTGAGTCTCACTGTCATTCATACTGGAGTGCACTGGTACAATTCCAGCTCGCTGCAGCCTTGACCTCCTGGGCTCAGGCGATTACCTCACCTTCATGAGTAACTGGGACTACAGGAACATGCCACCATGGCCAGCTAATTTTTTTATTATTTGTAGAGAAGAGGTCTCACTGTGTTGCCCAGGGTGGTCTCGAACTCCTGGGCTCAAGTTGTCCTTCTGCCTTGGCATCTCAACCTGCTGGGATTACAGGTATGAACCACAGCTCCTAGCCCAGGAACTTTTTTTTTTTTTTTTTTTGAGTTGGAGTCTCACTCTGTCACCCAGACTGGAGTGCAGTGGCCGCTCCTGGCCACCGCAGCCTCGACCTGCTGGGCTCCGGCGATCCTTCCGCCTCAGCCTTCCGAGTAGCCGGAATTACAGGCGCGCGCTACCACGCCCGGCTGATTTTTTTATTTATTGTAGAGATGAGGTCTCGCTGCCCAGGCGGGTCTCGAACCCACGGGCTCAGGCAATCCACTCACCTCAGCCTCCCAAAGGCGCAGGATTACAGGCTGAGCCACCGAGCCCGGCTTCCCAGGAACTTTTAAGAAGGTATATTTGAACTCACAGCCATAAAAGGCTTCCTAGAGAGGTTGAAAAATATGAAATGGGAGTAGCAGTTAGCTAGGTGAGTAGATGAGTAAAACAGCTTCTAAACAGAAGGAACAGCATAAGCAACATACAGGAAGAAAGGAGACAAAGAGGGAGAGAGAGGTGGAGGGAGCCAAGAGGGGGAGAGACGGGGAGGGGAGAAGAGTGGGGAGAAAGGGGGAGAGAAGGAGAGAGAGGTAAGGGAGAGAGGGACAGAAAGAGAAACAGAGAGAGAGAGTAGAGTATCAGAAGAAGTGAAAAATACAATGAGACATGAGACTAGAGAAGTCTCAATGTACCAGGAATGCTATGGTTTGAATATGTCCCCCAAAATTCATGTTGCAATTTAATTGCCATTGTGACAATATTAAGAATCGAGACTTTTAAAGGGTGATTAGGTTATGAGGGTTCTGCCTTCATGCATGAATTTACGTGGTTATCTGGAGAGTAGTCTCCCCATAAAAGGAAAAGCTCAGCCTCCATTTTCTCCATTTTCTTGCATGCATGTTTCTTGATGTATACCATGTTGTGAAACAGCAAGAAGACCATCACCAGATGCAGCCCCTCTATTTTAGACTTCTCAACTACTAGAACCATGAGCCAAATAAGTATCTTGTCTTTATAAATTATGCAGACTGCAGTATTCCATTACAGTAGCAGAAAATGGGCTAAACCCAGGAACTCTCCTAGCATGTAGTATAAGTGGTTTTGTGTTTATCCTAATATCAATAAAAAGTAATTGAATAATTTTAGATAGACTTGTGGCGTGATTAGACTTGTGGTTACAAAGAGTACTGTAGCTGCTTGTGTGACTGCTAATCTGGCTGCAATATGGAAAATAAATTTGAAGGGACCTATGGACCTATCCTGGATATAAGTCCACTTGGAAGTCCTGCTAAAGTCTAGAGAAAAGACAAAAGTGGCCTAGATTGAGAAGTGATGGTGTATGTGGAGAGATACTTACAGAGGAATTACTTTTAATATGATGTGTGGATTCATTGATTTGAGGAAGTGAGGGAGATGGAAGAATGAAGGGTATTTCCTCTTTGACTTGGGCAAAGGGTACACAAAGTAACATTAAATGAATGGACAAAATGTTGCATCTTCCAAGATGCAAACATAATTTCAGTTTGTGACATGCCATATTTGCAATGTCTTTGGCCATTTGTATGAAAATTCAATAGCAGAGTCAGAAATATAAGAGATTTTTAGAATTCACTTTGGGAATCATCTAGATTGCATAGGAGGAGAAATATCATAGGGATTTCTAGGATTATCCTTGGGAATGATCTGGATTGCCATGATGAGAATCTGAGAACTTCCAATACTTAAGAAAAGATTAGAGAATATAACCTAAAAAAAATTTGAGAAGAAATGACCAGATACGTAAGGAATATAAAGCAGGACAAAATAACAGTGTAGAGTTCAAGGACAGCAGATGCCATATTTGCTAGGCAAAACAATGGCTCTCAAATGAGGTCCACATACTAATCCCCAGAAAATATGAACATGACACATTATTTGACAAGAGGAATGTTGCAGATATGATCAAGGTAAGGATCCTGAGATAGGAGATTTGAGTAAGCCCAATCAACTCACAAGGGTCCTTACAGGAGAGAAATAGGAAGGCCAGAATCAAAGAAGGAGATGTGATGATGGAAACAGAAGAGAGAGGGAGAGTGTGTGTGTGTGTGTGTGCGTGTGTGTGTGTGTGTGTGTGTGTGTGTGTGTGTGTGAAAGAAAGAGAGACAGACAGACAGGGAGAGACCAAAAAAATGCACATGACTCCTAGAAGCTAGAAAACAGCAAGAATTAGATTCTCCCCTAGAGAGAAGAAACATAGTTCTGCCAATCCATTTCAGACTTCTGACCCCCAGGACTAAGATTATAAATTTGTGGTAATTTGCAACAGCTGTAGGAAACTGACACACTATATGAATTGAATTTAGCAAGAGATTTTTTAAATAGAAGGGAACTTTTGAGAAAACGCTGTGAGAATGTAGTGTTTCGAGTGATTAAAAATAGGAAAGTACACTATTGGGTCTTCTTTTGTTACATCTCTGCCCTTAGTGTTTTGGGCTGCTGCCTCCAAGTCTGCGGTATATGAGGCAAAAAGAAAACTTGAAGAACTCACCACTGTGTCATTTCTTGTTCTCAAAATTCTTAGCTGGTCTGCCTTTCTCTTTCCACCTTTCAGAGTCTTCTGTTTGTTTTATATATAATGCCCAGGGGTTGTACTTAGCAGGAGGAAAAGGGGAAAAGTTCCTAAATTGACATTTTAATTTTATTTTTAAAAATGTTTGCTTAATCTGTGTTTTCCAATTTCTTTTTCCATTGGACATGAACTACTTGTGTTTTAAATAAATGTGTTTTTACAGTATAATGCCTAGACTGGTACTCTGCATGTCACAAAATAGTCAATACACAAATTAAAATTTATTTTGTATGCAATGTAAAATCTTAATATCTATGGAATCATATAAAACTCATCAATAAAATCATCTCTCAAATGGTATTTCCTAAAATGCAAACTACACAAGGTGATTTCCAAAACATTTAACAAGTGGTACAGCACAAACAGAAACTATTAAAGTAATTGCCCATCCGTCAGAAAGGATGCTGGCTGGTAAAACATAGTGGGGCATGTGAGCCCTAGTCCTACAGGGAAGCTGATAAAAACCCTAAGAGAAGAGCTCCAGGGACAAAAACCTTTGGGAAATAATGCTTACCATTTCCTCCTCTTGAGAATTCTTACCAGAAAAAATATATATCCTTAGCTTTATGAAATCTAAACTTTTATGTTATCAAGAAATGAAGACCCACCCCCCCACACCTATTCACAACCTGTAGAATGTGATTTGCAAATGCTCTCTCAAGTGCTTTTATGCTAATCTGCTATTCTGCTAAGCCATTTCTTGTCCATATCCTTTTCTACCACTTGATGGTTATTGCCACTCAAATAGAATTATTCTGTGAAATGACTTATTCTACATCCTACGGTGTTTAAGTAAAGTGACACATCTAAAATTAAATTATATAAGACATTAACACTTTCCTGGACCTATGGATATATTCATTTGCTGATGCATATCAGTAATAAATGAAAACAGCATATTATAAAAGCGTAAAGAGATAGGTTCAGAGCTAAAATTACATATAGATTTTCTGCAGTATCATTCCTTATTAGTTTGTAGGAGCTCTTTGTTGAAAATTCTGTAGTGAATCTTGGTTCAGATAGAAACTGCAAAGTTTAACTAGCAAAAATCTGCCATGATCACAAGATGAATAAATGAAGAGCTGTGTACCAGGTACTTCATGCCTCTTGTATAGAATAAGGTTGAATAAGAATATGGCATATTGATCTAATTCTTCTTTCATATTTGAAGTAATGTTCTATTTGTAGAAAGAAACTAAAATTGGCCAGGTGCCATGGCTATGCCTGTAATCCCCGCAGGTCAAGGCAGGAGAATTGCCTGAGCCCAGGAGTTTGAGACCACTCTACACAACATAGTGAGACCCCAACTCTACAACATTTTAAAAAATTAGTCAGGTATGGTAGCATGTACCTGCAGTCCCAGCTACTCAAGAGGCTGAGGGGTGGCCTGAGCCGATATGGTGCTATGGTACTCCAGCCTGGGTGACAGAGCAAAATCTTGACTCAAAGGGAAGGGAAGGGAAGAAAGAAACTAAAATTGGTCACACTCCATCATGGGTGATAGAGGGAGACCCTGTCTCTAAAAGAAAGAAAAACAAAACAAGAAACCAAATAGAATGTTTCTACAAAATGCCAACTAGATAATGGGTAGTATATGTCAATCTCTCTGCTTTTGGAGCTAGATGAGAACCTTCTTCTGTCTGATAATAAAAATCTATACTGCTTTTACTATATCATATTTCTATACTTAGATAACCCATGGAAGAATTTTTTTTTTTTAAGTTGGAGTCTCACTTTGTCACCCAGGCTGGAGTGCAGTGGCACGCTCACGGCCACCCCAGTGTCGACCTGCTGGCTGTACTCAGTGATCCTTCCGCCTCAGCCTTCCAAGTAGCTGAACTACAGGCACATGCTACCACGCCTGGTTAATTTTTGGGTTTTTTTATTATAGAAACGAGGTCTTGCCAAGTTGTCCGGGTTGGTCTCGAACCCGCAGGCTCAGGCAATTCACTCGCTTCGGCTTCCCAAAGTGCTGGAATTACAGCTGAGCCACCGAGCCTGGCCCATAAAAGAAAGGAATTTAACCAAAGATATGTAATGAGATACCTCCAGGAGTAATTATATCAAAGAATGGCATTTTTATATTAAATATATGCATATTTTATAAACAAATGAAGTTTAATTTATGACTGAACACAGAATGCCTTCATAGAAATTTTAAAGATTATTTCTCTGAATGAAAAATGAACAGACACACCAAGCAGTCAGTACACCTAAAACCGTAGGCCTGCTTGCTCTGAGTCCAGGAGCAGGCAGAAATGGCCAGGAAATAAAAGTGACCAAGGCAAGAGGGAAAACCTTAATAGACTTAATTACTGGGAATTGGCCCTCTTGATGCCTGAAAGTGAAAAACTGCTGCAGAATGCTGAATGAGTACATAGCTTATTTGAAGCTACCAACTGGAGGAGGCAGCACATAGCTTCTATGTGCTATTCATATTCTAAGCCAAGCAACTTACTAGAAAGGCTACGATGTCTGTGAAACTTTCCAAGAATCCTCATAGCAAAATTTCTAAACTGCTATTGAAGGAAATAAAACTATTTTCATCCAAAGTATAATTTTGACATATGTTGAGATGTCTGTTAGGTGAGCCAGAAAACAGAAGTTATCCTAAAAGCTGTCCATTGTGGGAAAGATTTGCATCTGTAGAGAATCTGCATTGATGCAGCTAGGTTTTCTCTGAGGCTTTTCCTTGTCTAGATCTAGGAAAGATTAACTGAGAGTCTGACACCTTTAAAGGTCTGAAATATATATTTATCATCTATTCTGTCTGAGGACTGCTACCTATAAGATTTTATCTATATAATAAGACCATCTTTGCTAGTCAAACCTCCTCTGCCAAGGCCCCATGCTTTCTATAACTTAATATGGTTTATAAGCTTCTGAACCCCATCAGGATATTGGGTAATCACTGTGAGATTCTCTCCCATATGCATGTTAATAAATTTGTATGACTTTTCTCCAATTAATTTGCCTTTTGTGAGCTGATTTTTCTATGACCCTTCAGAGAGCAAAGGGGAAGTTTTCCCTTGACTGCTTCAATCTCAGATCCCTTTCTGGACGGGAATCCAGGAGATATCATCATACTAGCAGCCAAAAAATATAGGAACAGAGAGAGAAAAAAATATATCTAATTAAAAAGAATGCAAAAAAAAAGTCCAAAATACATGAAGAAAACTAATGCTACAAATAAGCAAATCAAACAAACTTTCAAACCAAACAAAAAGCAGGTATCAAAAACATGAACAGGTAGAATTAAAATAAATCAATCTACATTGTTGGAAGTTGAGAAAACGGTCACTGAAATTAAAATTTAATAAGCCTTATATAACATTATTGAGTTAGGAAATTATTCCATTTGACAATAGTAACAGATTATTTACTATGAATAGGGACAGAGGGTTAAAATATTTTAAAATAATAAAAGAAAGGAAAGGAGGAAGGATAAAAGGGAAAGAGGGAGGGAGGAAGGAAGGAAGAGGGAGGAGGTGGGGAGAAAGGGAGAGGGAAGGAGGAAAGGAGTAGGATAATTTATACACATGGAAAATAGGCGAAAATCTCCAAGACAGGTTGAATAGGAATTTTTTTCCACCACATCCTCTTCCCTGCCAAACAAAAGGATGAAAAGTAATGTTAGAAGAGATAATGAATGTTTTTTTTAATCCAAAATGAAAAAAGGACACCGCCAACCCAAAGGTCATCCAATTACCAAGCTGGAATTTAAAGTCCATGCTAGAAGTGATACTGTGAAATACAAATTTGAAAAAATATAAAGAAAAAAGAGCTACTTATCACAAAATAGTGAAATACAAATTTGAAAAGTTATAAAGAAAATATAGCTGCTTAACAAGAATAATGATTACACTGGTAGCAGATGTCTTAGGAGGAAAAAAAAGAGAGCGAAAATATCAGAATAACATCTTCAAATAACTGAGGGAATCCTCTACTGTGTGACCATCATCCAAGAGTGAATGTGCAGACTCTACATCTAGCAATGTTGAGACTGACTTCTCTGAGAGGTTCTCCTACAAAGCACCAACTAGATAGTGGGTGGCATATGTCAATGCATTTTCAGCTTCCAGGAAGCAGAGGAAATCTATTATCTCTCCCTCAGAAGGACTTAAGTAGGAGTCGAATGTGCAAGCTATGCAAAGTAAGCAAGTGAAAGAAATGTGATTACTCTACAGGCAGGTGCCCTTAATCCACTGCAATTATACATTAACCTTGGAGCCGGCAACATAGAAGCTGAGATTTCTGTCTTTAGCTAGGTTACTCTAATAGGTCTAACTAGATCTATGGTACCTCAGAGACTCTTTAACAGAAACAAAAGCTGAAAGAAAGTATTCCCGATTTAAAGTCACACTATTCCCAGATTAAGATCATTTAATTTTCTAAATACCATCAAGCAGATCAAGGCACAGTATCATGAATGAGGCAGCAGAAAAAATGAAAACAATTTAACCCTCCAAAATCTTAAGATAATGAAACTGTCAGATGCAAAATGTAGATATCAAATGCATAAATAAACAAAAGGTGAATTTACTAATGGAACAGCCACAAGAGATTTTCAGAAATGAGGAGAACGTTCCAGAAAAGCAATCAAATAGAATTTATAGATGTGAAAAATGTAATTGTTAAAGTGAAATAAAAATTGACTTAACAGGTTAAATAGCAGAATAAACATAGCCAAAGAGACATCAGTAAAGGTATATCTGAAAAATACCCACAAAAAATGAACAGAGAGCCAGAAGGGTAGAAATATATAAATGGAAATATATACATGGAAGGCAAAGGTCTAATATGGGGCTTCACTCTGAGTGGAGTCCTAGAAAAGGAGAAAAGAGAGAATAGAAGAGAGCCTTGCCAATAAACTTATGCACTTATGTAAAAACTGATAAATTCATTAAAAATAGAACCACAGACTCTTATCAAGAAGTACAAAGTCTGAATAATCCTAAAATTATTAAAAAATTGATCAATATCCAAAGAAAGAAAAATCCCAGACATGTTTTAATATACTTTCGATGATATTATCTGTTCAATCTAATATAACATCTTCCTGATAATGAAAAAATAGGTAAAGAGCTTGTTGCCAAAATCATTCAACAAGAACAGTATGACCTTGATATATAGATTTGATAAGGACTGTTCAAAAAAAGGAAAACAACACGCCAGTCTCATTCATAAAACATAAAAAAGAGTTTTAAAGAAAATATTACCCATCTAAAGTGAAACACTGATAAACTATACGCAGTCTGACAGTTAAGTTCATGAACTCACCGCTCTGTGCTTACATTGGCAGCCCTGTACAAACAACTCAGTACGGTTTCATAACCTTAGTATATCTGTGTCTCAGCTTAGTTCACATCAACGTGTGACAGTGTTTTGCTGAATGGTGTTCATTATTGTTGTTCCATGTGTTTGTGTGCTGTCACAAGAATATTGGAGCTTGAATTAGAGTGACAAACAAACATGAAATTTCTTGTTAAACTTGTCAAGAGTGGAAGTGAAATCAAGGACATGTTAGTCCAAGTTGATGGGGATAATACCATGAAGAAAACAGCAGTGTCCAAATGCATTAAACGTTTTTCTGAGGGGAAAGAAAACATCACTGATGAAGAGAGGTCAGGACACCCAGTAACAAGCAGAACTGACAAAAAGCATTGCAAGCATTCATCAAATTGTGTGTCAAAATCGTCAGCTGACTGTGAGAAGCATAGCAGATCAAATAAACATCAATAGAGAAACAGGAAAATCTTAACTGAAAATCTTGGCATGAGAAGGTATGTGCAAAAAATGGAGCTCTTGTATCATGACAATGCACCAGCTCACACAGCATGGTCTGTGAGGGAGTTTTCAGTCAATAAACAATAACTATATTGGAATACTCTTTCAACTCACCTGATCTGGCCCCCAATGACTCTTTTCTTTACACAAAGATAAAGGAAATATTGAAAGGAAGATATTTTGATGACATTCAGGACATCAAGAATAATACGATGACAGCTCTGATGACCATTCCAGGAAGTTCAAAATTGCTATGACAAGTGGGCTAGGCACTGGCATCAGTGCATAGCTTCCCAAGGGGAGTATTGCGAAGGTGACCATAATAAAATTCAGCAATGAGGTATGTAGCATTTTTTCCAGAATGAGTTCATGAACTTAACTGTCAGCCCCTGTATAATCCACTAAGAACAATTTAGACTTCTCCCCCAAATCCATAAATGATTTGACATTACAAATGAAATCACAGGAAAATGAAAGGAAAATCACATGATCATCTTGAGAGAGGAAAAAAAGCATTTGAGAAAAAACACTCATTCAGAATAAAAATTCTTAGCAAAATAAGAAGGGAAATGAACTTACTTAACCTGGTAAAAGATATCTGCCAAAAGCCTATAGCAAATATTGTAGTCAATGGTGAAATGTTGGAAGCATCTTTTTCGAAGACAGAAATTTAACAATCAACTGCTTCAATTCAACATGTGGCTGGAGTGTCTAACTAGTGACATCAGGGTAGAAAAAGCATGGAAGCCTAAGGATGTGAAAGGAAGAGACAAAACACATTATTCACAGATGATGTAAATGAGAAAACTCAAAGCAATCTACCTAAGATTTGTAGAAATTGATGACAGTACAGCCAGGTGGTTGGTTATAAGACACAAAATCATTTGTGTTTTTATATCCCATCAAAAACAATTAAAAAAACATTGTAACAACAATATTTACAATGGCAACAAAAACCATAAGTTTCCTAGGAATATATCTAACAAGCATTTCAAAACTCCTATAGAAAAAGTTCTGCAAGATATACCTGTACAGTTTCCCAGATGATGAACTAATAAAAATATATGCCATATTTGTGAAAAAATAGTTTTGCTTTGTTTTTCCCTTTTTTTTTTTTTTTTTGAGTTGGGATCTCATACAGTTGCCCAGGCTGGAGTGCAGTGGTGTGATCAAAGCTCACTATAGACTCAACCTCCTAGGCTCAGACATCCTTCTGCCTCTGCCTACCAAGTAGCTGGGACTATAGGCGAACACCATCATGCCCAGCTGATTTTTTTTTTTATGTTTTGTAGAGAAGAGGTCTCACTATGTTGCCTAGGCTGGTCTCAAACTCCTTGGCTCAAGCTACCCTCCTGCCACAGCCTCCCAAAGTGCTAAGATTACAGGTGTGCCCGCCACACCCATCCAAAAGATGTTTTTAATGTCAATTCTCTCCTAATATCTGAAGAGTCAATGCAATCTCAATCAAAATCAGCATAGGATTTGTTGTAAAATTTGATAAGTTGATTTGAAAATATTTATAGAAGAACAAAGAGCCACATATATCCAAGAGAGTATAAGGAAATACTTTAATGTCTTATAATTCAAAGATGACTTTTAGGGCATTATGATGTTAACTATACAGAAAATTTAAATTCCACATTACTTCTTAATGAGTCAAACAAATATATATACATTAAAACTTTAAACAAAATGTGGTTGTTTTTACATCACAAGACAGATGATTCATAGAACATAAGGAACTGATTTCAAAACATTCTCAATAACGAATAATCTTAGAGAGCAAATAAATGCAAAACCAAACTAATAAAGATAGTTGGTTGTATATTTGATAATCACTTTTTAGAGAAAAAGTTATTAACTTAAATGACATGTGAATGATAATTATAGGAAAAGGATTAACCTTAACTAAAACAGAGATATTTATGTTTTGTTGTTTTTGTCTTAGCATCAAGTGTATATTTCATTTTAAGGTCTTTTTTTAATTGCAAAAAAAACCTAAATAAAATCCATCTTGATCTCAAAATCACTCTTCCAAAAAAACTTGACTTAAATAAGAGTATAATTAAAAAAATTATCCCTACTTTATTCTTCCATTACATTTGAAAAATTTTTCATTATCAAATATTATTGCTACAAGATTTGGATCTTCACCTCTTATAAGTCCTGGAAAATTTGCCTGTGCATTTAGCCATCATATTGGTTAAAAGCAGCTAAATTAATGTAGTTTATTTAAACTTTGCTGGGTTGTTCAAACCTTACTGATCACAATCATTAATACTGGGTAGCTTGATGTCTAGTTTATTGTAAGAAAGCCAGGTATATATAAGCTTGTGCTGTTGTCCTTAGGGCTATACTGACAAAGCCTTCTAAGTATTAGCGGGGTAACATGTTGAAAAGAGAGTAATTATCTCTTATTTCAAACCTATGAGTCACTGACATTAGATATCCAATCAGTTTTGTAAGCATAGGCTGAGTGTAATAGTTCACACCTACAATCCCTGTACTTTGGGAGGGCAAGACAAGAGAATTGCTTGAGCCCAGGAGTTCAAGATCAGGTTTAGGCAACATAGAGAGATCTCATCTCTAAAAAAATGTTAAAAATAAAAATAAAGTTTTACAAGCATAGTCATTTATGTACATATGTAGTTCTGTTCAATCTTGCTTTTTTTTCTGGTTTTTTTTTTTTTAAGTCTTCCAATAATGCTCGAATAACTGACTTAATGGATACGAATCCTCAACTTATTAATTAACAAAAAAGAAAGGAACACATACCAATGAACATACTTAATTCAAAAATAGTTTTTACAAACAGTATTCTCAATTCTAGTGTACTCTGATAACTAGAAGCATACTCTAGTATGATTTGACATCTCATTACTTATACCAAAATCAATCTAAAAGCACAGGGAGACAGAATTGATCTTTGTTCCAGTGATGTAGGCGAGTACTCTAAAGTAGCAAAGAGATAGGAAGATGCCAAGACATTTTATTTTTTTGTGACTATTGTGAATGGATCAAAGACCTAAACATAAAACCTCAAACTATAAGAACCTTAGAAAATGCAGGAGACACTCTTATGGAAATTGGAACTGACAACCAATTCCTGATGAAAACCCCAAGTGCCCAGGCCATAAGAGATAAGATAGACACATGGGACCTCATCAAACTGACAAGCTTCTGCAAAGCCAAAGAAACCATTGAGAGAGCAGGGAGACAGCCCACAGACTGAGAAAAAATATTTGCCAACTGCATATCTGACAAAGGCCTAACATTTAGGATCTACAAGGAACTCAAACATGCCAAAAAGAAAAAAACAAACAGCCCAATTACAAAGTGGGCAAAAGATATAAATAGACACTTCTCAAAAGAAGACACAAGTAGCCAACAGATACATGAAAAAATGTTCATCCTCACTAGTCATCAAAGAAATGCACATTAAAACCACACTGAGATACCGCCTAACTCCAGTCAGGATGGCCAACATCAATAACTCAAAAACAACAGATGCTGGAGAGGATGTGGGGAAAAGGGAACACTTCTACACAGTTGGCAGGAGTGGAAACGAGTACAACTTCTGTGGAAAACAGTTTGGCGATTCCTAAAAGGTCTAAAAATTGCCCTTCCATATGACCCTGCAATCCCCCTACTGGGAATATACCCAGAGGAACTCAAATCACTCTGTGAAAAAGACATCTGAGCATGCATATTTATTACAGCATTGTTCACAATAGCAAAAACATGAAATCAACCCTGCTGCCCATCGAAAGAGGACTGGATTAAAAAAATGTGGTACGCCGGGCTCGGTGGCTTAGCCTGTAATCCCGCGCCTTTGGGAGGCTGAGGTGAGTGGATTGCCTGAGCCCGCGGGTTCGAGACCCGCCTGGGCAGCGAGACCGCATCTCTACAATAAATCAAAAAATCAGCCGGGCGTGGTAGCGCATGCCTGTAATTCCGGCTACTTGGAAGGCTGAGGCGGAAGGATCGCCGGAGCCCAGCAGGTCGAGGTTGCGGTGGCCGGAAGCGGCCACTGCACTCCAGTCTGGGTGACAGAGTGAGACTCCAACTCAAAAAAAAAAAAATGTGGTACATATACCCAACGGAATATTATGCGGTCATAAAGATGGACAAAATTATGAACTTCACAGCAACTTGGAAGGACTTAGAGTTATAATACTGAGTGATCTATCACAGAAACAAAGAACTGAATATTACATGTTCTCACTCACAGGTGGACTTTGAGCAATAATCGTAATACTATAAGAAAAGGATTGCCAGTAGTGGGAAATTGCAGGGGGTGGGGAGGGATTGGCAGTAGTGGAATTCTGCTGGAGGAGGGGGATGTACCTCATCAACAAGGGTGCCTGCATAATGAACATTTGTATACTTAACCCTGAATTGTACCATCTTTAAAATTAAAAATTTAAAAAAAAAAAAATGAAAAAATAAAGTAGCAAAGAGTAAATTAAGAACCAAAAATAGTTCAAAATACTGGTAATTAAATCAGCCCCATCTGCAATTTGTCTACTGATTTTCAAAATATTTAATAGCAAATGGTGTTGGTGAATTGGCGATCATTCCAACAGCCAGCAGCACTCCTATAAACCACTTGCCCAGCTTTGCCATGTTTTATACACCAGCAGGAAAGTCAGTTCTTCATGAGTCTTTCTCTTCCGTCTCCTGAAAGACAGGACCCTTTTCGTCCTAATTTGTTTCCCTTACTGTGTCTCATGCCTAGTTAGCTCTATGTATTATTAATTGAAAAAAGAAAACTAAAATTGAAATCAAGATTGAATTTGGCTTGGAACAGTGGATAGAATTGACATAAGTGTGGAACTCTCTTTATTCCCACCCCCTCTTAAATTACTCTGTGTGCAAATATACTGTTTTTAAAGAAGTCCCTTAAATGCAAGTAACTATTCTTTCAGGCTCCATATGGCCACTCAATCAAATATTTCTGTGGCATTGTTTAAAACATCCAAAGTAATACATTGGAACAATTTTTAGTTTCTGTTTGAGAGCACAAAAATATTTTGATCAAATCATTTGAGTTATTAGCTTTTTACAAAACAGTCACAAAGAATGGTTTTATATTGAGCAAACACTTCCAACTAAGGCTATTTGCAGTTTGGCAGTTTTTTGGAATCAAGTTGCTTAGTATTTTAGGTTTTGTTCTTTCTGGTAAATATGAGCCCTCTCCCCCTCAAAAAGACAAATTGCTTTGTTTGATTCGTTTCGTATCTTGCAGCAGTGCATTCAGAGCTAAAAGCTGTTGCTGCATCTTTTTACTGAGTGATAAATCACTTGTGTTTTCACCAGTAGCTTTGTGCTTAAGTAAATACCTCTAAATATAACCTAACACTAGCATTAGCTTACCTAAAAGACACCCCTTCTGTGTAATTTCTAACATCCTCAAAAGAAACAGAGATATAGAAACTAGAGCCTAGAGTACTCAAAAAGATAGACTTTTCTGCCAGACTTAATCAAACATCATGAATTCCATAGACTTTTCTGTATCAATAGCTTTGTTAAAAAAAAAAAAAAATCCCTCCATAAATAGGATGACAGTGGAAAGTATGTTGCCTGTGTGATTGCTTGGCATAAAATTCATTAGATTCTTGCTTGCTTTCTATCAGCATCACTTACAGCTGCAAGAAAAACCAACAGCACCTCCAACAGCAAAGACAGCAAAGTGAACTCTGGCATTCATTTCATGTTTATTTTGATAGGAGACCTATATTCATTTCAATGAAATTTTGACAAGAAGCAGCAGCAGCAATGAGTTCATTTCCTTGAATTCTCTTTGCCCAAACAGCTTAAGAGCTTGCCCTTTCATAGAAAGACATTTCTGTGGCCATTTTATCTAAGAAGTAATGTTTCCCATTTTTCATGCATTTGGAGGGACAGTTTACACAAAAAGTGCTATTCTGAGGATTAATTTTTTTTTTTTTTTTTTTGAGTTGGAGTCTCATTCTGTCGCCCAGACTGGAGTGCAGTGGCCGCTCCCGGCCACCGCAGCCTCGACCTGCTGGGCTCCGGCGATCCTTCCGCCTCAGCCTTCCAAGTAACCGGAATTACAGGCGCGCGTTACCACGCCCGGCTAATTTTTTTGATTTATTGTAGAGAGGAGGTCTCGCCAAGTTGCCCAGGCGGGTCTCGAAACCGTGGGCTCAGGCAATTCACTAACCTCGGCCTCCCAAGGCGTGGGATTACAGGCTGAGCCACCAAACCCAGCCTGAGGATTAATTTTTATGAGTCAACTTGTACTGTTTTACTTCCAAGAGCTAAATGTTAGCATTCATATTCTGAAGTCTTTTTAAGTATTGTCTGCTAATTAATACAGATACTTTATAATTATTTGAATTATAATTATTTAATGGTTATAATATTGATGTAAAATTTACTAAATCACCTCTTATTATATAGTCAAAGATTTTTTTAATTCAAATGACTATATAATATACATGAACATCTCACTGGTTTTGGGGGGGGGTTGTTTGTTTGTTTTTGTTTTGTTTTGTTTTTTGAGGGAAAGCAAGATTTATTGAGAGGACAGAAAGGCTCCCAGTGGGAGGGGACCTGAGAGGGTTGCCCAACATCTCACTTTTTTTAACTTTTAATTTTTTTTATTTTAAAGATGTGGGGTTCAGTTCAGGGTTAGGTATACAAATGTTCATTATGCAGATACCCTTGTTGATGAGGTGTGCCTCCCCGCTTCCCAGGCAGATTCCCATTACTGTCAATCCTTTTCTTATAGTATTACAATAATTGTTCAAGATTCACTTATGAGTAAGAACATGTGATACTCAGTTCTTTGTTGACATCTCACATTTTAAGTATCAGTAGCAGCTAACCTTTCAGCAGTATTGCCTTTTCAACTCTCTAAAAACTGTTTAGAAAATTTCCCTTTAATGACATCAGGTTTAGTAGTGAATCTGAAGATAATTTAAGAGACGAAAAAAACAGTGCTAGAGAGACAAGAGAAGATATTTTGATCACAAGCACAAAATTTCTCAACCTGAACAAACTTTGAGTCATCCAATTTGCTATAAGTTGCCCCAAGAAGAAAAGCAGTGAATAACAAAAAACTATTTTCAATAAGTGAAAATTCTATGATATTAAGTTAGAAATTTCTGAACTACTGACTACTATTTCAGTGACCTCAATACATCAATCATTGCAAGAAAATGTTTCAAGTTAGTTTTGACAAGAAATGAGTGAATACAGCTCATTTTGCTATTATAACATACCCTTAGTCTTAAGAAGTTCTGAAGCTAAAATTTGGGATAGTTATTAATATTATAATTTTTTCAAGTTTATAAAAAGATTTGTAACAGAGTTATTTTAAATATAGTAAATGCCACAGTGCATTAAGTATTTACTTGAAGATTATTTTCTATTTTGCCACGGATCAGACAAAAAGTTGATAAAAATGATTGACAATTTGTCAAAAGTAAGATGCAGCAACTTGGAAAATAAGAAGTTATGGTACACTTTTCAATTTCATTTATAAATACTTTTCCCCAGAGATGAATCTCTATATCATGTGTCAGAACACACAAAGTACAAAGTACAATTAAGTAGGTAATAACACAGTTAACTATTTAATTGTACTGTGTACTTCGTAGTGTAGGAAAATTTAGGTAGGCTTATTTTTTCATTCAACAACAAAAAAATTCATCCCATACCATCTATGTGTTAGATATTAAGGGGAAAAGGATGAAATAGAAAGATGAATAAGGTTAGTAAGACATGGGTGGTTTTGTGGTGTTCACAATGTAGTGGAAGAAATAGAAAATGACCAATATCTAACAAATAATGTAAAAATGTTCTATACATAGCGATTTGGAAGTACAGAATGGAAGAGGAGTCAGGGAAAGATTGACAAAGGTGGGTCTTAAAGGATAAACAGAAGTTCACCAAGTAGAAAAGAAAGGAAACTCGGCCAGGTTCAGTGACTCAGCCTGTAATCCCGCGCTTTGGGAGGCCGAGGTGAGTGAATTGCCTGAGCCCGAGGGTTTGAGACCTGCCTGGGCAACTTGGCGAGACCTCATCTCTACAATAAATCAAAAAATCCGCTGGGCGTGGTAGCGCGCGTCCCAGCTACTTGGAAGGCTGAGGTGGAAGGATCGCCGGAGCCCAGCAGGTCGAGGCTGCGGTGGTCGGGAGCGGCCACTGCACTCAAAAAAAAAAAAAAAAGAAAAGAAAGGAAAACTATCTCCATCAAAGGGAATAGCAAGTATGAAGGCAAAGTGAGTGCTCAGGATATGAAGTCACAGACAACACTGTAATGCTGAAGAAACAAATTGGGAAGGGGTAACAAAAAAAACCAGAGGTGGTCAGAAGTTAAAGAAGCAAAGAGAGATTTCAGAGGAACTATTACAATAGGGAAAAATAAATAGAACTGAGCTTTATTGCAAATATATCACAGACAAATGGGAATTTATAGCTAAAGAACATTGTGAGGATGAGTGGATGGAAATCACTAAGAGGAAACATCAAGTGTTAGGATTCCGTCCAAACCGACTCAACAGTAGGATTCTTTCTGAAGGTAGGCCAGGATGATCAGATCTCAAGAGTGAGAGATGTGGAATTTGATCAGAGATTGAGGGTAGAGATCCTCACAAAACCTGACCCAGCAGGAATCTTGCTGAAACTGGACTGAGAGGCCAAAAGACAGAGCCCAAGGGTAAGGCCTAGTCAAAAAGAAAACTTGGAGGACTCTGACTAAATCGAGTCTTTGTCAGGGGCTTGAGGACATATTTGAGTGACCTTTTAAGCAAAGCTAAAGGGCTTGTCCATCATTTAGCAAAGAGAAAGCCAGAAAAGGTTAAGAACAGGAAAAAAATAAAAAACAAGATACAATACTTAGAAATGAAAAATATAGTCATTTAGATTAAAAACTCAGTCAATATATTGAAAAATAAGAGTTAAACCCAGCTAAAGACAGAGTTAGTCATCTGCAAGATAAACAGAAAAAAATGCCCAGGATGCAGTCCAGAGATAAAAAGAGATGGGAAAAAATAAAGAGGAGTTAAAAGACAGAGCTAAGGGCAACACTTTTGGGTCCCCTCCCACTGCGGAAGCTTTTCTGTCCTCTCAGTAAATCCTACTTTCTCAAAAAAAGAGAGAAAAAGACAGAGTTAAAATACGAAAATTCAATATACATCTAAATGGAGTTGCCAAAAAAGGAAAAATGGAGAGAAAGACAAAGGAGGCAAACACCTGAAAAGAAATGTCTGAAAGAAGTGAACTGCCATGTTGTGAGATAGCCTGTGGACAGAAGCACTGGAACGCCTCAAGACTGAGAGTGGCCTCTGCAGCGAGGAGGTAAGGACTTCCAGACCTACAGCTACAGGGCTGAATTTTGACAACCACCACGTGAGTATGAAATTTCAAGTTCTAGAAAGGAACACAGTCTGTCTAACGCCTTATGCGCAGCTTTGTGGGGACCCTGAGCCTAGGACCCAGTTAAGATGTGCCTGGACTCTGACCCATAGAAAGTGTGAGAAAATAAATCAAAGGACTTATATCCATGAAAGAAAGACATGCAAACTTTCCAATAGTGGAAATAAGAATGGTGAAATACTCTAGAGATCTTCAAATGTAGATGGTTGACCACTCAGTGGACACGTTGGAGAGGGTTTAAGCTTTCTACATGAATAACAGAACAAGACGATACCCCTGGGAACACCTTTGATGTGTCTCACCAAAGTCTATGCATCCATCTGGAAGCTTCACCATTAAAAGCATGGTAGATTCTGACTAAGCCTTCTTGGTCATGTCTCAGAGAAAAATGCCCATGTTTAACAGGCTGTCCCCAAAATCCTGGCATGCCTTGACTGCTTATATCCTTTCTACCTTGAAAATAATCCAGGCCTCCTGACATAGACTTTTGTCAATGCCTGTCAGAACGAATGATGTATTGAGCACCCATTATGTCTCATGCATGATATATGTTAATTTTCTTTTACATTTGAAGTATGGTGATTTAAGCCATATTTAATCATGGGTATTCACCCCAGGACATGCTCCATGTATTATGAGCAAGATACTATAATACCTTTCTAGAAAAATAATGCAGCTTATCCATGAAAATCAGCTGGAATAAATAGATAAATCATGTTCATGGTTTGTGAATTGGCTCCGCATTGTGGATACTCACTTGAAGCCAATCTGGGATCTTGTCCTAATAACTATAGAAGTGAGCCAGGGAGATCTTCCAGTATCAGAAATTGGAGTGGAAGTGTCAGTCCACATCTGGAATATGCAGTGGCAGAAGATGTAGGATATTATTATTCAATATTACTCATTTAGATTTGCTGGCAAACACCACACAAACCTAGCAATAGAAATAGGGGCATGGACTATTTTTCTAAAAGGAATAACAATTATAGTCAATTTTTATTGTAACTCTTGACTAGTAGAGGGCATTTTAAAAAATATATTGATTGTACAGTCATAAGCTATGCATGATTACTTATAAATTTATAAGCATATGTCATGAAGGATCACACAATAACATTCATGTACCCACCTTTCCAGCTAGAGAAGCAGCAGAGATTTTTGTCTCCTCTGATGTAATTGTGAGTCTGAGAAGTATCTTGAAAGAAGGCTCAGATATAAAAGTCTGCAGATACAAGTCTTCAGAGTCAACATAAAGTGATCAAGACCTTGTGTAAACTACAGAACAAAATGTGTCTACATTGACCTATGTCCCTTTTCTCTTGTCTATGACACCCACCTACCCTCTTTAGTTCTCCAATAAGGTCATCTTTTATTTTTATTATTTTTTTTATTTTATTTTATTTTTTTAGTTGGAGTCTCACTCAGTCGCCCAGACTGGAGTGCAGTGGCTGCTCCCGGCCACCGCAGCCTTGACCTGCTGGGCTCCGGCGATCCTTCCGCCTCAGCCTTCCTAGTAGCCGGAATTACAGGCATGCGCTACCACGCCCGGCTGATTTTTTTTTTTTTTTTAATTGTAGAGATGAGGTCTCACTGCCCAGGCAGGTCTCGAACCCGCAGGCTCAGGCAATCCGCTCACCTCAGCCTCCCAAAGGCGCGGGATTACAGGCCAAGCCACCCAGCCCGGCTAAGCGCATCTTTTAAACACAAAACTTCTAGCTACTCAATGGAATAGCTCTCTTTGCCCTTGTGTGAATGTGGGTTAGAGATGCCTCTATCCATGCCAACTCAGCCTCCCGGTCTGTGTGACTTACCACCAAGCTCTCTGGTTTGAAATCTCTTCATTCCATATTCCATCCCATTCTCTTAGGTCATCAGTGCAAGATTGCATCAATAACGTGAGGAGAAATGAAGAAACATGGGAAAATTCCAGGACAAATAAAAACCCCAACTCCCAAGTATTTAATATAGAATGCCTTTGATGGGGATATATTAGTGTTTTATGGTCGCTCTAACAAATTACTTCAAACTTGTTGGCTTTAAATAACAGAAATGTATTCTCTCATAGTTCTGAAGGCTAGAAGTCTGAAATAAAAATGTCTGAAGAGTCATGCTCCCTTTGAAGACTCAAGGAAGAATCTGTTCCTTGCTTCTTCCAGCTTCCAGTGGCTCCAGGCATGTAGCTTGTGGTCACATCCTACCATGGTCACATTGCCTCCTCTTTTTTCGCAAAACTCCCTCTGCCTCTCAGTAATAATACATGCGATTGCATTTACAGTTCACCCAGATCAACCTGGATAAGAGTTTCATCTTAAGATCCTTAACTTAACCATATCTTTTGACATATTAAGTAATATTCACGGGTTCTAGGAATTAGGACTTGGACATATCTGTTTGGGAACCACCATTCAGCCCACTGCAGAGGATGGTCATGTGAGTGCTTGAAGTAGAATCGTTGATGAACATTTGCAAAACTCCAGCTACAGCCTGCAGATACTGTACATATAAACTTAGAGAAAGTTACTTGGCCTCCCTCTTGGAGCCTCCCAAAAAGCTCTCCACAGTTTGCCACTGGAAACTTCCACCTCCCCCGCAGCACACACACATTGTGGGGCTCCAGTATGCAAGTTCCAGAAGTAATACAATACCTTAAAACATCCAATAAATCTGTTTTTCAAGATAATCTTGTTTTTCAAAGACCTTTTAAGTCTGGCTTGGCACTTAATGAGATAAAGATGAATCTTAGGCCTTTGCACTAAAAAAAGGTCCGTTTCTGTGATTATAACAATAATAATTATCATTGTTACTAAGACACTAATCTATTGACTCACTATAGAGACTTCATTTTTGTATTCATGTCTATGTTAGAAAAAGCATTTAGCCTCTAGGTTCCAGTTTTCTCAGCTACTAAAATCGTGAAATTTTATGCTATAGTATATAACAGAAAATATATAATAAACTAGTTTGTGAAAAAGATGGCTGAAAATTATCCACAAGTAGTAAATAGGAAAAATTAAGTCTTGTATTTTATAATACATACAAAGCATAGTATTTTGAGGTAACCAGACAAAAAAAAACAAAGAAAGCATCCTAAAAGCACCTAAAGAAAAAAGACAAGTCAACTTCAAGCAAACAAAAACAGATTGTTCAAATGCTGTCACTAGCAGTAATAAAAAGAAGCAACAATGAGTCATTCAAGTGCTGAGTTAAAACATTCAACCTAAAATTCAATGCTTAACTAAATCACAGTTCAGAAGCAAAATGAAAGAAAAACATTTCCAGTTTCTTAAAAAAATTACCACTCACAAATACTTATTAAATAAATGATTGGAAGATAATTCAGGAAGAAGGTAAGAAATGTATGCTAATGAAGAAGGAAGATGCAAGAAGCAATGGTAAATAGAGAAATCAGCAAGCACAAGTGAATCCAATCAGTATTAATTGTTTAAAGCACAAATACTAATTATTTATCTAGGGATAGAAATTAGGAGCAAACAAAACATAAAAAAGTGATAGCTTATGTATTTTTATGTGCTGGACATTTCTTAAGGTTCTCTCTCTCTCTGTATATCTGCATCAAAATATCTCAGAATATATGCTTTATATGTATTCATAAATATAACTTAATTTTTTTACTAATTGTGAATAATTTTCAGTCATTTTTTTCATAAACTAGTTTATTATATGTTTTCTGTAATATACTATAGCATAAAATTCCATGGTTTTATTAGCTGAGAAAGCTGAAACCCAGAAGTTACATGCTTTTTCTAACATTGACGTTAATACAAAAATTAATGAATGCATACATATATATTCTTTTGGGATAGTTGATATATTCTTTTGGGATAGTTGCTAATAATACCATCACTTACAGATGGAGAGACCAAGTCAAAATAGACTAAATAACTTGCTTAAGAAATTACAGCTGGCAAATAATAGACCAAGGATTTGAACCTGTATTCCTCATCAGGACCCTGTCCTACCACTATGAGTCAGTAACATCAAAGAAATATTTGAGAAAATTACAAAAAACGTAAGCAGTAATATGGGTTGGAGTTAAAGTATTACAATTGTCCTTCATCACTTCAGGAGACATTAGAGATCCTGATTAAAGTTAAACTTCGCTAAGATAAATAGGCAAAACAAACAAAGTCTCTTCTATGTTGCTGGCAGAAGGTGGTGTGGTATTATTGAGTAAATCTGAAGCTATGCATACTCTTTGACCCAACACTTCTGCCCCTAGGTATGTATGAGAAACTCTTGAGAATATACACAAGAAGATATAAATATTATATTCTTGGAAACAATGTATATAATAGAACAAAACTGTAAACATTGAAAATGCCTATTGAAGGGAGAATAGATCCAAATATTGGTATACCCAAATAATGCAATATTATACAACAGTGAAAATAAATTATCTATAGCTACCCATCATCATATGGATAAAATACAGCACATTAATATTAAGTGAGTAAGAAATTTCATGAGACTGATACCACTTTGTCATTTCTTTTTTTTTTCAGGTGGGGGTCTACCTCTATCATCCAAGCTGGAATGCATGCAGTGGTAAGATCACAGCTCAATGCAACCTCGACCACCTGGGCTCAGACAATCCTTCCACTTCAGCCTCTGGATTAGCTGGTACTATAGGCACATGTCACCATGCTTGACTACTTTCTGATTTTTTGTAGAGACGACACCTCACTATGTTGCCCAGACTGATCTTTAACTTCTGGACTCAAGCATTTCTCCTGCCTTGACCTCTCCAAGTGCTGGGATTATAGGAATGTGCCACTGCTCCCGGCCTCCTTTTTGTTGCATTTCTTAATTAGGCATATACATTTAGGATAAAATACTGAAAAATTAAAAGAAAGACGAAAATAAGATAAGAGAATGCATTAATAGGAGGAGCAAATAAGTTGATGAACATTGTTGTTAATGTTTTAACTCTTCAGTTGTTTAAACAGAACAGTGAATGAACAATGCATGTATGAATGATTTTATGAATGAATGAATCAATTACATCATGCAAGTGCTAATGATAGGTTTATGTCACTAATCAAAATGATGATTTCTTGAAACTGTAGAGGAGGTAAACTATTTTTCTCACTCATCCTAGGTTCATGACTGAGGCTCCTATAAATAAAAAAAGAGATTAACAAGAGAAAAGCATACAAATTTATTTGATATAAGTTTTATGTGACACCGGTGCCTTCATAAGGAAATGAAGACCTGAAGTGAAACCTAAATGTTTTTTATAGTAAGTTTAATTAGTCACAGAGAAATATGATAGACCAGATCAGGTATGAGCTAATGGTAATAAATGGAGAGAAACCTAACAATAACCTGGTGTATTCAGATTCTTCTATGTGATTCTTTGTCTTCAGACATAAGGATATTCCTTTTCTCTAGGTATAAGGAAAGGGCCCTCTCACCTGAGGGTCTTATGACATGCTTCAGCAGAAAGTCAGAAGATCCTAGATTTTATGACTTCCTTCAGGGAAGAAGGGCAGGAGAATATCAGAGAGATCTTTCTGCTTCCACAGTTTCTCAAATTTTTTTCAGCTTAAAATATTTTGGGGATATCATGTCCTGAGCCTCATCAAAAGCATGAAACGACATTTCTTCTCCATGGAAAATGTAAAAAAATGACAAGCCATTAGTAGCTGGTCATTCGTGTGAAGGACACATAGACAGAATCAAAGACAAAAATGAGATACTATTGGAGCTGGGTATTAAATAATAAATTTCCTTTTTATTCCTACTAGTCACTCTAGTAAGCATTGGAAGAAAAATGAGTTTCCTAGATTCAGTCTCAAATTCTGCTATCAAGTCGCTCTGTCAGTTCATCGAAATAAAGGAATAATTGCACTTCACAGCTGTGCAATGTCTTTTAGGCATGCATATTAATTCATAATTCTTATAATCTACCTATGAAATTACAGTATAGTAATAGATCATACCACTATTATGAAGCACCTAATAAGTACTCAATAATACTTAGCCATTATTGTTATTAATATTGATGTCATTCAGTACCATCCTATAATATACTAAAGTATTGGTCCTCAGTTATTATTTAGCATAAATATTACATTATTTAGCATAAATATTACCCTAGGGTCTTGTTAATATGCAGAATCCCAGGAATCATTACTGGTTATTCTGATTCCTCTGTTAAAAAGATAAGGTATAGAATCTATAATTGTAAAAATATTCCCATACAATTCTAATGCAGATGGTCCTCAGTCAATACTTTAAATAATATTATTTAGGAGGCCCAAAGAATATGCTACCCAATAAACCAAGGAATGTTATGTAACCTGATATACTTGCTAATCTAATGCATGTAAGCTAGGTTATAGGCATCTCCCACCCATCACATTATGATCTGGGCTGACCTAAGAAAATATGGATGGATTCACCACAGTATTTAGTTCCAGATTTTGAAACTTAACCCTGAAGCTCACAAACAAGTTCTGATCAATTTGGAAAAAGTTCTGAGGGGTCTATAGCAGGATTCTATAATTCATTCAACACTGATGACTCCGTCTTTTCTCCAAGAATTTCAAAGACTGATACAGAAGCTAAACTTGTAAGCCAGCATTTATAATCAACCATGAAAGATGTTATCATAGTAGTAAAGTCAAAGATCAAGTGGGATATGTTGATACGACTTCACAGAAGAGGTACATCTTGAAGAAGTTTCATAAGATAAATGGTAATGCTAATCTCTTAAACCAGAAAAGAGAAAGGAAAAACAAGGGCATGTGGAGTACAGGGCACTCAATGCAAAAACCTCAGTATGGCAAAGACCCCAAAGTGAGAGACTGCGGTGTGCTGGACCAATTTTAGAAATCTCAACACTTAACTCAGCCTTCTAAGATTGCTACTCTGTTACGGGGAAATCTGAGCACATCTCTGAAGAGGTACCATTCCACTGGTACTTCTCAGGAGCAAGCATATCCTTCCAATTTGTTCAAAACATGTATAAACTAAAATTAAAATTCATTTCTATTATTGGTTCACAAAAGGGTTGTCTGTTACTGTGGTGACTTGCTTTTCCTCTCTTTTCTGCAGTTGTACACATGCAGTATTTTTTAATGGTTTGGGGGAACATTCCTATCTTATTACCTCACAGTTCATTCTATATAACTTTTGATATGGCCAAAATCTAGGGCAGGGTAAAATGAACCTCCAGACGTACCATCAAATTAATTCTGACAGTTTACTTTTAAGACCCACAACCACCTGTGCTGACTAAAGTCTTTAGAGTGATCAAAGAGTCCAATATGGCTCAGAGAAAGCCCCTCATAGACCTGGCACCTGCATGCTGTCTTTTCTTTGTGTTCTCCCACTCTTCTGGAGACCCTGAGGAAGCCCCTCTGTACTGGGCCATATGAAATACCTTTTCAAGATCTAAGGAGTCCAGGTGAGAGATTACAGAAACTGATTGGAGCTCAGAACTAAGAAAATTTGCATTGAAGAGGGTTGGAAGGACAATTTCACCTTACTTGTGTTGCTCCTTCTCCTAGATGTTCAGTACAGCACAGAGAGATACCTTCTATGGAGGGAAAAGGAAGTAAAGTGAAAACCAGATTGCCATGGATCCCAGCAATGGGTCCACTTCAGTGAATTCCACTGCCAGGCACATCACATCCGAAATTCCAGTTTCTTGTAGCTAGAGGAAAACATCACAAATGCATGCTGTATTAAGTTTCACTCCTTTTCTCTTGAAAGTTGTTTTTGAAGGGGGGTAAAAATGTGCAAGGGAAGCTGACTTAGGATTTGGCTGTGAGTTCTTGCTCTAATTTCACTGGTTCTGTTTCCTATAAAGAGAATGTGCAATAGAAACCAAAAAGTCTGACCCTTCTGGTTGAGCTTGAGAGAGTATTGCCAATTATTGAAATCATGTAGAAGATAAGGCTATAAGCGGCAGGAAGCACCAAGTTGCTGGAAGGTGCCATCTCAGAAGGTAACTTCCTTCTTAGTGTCAAAGACCTGGAGAAATGCAAGCAGGATTTACCCACCTACCTAGACATAGCCTATTCTGGCTCAGCATTAAACAGGTAAGCTTATATTTATGTTTGCCATATGATAGTCACTGTTATTTTCTCTTGTTCTTGTATACTTTTAAATATTGTTCCTTTCAAATTCCAAAGGTGTTCCAGTGTAGATGATAACTTATATGGTGACTCTCAGTGGTAGTAATAACAGCTAATACTCTCTTAGTAACTATGTTTGAGGAACTATTATAAGAGTTTTGTATATACTAATTTAGTTCTCCTTTTATATGTCCAACAATTCATGTTGATACTAGTATTCTCATTTTACACACACACACACACACACACACACACAACACACACACACACACACACAACTGAGGCAAAGAGAGGTTGAGTAATTTGCCCAAGACTGTAGAGCTAACAAGTGGAGGAGCCTAGATTTCGTCCTACTAGTTAGGCTGCAAAGCCCTTATTTCAAAATACCACTCATAGTGCCTTTTAGCTATGAGGTGTATACACAATAATGTGCCTCAACTAGGAGGGACATATTCTTTTCTCCATTTTTTATATGGGAACACTGAGAGAGAAAGTAATTCAATAGGTACTTTGAAACCATACACTTGAGTCATCTGGCTTCAAAATCTATGTTCTTGATATCCACTCTATATTTTAGGGTCTATAAATTCTTAAACATTTCAAGAGCGCTTGGAGACTGGAATTTTCAAGAGGTTGCACACTAGACATCAGTAGACCATTTTTTCACTCTTACGATGTGTAGTAATATATCATAATTGAAGCCTCACCCTTCTGTAAGACAGCAAACACAGTTTTCACAGTTATGATTTTTATGGTTCAAGGAGAAAACTTTGATGTCTGCGGTCATAAGATATGAGTTAAATTTGGACCTTATGCAGGTCATTTATTTGAGAGTCTTTGTCTTTCAGATATGAAAACAAAGGCAAAGCTAGAAAAATGATACAGTCATTATAGTGCTATTAAAGCCCATGATGAATATTCTGTAGGTTTTGCCTCTAAGAATCTTAGATCTATCCATTAATTTATCAATACTTCAACCCAGGAACCTGGGAGCAATAGCAAAAGGTGTTACAATTTATCTGCTACAATTGACCTCTAAGATAAGTAAACCTTCTACAGCCACTCCTGGCAGCTGCCATGTGCAGAACATAGCAGTGGCCATCAACTGTAATATGTGACTATCAAGTTTACCAACTAGAGATGCAAAATATTAACATAGCCCTCCAGACTTTTCTTTGCCTACCAACACCTCTTCTGCATATGGTGACACTAGTCATTTTCAGTCAATTAGGCCAAAGAAGTTTTACTCAAACAGCTGCTTTTAGCATCTTTTCTGTAATTCTCATTCATTATTCCTTGCAGGGAAGAACAACAAATCGTGTGCAGAGTGTATAAAAATTAATAATAATAAGGAATCAAGAGACTGTGGGAACACATGAAAACACACACGCACACACACACACACACTGCAGTCTCCTTATACATGTGGTGGTAATTACAGGTTTCACAGTAGAAATATATAGTCCTCCATCACAACTCTCCCCAAGACCACTGGGGAAGGCCTAGTCTTCTTTTTTAAATTTAAAGTTTAGTTTTGATTTTAAAAACAACTTCTTACCACTTATAGTCATCTTCAGACATGACAATATCAATTTAATTTTATAAGAAACAACTCACTTGTGATCAGGAAAGCAAAGCAATCAATTAAGGAGCAGCGGAGAACAGAAAACAGAGAAGAAAACCAAAGAGGAAAGGTTTCTCTCTGCTTTAGGTCTATTTCTAATGAAAGTTCAATCATTATTCTCATATACTTCTTAATCCATTGAATATAAATTACCAGATTAAAGCTAGAATATGTTTTTATTGCCACCAGGAAGAAGAAAGATGGAAGGGAGGGAGGGAGGAAGAAAGGAAGGAAGGAAGGAAGGAAGGAAGGAAGGAAGGAAGGAAGGAAGGAAGGAAGGGAGGAGGAATAAAAGGAAAAGAGAGAAAGAGGGAGGAAGGGAAGGACAGAAGATGAAGAAAGAAGAGAAAGATGGAAAGAAAAGAAAAAGAAAACAGTTATAAAAATTCCAAAAATGTTAAAAAATTTGGATGGGCCCAACTTATTACATATAATTTATTCCTCATTTGTCTCTTCCTCATTCACGCCAGTTTAGCAAATCTGGTTTTTTTCCTTCTTTTATTCTTTAATAGGAACTAATCTCTACACCAATCCATAAATACGTAGCTCAGAAGCACCTTGCCAGTAATGTCAATGTCATAATTTCTGTCTCGACTTTCTGTGGTGCATTTTCTATACCCCAGGCTTCCAACATGTATGGACTTTGTGGGGAAGGAATTGCAATGGGGAGGTCCAATCATGTTTGCTGAGAAGTGCTCATGTTTCACAAAATAAAAGCTAAAAGAAAGAGGAGGAGGAGGCGGTGGTAGAAGGAGGAACTTGTGTTATAATCCTCTTTGCAAGATAAGATGTCTTTTACTATTCTCTCAGAGAGAGCATATTAGAATTAAATAAAAACAACAAAACATACCCTGGTGATGATTTAGTAGAAAAGACTTGGAAAATTTCACTGGATTCATCTTTACCAGTTATGGTTAAGTGAACATGGAAAAGCACTTAACCTCTGAGTCTTAGTTTATAATCTTAGTTCATAAAAGGAAGATAATAATAAATCTATGTCATTAAGTTGTTATTTAGCCAGTAAGACCAAATAAGATTGTGTATATAGGAAAGTACTTTGTAAGCTGTGATATTCTAAAGTTATTGCTTGTGGACATTGATATGCTTGGTTCTGAAAATAAATACATGTTGCAAAAGAAACCTATTCTGTTAATTTATTGATAAACTTTTTGCTCATAATCACTCACTGAATTTATTCCTATGCTTCTTGATAAAATATAAATTAATTTTTTTAATTATTCATGCTACTATTTTTTCCCACCCTTTTTTCATACCTTTAAAGAGAACAAATAGATACTAGCCAGATGGAAGAATAAGAATTTCTTTTTTTTTATTTTTAATTTTAAAGATGTGGGACACAATTCAGGGTTAGGTATACAAATGTCCATTATGCAGGCACCCTTGTTGATGAGGTATGCACCCCCCAGCGGATTCTACTACTGCCAATCCTGCCCTCCCCCACCCCCGCCCCCAGCAGTTTCCCACTACAGCTAATCCTTTCCTTATAGTATTGCGATAATTAGTCAAGCTTCACTTATGAGTGAGAACATGTGATGTCCCCTCGAAGAAACATTAATTTGAACAAGCAAGCATTCATGTAAATACCTTCACAAGATATAAGGGGTCCAGGTGAGAGGTTAGAGAACCCAGCTGGAGCACAGAACTAAGAAAAACTACATTGGAGAGGGTTGAAAGGACAATTTCACCTTACCTGTGTTGCCCCTCCTCAAGACACTCAGTGCAGCACAGAGAGATATCCCAATAGGGGGAAAAGGAGTAAAGTGAATACCACATGGCCATGGATCCCAGAAACAGGTCCACTCTAGTGAATTCCAGTACCAAGCAGACACCCACAGTCCCCCAAATTTGACCCTAGCATCAGCCTGGTCCCCATGGCGCCAGGCTTTAGGCCCATTGCAGCATCAGGACAGCCCCTACAGATCAAGCTTCCAGTTTAGACCCTATGGGTCCAAGACCCAGTCCCATTCTCAGAGTTCAAAGTTCCAGGCCCACCTTAACACCAAGCTAGCCAGTCTCATGAATGTAGGGCCCGGGTCAACCTCACTGCCCCAAAGCTCAAGGCTTTTCCCAACCCCAGTCCAGCTCCTATGGCCCCAAGCTGCAAGCTATCCCCATAAACTCAGGATCACCCCTATGGCCCCAGATTCCAGGTCTACCCCTATAGACCAAGTCTCCAAGAATTCTTCAGTGCTAAGCCAGCCTTCACAACCCCAAACCCTAGCCATCCTTATGAATCCAAGACTGAGACTTATCCCTATGGCATTAAGACCCAGGCCTGTCCATAAAGCAGGCTGGCCTCCATATCCCTATGCTCCAGGCCAACCTGTGTGAACCCAGGCAGAAGATTCACCCACTTGAAGAAATGAAGACCTAAAAATTGTCTAACAAATATTTAAAATAACCTTTTTTTTTTTTTTTGAGTTGGAGTCTCACTCTGTCACCCAGACTGGAGTGTAGTGGCCTTAGTGAAATAGAAGAGAACATATATAGACAACTAAGCACAATTTTTAAAAAGGAAAATGAAATGAGAAGTTTGTCTAAGGACAGAAATTTTAAAAACCAAAACAGAAATTCTGAAGATGAAGAGTACAATGACTAAACTAAAAAAATTCATTGAGAGCTTAAACAAAAGACACAATCAAGAAGAATTTTAAAAATCAGTGAATTAAAAGATGTGTCATTTATAATTATCCAATCAAAGGAACAAAGAGGAAAAAAATGAGAAAAAAGAAGGAAGACTATGGCAATGTATGGGACATGATCAAGCAAACCAATATATGCATATGAGAGACTCAGAAAGAACAATGAAAAAGAAAGAAACAAGGGCTTATTTTTAAAATAATGATAGAAAACTTCCCGAAACTGGAGAGGAAAATGAACAACCAGATCCATGAAACACAAAAAATGCCAAACAGATGGAGCATAAAAAGATTTCCACCAAAACACATAATTAAATTCCCAAAATTCAAAGACAGAATTTGAAAGCATCAAGAAAAAAGCAGTATGTCACCTATAAGAGAACCCATATAACATTACTAACAAATTTCTCAGCAGAAACCTTGCAAGTCAGGAGAGAGTATGATAATATTTTCAAAACATTGAATTAAAAAGATGCCAATAGCAATGTTATACCTGGCAAAGAAGTCTTCCAGCAATGAAGGATAGAGACTGTCCCAGAAAAACATAAGCAGAGCAAGTTCATCACCACTAGAATTGCCTTACAAGAAATGCTGAAGAGTTCTTCAAAGTTAAAAGAAAAAAAACACTAAGAATATGAAAAGATACAAAAGTATAAAACTCATTGTAAAGCAAGAATAGAGTCAAATTCAGAAATCTCTAATATTGTAATAGTGGCAAATGGTATAAATCACTTTTAATTATGGTATAAAAATTAAAAGACATAAGTATTAACAAAAAATATGGCAACAATAATATTTAATGAATATGCAATAGAAAAAGATATAAACTGTGACATCAATAACATAAGATATGAAAAAAGAGAAGTTAACATGCAGAGTTTTTATATGCAGTCCAAATTAAATTGTTATCAGTTTAAAACAAATTTCTGTAACTTTAAGAAGTTTTCATCAAGTTTCATAATATAAGAAAGAAAATCCACAGGCCAATATCCCTGATGAACACAGATGCAAAAATTTTTAGCATAATACTAGCAAACTAAATTCAACATCACATTAAATAGATCATAAATTATGATCAAGTGAGATTTATCCCTGGGATGCAAGGACACTTCAACACATAAATTAATCAATGTGATACACAACATTAACAGAATGCAAAATAAAAATCACATGATCATTTCAATAGATGCAGGAAAAAAATCTGGCAACATTCAACATCCTTTCATGATGAAAACTCTCAACAAATTAGTTATAAAAGGATGTGCCCCAATATAATAATGATCATATATGAAAGCCTACAGCTAACATCATACTCAGTAGTGAAAAGCTCTTCCTCTAACAGGAAAAAGACAAGGATACCCACTCTCACTACTTCTATTCAATACTGTAATAAAAGTCCTAACCAGAGCAATTAGGCAAGGAAAAAAGCCATCAAAATCAAAAAAGAAAGAGAAAGTTATCTCTTTTTTGAAGATAACATGTTCTTATGTCAAGAAAATCCTAAAGACTATACATACGCGCGCGCGCACACACACACGCACGCGCACACACACACACACACACACACACACACACACACAAAGTTGCAGGATATAAAAATCAACATCCAAAAAAATCAATATTTTTTCTATATACTAACAACAAACTATCTAAAAAAGAAATCAAGAAAGCAATCTAATTTAAAATAATACTTTTAAAAAACATACCTATGAATACATATAGCCAAGAAAGTAAAATATCTGTACATTAAGAACTACAAAATATTGATAAAATAAATTTTACAGACAAATGCAAGGAAAAAATATCAAATTTATGGATTACTGTTGTTAAAATTTCCATACTACCCAAAAAGATCAACAAATTTAATGCATTCCTTACCCAAATTCCAATGACATTTTTCAAAGAAATAGTTTCAACTTTTCTTTTCTCAGTAATAAGAATGCTATTTTTTTGTGTAGAGGAAGGACATACTCCACATGGGAATTCCATCGTCTGCCTTTAAGAAATAGACTGAAGGTGATTTTCTTGTACTTGCTGTTTTTCAAGCTCCTTTAATTCAGTAGACTCAATATATCAGAGAAGTATATTTTGGGGTAGCATATTCTTAACTCCTTCAATACAATGGAATATTATTCAGCCTTATAAAAGAAAAATATTCTGTTCTTAGTAACAAATGGATGAACATTATGCTAAGTGAAGTAAGCCAGACACAGAAACACAAATATTGCATGATCTCATTTATATGAGATCTAGAAAACATTGAACTTATAGTAACAGAAAATAGAATAGTGGTTCCCAGACCTGGGAGGTGGAGAAAATGGGAAGATGCTGATCGCAGATAGAAAGTTTAAGTTATGTGGGATAAATAAGTTATGGATATTTAATGTACAGCAGGGTTTCTATAGTTAATAGTACTCTAATGTGTACTCAAAGTTTACTAAGAGAGTAGATTTTAAATATTCTCATCACAAAAATAAATGCTAACTATGTGAGGTGATAGACGTTAATTATTTGAAAGTGGTAATCACTTTATAATGGATACAAGTATGAAAACAACATGCTATATACCCTAAATACGTACTATCTTAAGCCTAGGGTTGAGGAGTGGAGGGGAATACATATGCTGACTCAAGTATTGTCAATCCCAGTCTGGATACTAGTTTAGTGATCACACTGTATATAACCATCATCTGGAATTAAGCATAGTTCTTTCTAGGTCTTGTAAATAAGCAATATAAATCTAAAAAAGAAGATTTATTTAGGTTGAGTATACATACATTGTTTAGAAAAATAACAAACATTAAGCATTTCATACACAATAGAGGCCCAACACTGTTAATAAGCTGCTTATATATATACTTTATTTAAACAACCAGTTTCTACTGACACAAGGAATTAGCATGCTCATTAGTTTTTTTGCTGATCCCTCCAGATAACCTGTCTTCAGTTTCCTTAAATTTCACTTTATGTTTTATTCCACTCACCATGGAAAAAACTATTTATGTCCTTCAGGTACCTAGCCATTTTGATAGAAAAGGCTGGCTTCCTACTAGTGTCACCAGAGACAATCTCCTCAGGAAATCAAATTTCCATCTCTAGTACACTCAAGGTAATGCAAATAGAATCCAGCAAACCCTTTTAAATCCAGCAGCAGGACCCCAGCAGTTGTCCCACAAACAGCCCAGCTCAGCTACCCCATAGAACTAGTATTGTTTACTTAATCCACTACAAAACAGAGTATTCTGTGCTTTTGGTTTTTTTCGTAGGATTTACTATCTTACAATGAAGGTTTAATTTTTTTCAACAATATTAATTTATTTCAGTAAGGAAAATATATATTTGTCAGGAATGCCTTTTGTAAAATTGTTTCTTTTTCAAATATAGTCCTGACTCTCAAATTACTCATTTTCTGAGCTGGAAAATAAACTGTAAAATCATTACTAGGAAATGAATGGAACAATATGTGTACATAAGGTAGAACAGTAGTCCTGGGGTGTTGGTGGTGATGTTTTGTGTTGTTTTGCTTTTGAGGTGAGAAAGGTAGTCAGAAATATTTTCAATGCGTGCAATCTTTAAACTTCAATTTAAGATATGAATAGAAATTTTCTAAGTAGAAAAAGAATTTCAAGAAAACTTTTATTCATACTTCCAGGTTGGTTCTTCAGAACTAAAGAACATGAGAGTCCAGGTTTGAAAAGACCTTCTGAGGACTCTTACACCATAGACTAAAAGAGCTCACTCAAGACATACCATCACACTGTCTTAGAAAATTGGCAACAGAGAAAACACAATGAAGTATTTCTTTCAGAGAGAAAGAAAGAGGTCACACACAAAAAAAAGGAAATAAAAATGACACTCAACATTTGCTTGTTACAGAAATCTAAAAAACAATTTGAGGAATGATGTCTGATTTAGTATTCTATAGCCAGCTACACTGTTAATCAAATCTGAGAGTAGAATTAAGATGTTTCAGATATTTTTAAAAATTGGCCATCTTGCATCATTTCCTGGGCAGCATCTGTGTATTGTAAATTTTTAAACTTTATATTTTCCACCTACCTCAACATCCCCATAAACAGACTGTAAGCACACCACCAGATGCATGCATGTGATAAGGTGGTCCTAACACAAATTTCTTCACTTGATGATAGGTCAGTAACTGTGTCACAAACAAGCTTAAGAAGATTGAAATTATGTCAAGTATCTTCCAACCACAGTGTTATGAAACAAAAATTAATAACAAATAAATAGAAAATTATACAAAAACACAAAAATTTAACAAGAAACTCTTGAGTACTCATTGAGTCAAGGAAGAAATTCAAAGGAAAATTAGAAAATATCTCAAAGCAAACAAAGACAAAAATGCAACATGCTAAAACTTATGGGATGTAATAAAAATAGTTCTAGGGGGAAGTTTATAGAAAAAAATACCTAATCAATAAAACAAAAAGATCTTAAATGAATAGCGTAACATTTACCTCAAAGAACTAGAAAAAGAAGACCAAACTAAGCACCAAGCTAGTAGATGGAAGGAAATAATAAAGATTAGAGCAAAAATAGAGAATAAAAAAACAATAGAAAAGATGAACAAAATTAAATCTGGTTTTTAAAAAATGAACACAATTGATAAACCCTTAGCTAGATTAAGAAAAAAAAGACAGAAATATAATTAAAATAAAAAACAGAAGAAGTGATGTTACAACCATTGCCATAGAAATAAAAAAGCTTGCAAGAGACTTTTAGGATAGGCATTGTGGTCCATGCCTGTAATCCCAGCACTTTGGGAGGCCAAGGCAGGAGGATTGCTTGAGCCCAGGAGTTCAAAATCAGCCTAAGCAACATAAAAAGATCTCATCTCTACAAAAAATCAAAAATAGCCAGGCATGGTGGTATGCACCTGTCGGGCCAGCTACTCAGAAGGCTGAAGGTGAAGGTTCACTTGGGCCCAAGAAGTAGAGGCTGTAACAATCCATGATCTTGCCACTGCACTCCAGCCCATGTGACAGAGTGAGACTCTGACTCAAAAAAAAGAGAGAGAGAAACTTACAAACAATCATACACTAATAAATTCAGCAGCCTAGAAGAAATAGATATATTCCTAAAAACATATAATCTTCTAAGACTGAATCAAATACAAAACTTGAATAGACTAACAACAAATACCAACTAAATTAGTAATCAAAACTCTCCCAACAAAGAAAAGCCTATGACCAGATGACTTCACAAGTGAATTCCACCAAACATTAAAAAATAATTAATATCAGGACTGGATTAAAAAAATGTGGTACATATACACAATGGAATATTACACAGCCATAAAGAAGGACAAAATTATTAACTTCGCAGCAACTTGGATGAACTTAGAGACTATAATACTGAATGATCATCACAGAAACAGAGAATTGAGTACCACATGTTCTCACTCACTCATAAGTGAACCCTCAACAATTATCATAATACTGTAAAAAAGGGATTGGCTATAGTGGAAAACTGCCACGGTGGGGAAGAGGTGCACACCTCATCAATAAGGGTACCTGATCTCAAACCAGGTGAAGTGGGGACCAAAGGGAGGCCCAAACTTCACCTACACAATGACCATTTGTATAACTAAACCTGAATTGTACCCCACATCGTTAAAATTTTTAAAAAGGAAAAATAAAATTAAAAATCTGTATTAACTCTAAAATTTAAAAAATGGAAGATATACCACCTGTAAGTTACCTCCTCCCACCCATTATAGGAGGGCTGCTATTAAAAAAAGAGAGAGAGAAATGAAACACAAAATAACACGTGTTGGTGAGGATGTGGAGAAATTAGGACCCTTGTGCACCACTGGAAGTGGGAATGTAAAATGGTGCAACCACTATAGATAACAGTGTTTCCTGATCTAATCCAGGTGAAGTGAGAGCCAAAGGGAGACCCAAACTTCACTTGTATGTAAACCACTTATGTACCCAGTCCTAACTCGTACCCTTCATCTTTAAAATAAATAAAGTACATAAATACATAAATAATATCCATCCATCTTCAACTCTTTCAGAAAATAAGAGGACGCACTTCTGAACTCTTTTTGTGAAGCCGGACTCACCCTGATACCAAAATTAGACAAAGGCATCACAATAAAAGAAAACTACAAGCCAGTATCCCTGATGAAAATGGGTGCAAAATTCCTCAACAAAACATAAGCAAACTGAATTTGCTAAATATTAGCAAATCAAATTCAAAATTATACCCTCTGACGAAGAGGGATTGGTCCCTGGGACACAAGGATGATTCAGTGTATGCAAATCAATCAGTGTGATATACCACATTAACAAAATGCAGGATAAAGGTTACATCATCATCTCAATAGAGGCAGAAAAAGAATTTGAGAAACTTCAATATCCATAAAAAAAAATTCAGGGAATTACGTACAGAAGAACTTTTCCTCAGCACAATAAAGACCATATATTTTTGAAAGCTTACAACTAATATACTCAATGGTGAAGAACTGAAAGCTTTTCCTCTAAGATCTAGAACAGGGAAGGGGTGATCACTATTGCCACTTCAACTCAACATAGTACTCAAAGCCCAACCAGAGCAATTAGACAAGAAAAATGTTATGTATTTATTTTATTTATTTTCCTTTAATTTTTTTTTTATTTTAAAGATGTGGGTTACAATTTAGGGTTAGGTATACAAATGTTCATTATGCAAGTGCCTTTGCCTTTGTTGATGAGGTGTGTCCCCCACTTCCCCAGGCAGATTCCCCTTTTCCCTGCTCCCCTCCTGGCAGTTTCCCACTACTGCTGATCCTTTTCTTATAATATTATGATAATTGTTCAAGGTGCACTTATGAGTGAGAACATGTGATTTTTTAAAAGGCATTCAAATAAAAAAAGAAGTAAAATTATCTTTGCAGATAGCATGTTCTTTTTTTTTATTTGTGCTTAACTTTATTTATTTTTAAAATTTTACTTTTTTATTTTAAAGATGTGGGGTATGATTCAGTGTTAGATATACAAATGTTTATTATGTATGTACACTTGTTGATGATGTGTGTCCCTTCCCTTCCCCCCCACAGATAAGTGAGAACATGTGGTACTCAGTTCTTTGTTTCTGTGATAGGTCACTCAGTATTAAAGATTCTAAGTCCATCCAGGTTGCTGTGAAGTTCATAATTTGAAAAAAAATGTGGTACATATGCACAGTGGAATATTACGCAGCCATAAAGGACAAAATTATAGACTTCACACCATGTTCTTATATCCAGAAACTCCTAGAGACTTCACAAGTAAACCAGTAACAACCAAGAAAATAAATTCAACAAAGTTGCAGGATACAAAATCAGCATACGAAAATCAGAAGTGTTTCCATACACTAATGACAAAAAATCTTTAAAAGAATTCAATAAAACAATCACATTTTAAAAAGTAACAAAAAATAAAATAATTAGGAATAAATTTAACCAAAGAGGTGATAGATCCATACACAGAAACCTATAAAACATTGATAAAAGAAATTGAAGAAGATACAAATAAATGAAAATTATCTCATGCTTATGAATTGGAAAAACTAATATTTCAATGTCCATACTACTCAAACAGAGATATATATTCAATGAAATCTTGACCAAAATTCCAATGATATTTTTCACAGAATTAGGCAAAAACAATCCTAAAATTCACATGGAATCACAAAAAACCCCAAACAGCTAAAACAGTCTTAGACAAAAAGAACAAAGTTGGAGATATCACACTAATGGATCTGAAAAATCTCCTACAAAGCTATAGTAATCAAAACATCATGGTACTAGCATAAGAAGACAATAAGATAAGAGAGAGAGCCCAGAAGTAAACCCACACATTTACAGCCAACTGATCTTCAACAAAGGTGCCAAGAACACCCAATGAGAAAATAACAATCTCTTCAATAAATGATGTTGAAAAACTGAATAACCACATCCAAAGAATAAAATTGAGCCCTTATCTCACCCATTGTACAAAAATTAATCAAAATGAATTAAATGTAAGACCTGAAACTGTGAAATCAGTAGATGAAAACATAGAGGGAGATTTTTCAAAATTGACCTTGGCAATGAATTCTTGGATATTATGCCAAAAGCACAGACAGAAAAAGTAAAGATATACAAGTAGGATTACTTCAAACTAGAAGTCTTCTGCATAACAAAGGAAACAATCAAATAAACAAAAAGGGAACCAATGAAATATTTGCCAACCATATATCTGATAAGCAGGCAAAATCCAAAATATATAAGAAACATAAACAATAACTTTTTATTAAAAAATGGGCAATGAAACTGACTGGGGTCTATGAGAAGGTGTTCACCATCATTAACCATCAGGGAAATGCAAATCAAGCTACACTGAGATATCACCTCAAATCTATTAGGAAGACTAGTATCACACACATAAGATAACAAATATTTTTGCTAGGATGCAGAGAAAAGGGAGCCCTGTGCACTATTAATGAGAATGTAAATTGGTATTCACTATGAAAAACAGTATGGAAGTTTCTTAAAAAATTAAAAATAGAACCACCATATGACACAGTAATCCCACTTCAGAGTATATATCCAAAGGAAATGAAATGGGAACTTTAAGGTGATTTCTGCATTCCCATGTTCACTGAAGCACTATTCATAATAACTAAGACATGGAAGCAAACTAAATGTACACTGATGGATGAATGGATAAAGAAAAGGTGGTATAAATACACAATGGCATATTATCCTCCCTGAAAAATGAAAGGAAACACTACAATTTGCAAACGACATGGATGAACCTGGAGGACAATATGCTAAATGAAATAAACCAGACACAGAAGAACAAATGCTACATGATTTCACTTATATGATGAATCTAAAATAGTCAAATTCATACAAGCAGAGAGCGAAATGATGGTTGCCAGAAGCTGAGGGGAGAGGAAAAGGGGGGAGTATTCATTAGTCAAGTATACAAAGTTTCAGTTATACAATATAAACCCTAGAGGTCTACTCTATAGCATTTGTACATATAATGGACAATACTGCATTGTGTATTTACAAATTTGCTAGGAGGCTAACACTATATAAAGTGTTTTTATCACAAATGTTAATAATAGTAATAAATAAAAAGAGTAGAAGGAAACTTTTGGAGGTGATGGATAGGTTTATAGCATAGACTGTGGTGATAGTTTCATGAGCATATAAGCATCTCCAAACTCATCAGGTTTTATATATGAAATATGTACAGCTTTTAGTATATCAATCATATTTTAATAAAGCGATTTTTAAAATACCTATTATTAGATTTATACAAGAAATGAAGTTCAAAGGAGCTATAGCAATCAATCAAAAGAGAGGTTTGTATGTCACTCTAGGGCATTTACAATTTAATTAGTAAGTATAGAAGAGCTATTGAACATTAACAAAATAGAGGAGACTCATGCTTATATTTGGATTTTAGAAAGAACATTCAGCAAGTGATATGGGAAGGCACACAATGAGAGTCAAAGAAATAGATTATGGGCCGGGCTCGGTGGCTCAGCCTGTTAATCCCATGCTTTGGGAGGCCAAGGTGAGTGGATTGCCTGAGTCCGCGGGTTTGAGACCCCCCTGGGCAACTTGGCGAGACCGCATCTCTACAATAAATCAAAAATCAGCTGGGCGTGGTAGTGCATACCTGCAATTCCAGCTACTGGGAAGGCTGAGGCGGAAGGATTGCTGGAGCCCTGCAGGTCGAGGCTGCGGTGGCCAGGAGCTGCCACTGCACTCCAGTCTGGGCGTTGGAGTGAAACTCCAACTCAAAAAAAAAAAAAAGAAATAGATTATGTATCCAATGCAAACAAATAGGAAAATATTTGCAAAACATATGATAAAAAGCTACAATGTTGATAAATCAGGAACCCTTATATATATAACTGAGGGAAATGGGAAGAGCAAACCAAAGGAAACATTGGCAAAATATGTAAACAGAAGGTTCACAAAATAAGAAATACAAGTGGTCAAGAAAACATAAATGCATATTAAACTTTTTATTCCAAATGCAGAAATAAAAAGAATGCCATTTTAGTCAAAACAATTAGCACAAAAAACACAAAAATTGATAACCTGGCATTTATGAATAAAAGGGAAGGAAGCACTCTCAAACAGTTGCAGAAAATGTAAATTACTACAATACTTCAGAAAGTTGAACAAAAAAATATTGAAGCCAAGGGATTATTTGTGGTCCAGAATGAATTCTCCTTTTACCTTCTGCCCTTCTGTAACTGCATTTTATACATGGCTTTGGTACAGAAATATGGTTAACCTACCCCAATTCTCCAAGACCTTTTTTTTTTTAATTTTTATTTTTTATTTTTGAGTTGGAGTCTCACTCTGTCACCCAGACTGGAGTGCAGTGGCCACTCCCGGCCACCGCAGCCTCATCCTGCTGGGCCCCGGCGATCCTTCCACCTCAGCCTTCCAAGTAGCTGGAATTACAGGCATGCACTACCACGCCCGGCTGATTTTTTGGTTTATTGTAGAGGTGAGGTCTCACTGCCCAGGTGGGTCTCGAACCCATGGGCTCAGGCAATCCACTCATCTCAGCCTCCCAAAGGTGTGGGATCTCCAAGATCTTTAATAGCAGTTCCATTTGGCTAAGTGGCTTATTCTTCTATTTCCACATTTTTAGGATCTAAGTCATTCAGTGGTGTTTATCAGGCATACCATTTTGGTTTAACTCCTTGTGTGGAAAGGATGATTACCTGATACAAAACTGAATACTCACTCTTTCAAACAGGGCTATGAGTTGAGACAGATTCCCAAACAAGACAGCTGAGGACAGTGGTTACCTAAAACACCCCTTGGAGAGGCAATAATGTGTAGTGGTTATGAGGACAGACACTGGGACCAAAGTTTTCTACCACTTACTAGCTATGTGAATGAACTTGGGCAATTCTTAACATCTCTAACCTGTTTCTTCAACTATAAAATGGGGGTAATAATAGTTACTACATGATAGTGTTAATGGGAGGACCACTGGCACATAGCAGGTGCTTTCTGTCATTTTTACTATAAATAATCTAAGAGAAAAATGGTATTGGCCTAAAATATGGCCTAGAAAATGAAGGCGGGAAGGATTATAGATAAGAAAGCTTAGATGGGGCTTGACCGCCCTTGTTTTCCTTTATTTTAAAAAAGGAAAGGGTTCAGACAAAAAGAGGAGCCATTTCGTTTGGTTTCTAATATTTATAATATGTTTATAACAATTCTCCAGAGAGTTTGCACTTCCGAAAACTCAAACACACAATGAGTCCCTCAGGAGTTGAGCTTTGGTCTATCTATATCCTCAGTAACCTAATGTGATCTCTTGTGCAATATTTTAGAGTCTTCAAAGTTTTCAGTCTTGCTTTTATCATGCTGCTTTTGTGATATTCAGACTATGTGTTAATGTTGTTACTTAATTAGCAAACTCATAAATCTTACTCAGCATTCAGAAAATGGCACTTTTAGCACATTTCTCTACTTCAGGGGCCAGAGAGAAGCGTTTGATTCCAAATAAATAAGATGAAATTCAGACATCTCTGTGGATTCCGCCACTCCTAACCTCTTCCGATATTTCTTTAATTTTTGAAGTTAGACCTGTCTTCAATTCATCTTCAGTTCCTGGCATTCTTAACCGACTCCTTTTGACTCCACCTTTCCTGGTGAAAGTTATAAAACTTTGTCCGACTGTGCTCTAAGTTTATTTCTCCAAAGCCTGTCAACTGCCTTTGTCTCAAGGCCTCAGGCATCCAGGTGTTTCTTCTTTTGTGAAATGCCAATTTAAAGAGAAGAAAAGCATCAATGAGATTATCTTAGAGCAAAAGTTTTTAAACAGACTGTGAAACCCCTTTAACATTTGGCTTCATGACTTGATATGCCAAATCTCATTGGAATGAACTTGGAATAGCATTAATTAATTAAAACCAACTGATTACCCAGGAGTCACATACAAATAATCTTCACAGCTCACTGGAGGGACAGTGTATTAATTTGAGCTTTTAAAAAATGTATTTACCTCAGGTTATAGCAACTCTCTCCAGCCAACGTAAGGAAGAAAAAAAAATATTCTGATGTCTTTGGCACAGTAAGAAACAGAAGGGTTTTACAAAGGCAGATAAACTATGCAGGCAGATGAAGACATAGGTCGGAAGTTGAATCGAAACAAGTGTCAGAAGTGGCGGAACTTGTTCTTTCTAGAGAAACCAGAGTTCTGAAGCTAAGAGCTGGCAGCCTCGAAGAGTAGAAAGGAACTAAAGAGAAGCAATACAAGGAAATAATTTAAAAACTGTCCACATCCCTATAACTTGCCTCATTCCAACAGACTCCCATTTCCATGTGAATGGTGAAAGGAAGGTCTTGCACATTCACTGAGCATAAACCAGAGAACTGTTTTCTAAAGAAATTAAATCAACTGCTTGGAATAGCAGACGTTCCAAGTGTGGGGTTTTCTGCCCAGATTAAAGTAGCTCTTATTTTCTCCAGGGCATCCTGTGGGAGGACTGCCTGCCTGCAGTCCATCTATAGATTATAATATATAGACCATTTCATTTATATGTCTTAAAATGAAATGTGCTGGTTACCAATAACATCACACACACTGACAAACACACACACACACACACACTCACAACAAGTTTGCAATCTTTCCTTTTATTTTTTTTTAGCAGAATTTATTGAGAGGACAGAAAAGCTCCCACAGCAGGAGGGGACCTGAGGGGGTTGTCCTACAATCTTCCCTTTTAGATGAGGAAAATGCTTAATAGTTTGATAGGGAAACAGATCTACAGAGTAGCAGAAGAAACTTACACCAGCCATTTATGCCAATCAACACAGTGTTTTCTTCATAAAGGTGAATGGAAACCAATTCTCATGAGACAACTGAGAAAAATCATCTCACAAATAAAAATATCGAACAAGCCAAATAACTGATCTTGGAGAAAGCACAAATAATAAGAAAATAAAACTTCATACTTAAAGGGTCATCACTCATCATTTCCTGCCTGTACTATTGAAATATCCTTCTAACAAAACAATAAATAAAAAATAAAGGGTTATCAAGTGCCAAACAGGATGAATCTAAAGTGACTTACTTTAGACATATACTTATAAGATGAAGATAAAACCTAAAACTTCCCAGAGACAAAAATAAAATGTCCTACAAAGCAATGAGTTTCAGGATACCAGATATCTCCAGTCCCCCTCCTTGGCCTGTGTCATAGCTCCCTGGCCCAGGCCTAATTTCATCACATCTGTAAAGGACATTCCACATGAACTGACACTTACCTCAAAGAGACAACAAACCAACCCAAGTGCATACTGTTTTTCTAGTGGATAATCCTGAGAGGCATTGCACATACTTCTCAAAAGTTACGAACAAGCCTGGCTCGGTGGCTCAGCCTGTAATCCCTCGCCTTTGAGAGGCTGAGTTGAGTGGATTGCCTGAGCCCGTAGGTTCGAGACCCGCCTGGGCAGCGAGACCTCATCTCTACAATAAATCAAAAAATCAGCCGGGTGTGGTAGCGCATGCCTGTAATTCCGGCTACTTGGAAGGCTGAGGCGAAAGGATCGCTGGAACCCAGCAGGTCGAGGCTGCGGTGGCCGGGAGCGGCCACTGCACTCCAGTCTGGGCGACAGAGTGAGACTCCGACTCAAAAAAAAAAAAAAAAGGTACCAACAGACTCAAGCTCCTGTGTATCACAGCAGTGATCTCATTAATGCACCTTAATATTACCTCTTCCCCCTTCTTTGTCTTACTGCTCTTTACTCAACCCTGTTTCCTAGAAACTCATTTAAAACAAACGGCCTCCACCCAAGTTTTTTGTCAGACTTTAATTTGAGGAAACATAAACTAAAATTTTGGTGCTCACATACCTGGTGACAATGGTGAATGAGTAATTACATCAATAATAGCTTGAGAAAAGCAAAGTAACCTTTACTCCAGAAACAACCTAAATCTAAAAAAAATCAGGGCAGTAGCTTTGTGACTAAGCAATGTGTAGAAGCTGGAAGAGTCTGCAGGAGAATGTCCTTGGTGAGGGACTGGAGACCATGAAAATTGTTATTAAAGGGTGTCTTAGCTCCAGCTGTTATACCAAAGTTAGAAAGACTGGGTGACTTAACCATCAGATATCTTCTCAGCTCTGGAGGCTGAAAGTCTGAGGTCAAGGTTCCTGCAGATTTGGTTCCTGGTGAGGACCCTCTTCCTGGTTTGCAGAGGTTCATCTTCTCCCTGTGTCCTCACATGACCTTTCTTTGGTGTGTACACATGGAAATAAATCTCTTTCTTCCTCTTCTTCTAAGGGAACTAATCTCATCATGAAGGTTCATCAACAACTAAAACTTGTTACTTCCAAAAGGCCCCACCTCTAACTACAGTCACATTGGAGATTAAGGTTTTAATAAATGAAGTAGGGGAGGACGCAAACTTTCGTCCATAGCAAAGGCTAACGAAAAGGGGTACTTGATATGTAGAATATTTGACAATGCTGTCATCTTTGGTAATGTGGAAATTAGAAAAAGTATCCAGAAGAATTGGGATGGCTAGGGAGATTTGAAGACAGAACTTCAAGCCTCAACTGGCTTCTTTTTGTTTCCTATAATAATATATATGAAGAGAGAAATGAAATAAAAGAGAAACTCCTCCATTTATCAGAATTTAAATGAAACAATCTCTCAGGGATCAAAAATAAGACTTTTTTGTTTGTTTGTTCTGTTTTGTTTTTGTCCCCAATCTCTCCAGGAAGAAATTCTAATAGTATAAATTTCTTCAAAACAAAGATCAAATTGTGTGAAAGTATAAAATCCTGGATAAACCACAGAAAGAGCTTAAGTGGTCCTGAAGGACAATTTCAAATTAGATAAAGGTCCTTGTGAGCACTCTGTTAAACATAAAGTCTTCTAATCATATAAAGGACATTAACACAGGGACCAAAAATAAAGAAGGGCTTATCTCAAATAGACTTTTGCATGTAGCTGTTATCTAAAGCAGATTTCTCAGACTTGGCACTACAGACATTTTGGACCAGAAAATTCTTTGTTGGAGGAGTGAGTCTGTTGTGTTGTCCTGTGCCTTGTGGAATATTTAACAACGTCCCCGGGCTCTACCCACCAGATACCAGTGGCCTCCTTTCACTCAATTCTTGAGAGTTAAAAAAATAATCATCAGACGAGATAGAGAACCTACAGAATGGGAGAATACAGTATATTTGCAAACAGTCCATCTGACAAAGAACTAATATCCAGAATCTGCAAGGAACTCAAACAAACCTTCTAAATGTACCCTGCAGGACAAAACAATCCCCACTGTAGAACCACTGGTCTAAAGAAGTGGATTATCATTTCATATACAGAAAGTCCATCAAAATTTTAAAGGAATGAAAGGGAGACAAATGGGACAAGTTGGGAAAAAAAAAAAAAAAACTCTTTCTTTGAATTTTCTTTCTTACCAATATCCTGACTCCATTCTCTCACATCTGATTGTTGAGTTTAAACCACCTACACTCAAATCTTTGTCTTAGTCCTTATTTTCATGAGGAATCCAAATGAAGACAGTGAGATTGATATCAGACTTATTATAGGCACTATTATATGCAGAATGCCTATGGCACCTTCAGAACTCTTTGAAAATAAGTGGAGCCTAGATTTCTTTACCCAGCCCAATTATTACCAAACATAAAAACAAAATGCATTTTCAGTCATGCAAAACTTTGTTAATTTACCCCCATAAAATTGTTCTGAAAAAAATTATTTAATCAGGAAAATTGTCCCATATCCTAGAAAGAAGACTTGAAATCCAGAAAACAACAGGATCAACTTGGAGTGAAAAAGCAAACAAAAGTTCCGGATGATAATAATGCAGCACACCTAGCAAATATTCAGTCAAAATTAGATATTTAGAAAGTTAGAGAGTTCCAAGAATGCTTTCAAAATGAAAATAAAAGTGCCATGTAACATATACAATTATTAAGAAGCTGTAAGATATTTATAATATAATGAAAAGTATATCATTTCTTCTGTCAAAAAAGAAAAAAGAGTAATAGGAAATTCTAGGGAAAGTGTTGAAAGTTATAATTCATATCTGAAGTAACCAATATATGACAAAACTTATTTTACTTTGTCTTATTAACGTACACTAAAATTGACTTTTTAAATGTACACTTCCATAAGTATTAACTCATGTTAATAACACCATAATCAGTGGTTGAGGATACAAAATAATTTCCTCAACCTAAAAATCTCCATCATGCTGCCCCTATATAGTTCATCATCTCTCTCCCCTAACCTCTAGCAACTACTTATTGTCTTACTATAGTTTCGCCTGTTCCCAGATGTCATATAAATACAATCATACAGGATGTGGCTTTTTTAAACAGGTTGCTTTAACACAGCATGACCCCTTCAAGATTTATACAGCATGTATCAATAGTTTGTTCCTTTTCATTGTTGAAGATGATTATGTGAATCTACCATAATGTATCTATTCACTCACTGAAATAATTTGGGTTATTTCTAGGTCTTGGCATTTATAAAAAGCTACTATAAATATTTGTGTACAAATTATTTCACTCATGATAATGGCCTTCAGTTTCATCCATGTTGCTGCATAAGACATAATTTTATTATTTATGGCTGAGTAATATTCCATGGCATGTGTATGACACATTTTCTCTATTCAGTCCTCCACTGATGGACACTTAAGTTGACACCATATCTTTGCTTTTGTGAATAGTGCTGTGATAAACATACAAGTTCAGTTTTTTTTAAATTTTATTTTTAATATAATGATTTATTATCCTTTAGGTAGATGACCAGTAGTGGAATTGCTGGATCAGGTGGTAGTTCTGTTTTTAATTCTTAGAAAAATATCTCCATACTGTTCTCCATAGAGGTTTACTAATTCACATTCCCACAAACAGTGTGTAAGTGTTTCCTTCGCTCGGCACCCTCACTACCCTCTGCTGTTTTCTGACTTTTTAATAATGGCCATTCTGCCTGTGTTTTTAATTTGCATTTCTCTTATGAATGATGTTGAACATTTTTTCATGTCTGCTTGCCACTTGTATGTCTTCTTCTGAGATGGATCTGTCCATGTCCTTTGCCCATATTTTAATGGAATTGTTTGTCTGCTTGTTTTTCTTATTGACTTGTTTGAGTCCCTTGTAGATTCTGGATATTAGTCCTTTGACAGATGTACTGTTTGCAAATATACCGTATTCTCCCATTCTGTAGGTTGTCTGTCTACTCCGATGATTAGTTTTTTGCTGTGCAGAAGTTTTTTTTTAGTTTAAGTCTCATTTGTCTCTTTTAGTTTTTGATGTTTCTCTTTTTGAATGCTTAGATATATATTCTTTGCCTACACCAATGTCCAGAAAAGATATTTTTTATGTTTTCTTATATAATGTTTTATAGTTTGAGGTCTTAAATTTAAGCTTTAGTATCTTTAATTGCTTTTTAAAATATATGGTGAAAGATAGGGGTCCAATTTCATTCTTCTGAATTTGGTTGGACAGTTTTCCCAGCACTCTTTATTAAACAGGGTATCCTTTTCCTATTGACAACTTTGTCAAAGATCAGTTGGTTGCAGGTATATGGCTTTATATCTGGATTCTCTATTCTGTTCCATTGATCTATGTGTGTTTGTTTTTATACCAATGTAATGCTGTTTTAGTTACTACAGCTTGCAGTGTAATTTGAAGTCAGGTAATGTAATACTTTCAGCTTTGTTCTTTTTGCTTAGGATTGCTCTGGCTATTGGAGCTCTTTTTTGGTTCCATATGAATTTTACAATTATTTTTCTAATTCCATGAAAAATTATGTTATTAATTTGATAGAGATTGCATCAAGTCTGTAGATTGCTTTGGACGGTATGGTCATCATAACAATTTTGTTTCTTTCAACCCATAAGCATGGAAGGTTTTTTATTTGTTTGCATTATCTATAATTTCAGTGTTTTGTAATTCTCTTTATAAAGCACTTCATCTCCTTGGCTAAATCTATGTCTGGGTATTTTATTTACTGCAGAAATTGTAAGTGGGATTAGGTTCTTGATTTGGTTCTCAGCTTGATCATTGTTGGTATATAGCAATGCTACTGATTTTTGTGTGTTAACTTTGTATCCTGAAAATTTGCTGAAGTCGTTTAGCAAATCTAGGGGTCTTTTGCAGGAGTTTTAGAGTTTTCTTGATATAAGATTATATCATCATCAATAAATAGTCATAATTTGGTTTTCTGTTTTCCAGTTTGGATGCTTTTATTTTTGTTTCTCTTGCCTGAGTGTTCTAGCTAGGACTTCTAGTAATATGTTGAATAGGAGTGATGAAAGTGAGATTCCTTGTCTTGCTCCAGTTCTTAGGAGAAATGCTTTCAACTTTTCCCTGTACAGTATTTTCTTGGCTGTGGATTTGTCCTATATGGCTTTTATTATTTTCAGATCTGCTCCTTCTGTGTCTACTTTGTTGAGCATTTTTATCATGAAGGGATGTTGAATTTTATTGTATGCTTTTTCTGCATCTATTGAGATAATCATGAGGGTTTTGTTTTTAATTCTGTTTGTGTGGTGAATCACATTTATTGATTTGCATATGTTGAACCTTTCTTGCATTCTTGGAATGAAGTCCACTTGATCATAGTGTATAAATTTTTTTTGATGTGCTGCTGCATTTGATTTGTTAATATTTTTAGAAGAATTTTGCATCTATGCTCATCAGAGATATTATCCTTGAGTGTTGGGTTTTTGTTGTTGTTGCTGAGCTGCTTTGATATCCAGGTAATACTGGCTTCATATAATGAGTTAGGGCACAGTTTGGGGACTTGATTTTTTTTGATATTTTTCGTTGAGTTGGTGTCAATACTTTTTTGTATGTCTGGTCAAATTTGGCTGTAAATTCATCTGGTCCCGAGCTTCTTTTTATTGGTAGGTTTTTTATTATTACTGATTCAATTTTACTACTCACTATTGGCCTGTTCAATATCTCTATTTCTTCCTGGTTCAATCTTGGGAGGTTGTATATTTTCAAAAATTTATCCATTTCTTCTAGGTTTTCTTTTTCTCTGTATAGAGATGCTCATAGTAGTCTCTGATGAGCTTTCATATTTCTGTGGTATGAGTTGTAATGTCACCTTTATCATTTCTGAGTATGTTTATTTGAGTTTTATCTCATTTTTCTTGATTTAGCTAGCAGTCTATCAATTTTGTTTATCTTTTCAAATAACCAACTTTTTGTTTTTCCGATACAGCATTTGCTGTATCCCTGAGGTTTTGGTATATTGTATCTCTATTTTCATTTGTTTCAGAAAGGTTTTGAATATTCACCTGGATTTCATCACTAACCCAATAATTATTCAGGAGCAGACTGTTTAATATTCATATGTTTGTATAGTCCTGAGAGTCCCTCTTGGTATTGGTTTCTAATTTTATTTCACGGTGGTGCAAGAATATACTTGCTATGATTTCAATTTTTGAAAATGTACTGAGACTTGCTTTGCAACCTAGTATATGATCTATTTGTGAGAATGTTTCATGTGCAGAAGAGAAAAATGTATATTCTGTGGTTGTTTGGTAGGGTGTTCTCTAAATATCTGTTACATCCATTTGGTCTAGAGCCCAATTTACCTAGAGTGTCTTTGCTGATTTTCTGTCTTGATGATTTGTCTAGTGCTGTCAGTAAGGTGTTTAAGTCTACCCCTGCCCCATTATTGTATTGTTGTCTATCTCTCTTTTTTAGGACTAGTAGTGTTTATTTATGAATCTGGGTGCTCCAATGTTGAGCGCATACATATTTAGAATTGTTATATATACTTACTAAATGGATACTTTTATAATTATATAATGACTTTGTCTTGTTTTACTATTGTTGGTTAAGCCTGTTTTATCTGATATAAATGTAGCTACTACTGCTCACTTTTCATTTCCATTTGCACAGAATATCTTTTTTCCACTCCTTTACTTTGAGTCTGTACATGACTTTACCAGTTAGGTGGGGTTTTGTATATGCAGCATATGGTTGGATCTTTTTTGAAAATGTGTTCTGACAGTCTATATCTTTTAAGTGGAACCTTTAGTCCATTTACATTCAAGATTAGTATTGACCTGTGAAGTTTTATTCCTGCCATAATGATATTACCTATTTGCTTTGCGGTCTCAGTTGTGTAATTAATTTATAAGTTCTGAAAGTTTTACACTTTCAGGTGTTTTATGATGACAAATATCACTCCTTGATTTTGTTTCCATGTTTATAACTTGTTTGAGCAATTATTTTAGAGGGCCAGTCTAGTGGTAAAAAAAATTCCCTTAGTATTTGCTTGTCTGGAAAAGATTCTATTTCTCTTTCAGTTGTGAAACTTAGTTTAGCAGGATACAAATTTTTGGCTGTCATTTTTTAACTTTAAGAAAACTGAAAACAGGATCCCAATCTTTTTCAGCTTATAAGATATCTGCTGAGAAGTCTGCTGTTAGTCTGGTGGGATTTGCTTTATAGGAGATTAGACACTTCTCTCTTGCCACTTTAATAATTTTTCTCCTTCATGTTTTTTGGATAGTCTCATGATTATATGCCATAGTGACGATCTTTTTGCAAAGTAGCTCCCAGGAGGTCTCTGAGATTCTTATAACTAGATTTCTAAATCTCTAGAAAGATCAGAGAAGTTTTCCTGAATTATTTCTTCAAATAAGATTTTCATACTTTTTCCTTCTTCCTCCGAAATACCTATAACTTTTTTGTTTGAATGCTTTACATAATCCTGTATTTCTCAAAAACTTTGTTCATTTTTTTTAAATGTGTGATTCTTTAAAAAAATTTTGTCTGTCTGAGTTACTTCAAAAGATTTGCTTTCCAGCTCTGAAATTATTTCTTCTGCACAATCTAGCCTACTGTTAAAGCTTTCAAATGTGTTTTCTAATTCCTTTCAAGTAAGAATCTTTTATTTTCAGAGGTTCTATTTGGTTTCTATAAAAAATAAAATGAAGCAAAACCAAAACAAAACAAAAAGACTTCTCTCCTCCTTTATGTTTTGAATTGTTTTTCTTATTTCTTTGTGTTGGTTTTCAACTTTCTCTTGAATTTCATTGACCTTCATTACAATCCATATTTTGAATTCTTTGCTATTTCAAAATTTTCATTTTAATTAGAATCTGTTGCTAGAGAGTTGGTGTAATTCTTTAGAGGTGTCATAGCATTGTTTTTTTATATATCAGAGTTCTTATGCTGGTTCCTTCCGATTTGGAGCGGCTGTTACTTCTTATTTTTGTATTTCCTTCTTTTGGATAAGATCCTTTTTTCCCTTTTGAGGGTGCGACCATAACATTTGTTGTATATGGCTGTTTTTCTTTGATTCTATGTGCTTTCAGGGTTCAAGGCTCTGTAAGAGTTCTTTGGGTATAGATAGCCTTTGTGCAGTGGTTTGCTCAAATGCTAGCTGTAGTAGCAATGTATGAGCATATGAGCAGTCTCACTGCCTTCTGCAGGACTGGGATTGTGGAATCTCAGGAAGTTTATCTCATTCCCAGCACTGTGCAGTTCTGTCAGCTGATTTTTGTATTGGGTTGTGCAGCACTTATGAGTAAGAGGCCCCTGCAACAGAAGTTGATGAGTCTGTGCTTAATCTCTGTTTAGTGGGAGACACTCTCTATTGTTTCAGGAGGATGACTGATCTGTGAAATTTCTGGTACCCTAGATTCCCTGTTCAGCTTTCAGGGTAGGGGGACAAAACTAGGCAGACCTGGACTACCAAACTCACCTACAAATACCCTAAGGACAAGTATAAGCACTAACCCTGTCAGAAATGTCTGGGGAAGCTCTTGATGAAATGTGCTTATGTCTCCATGAAGGCAAAAGGGACTGCACCAGCTCCATATCCTACATAGGCAGGGACAACATCCATTTCCCTGCCACTCCCCTGTCCCAAGTCTCACAACTCTCAATTCAGATACTGTCATTTATCTCCAGGTCATGATATAGCAGAGAGTCATGGAAAACACCTGTCCAGGACCCCCTGGTCCTCTATGGAGCTGGTTTTAGGACAAAATCTCTTCCTTAAGCCCAAAAAAGGCAGCATTGTGGCTTACCTGCTCTCTGATGCAGGAACACTTCCACTTCATATAGAGGAAGGGAAGGATTTTTCTTTGGCTTGTGTGGATGGGTGCCAACTGTGATGGTGTTGGATGGTTGGGTCAGCCCCATCTCACACCCTGGGAGATTGATCAGGTGCCAGCGGTGGTAGACTAAGCTAGACAGTCTCCCAATTCCCAGGATCCCAGGCAGCCCTCTGAACAGCATGCACAAGTCCTGGAGGAACTGGACTGGAGGGTGGACGCAATGATCCCCAGGTTTCAGGTATTGGCTGTGATCAGGAGGGATGATTTGGTCACTTGGTTGCCAGCAGAATACTCAGGTGGGGGCAGGTTGGTGGCACTGTGGTCCTGCCAATAGGGAAGGCAGTTCCTTCTCACCAGGAATAATTAAAGCAGGCAGCTGTGGGGTGTGTGGCCTGCTGATGCTTCCATCCTGCAGAAGCAGCAATGATATCTGTCACTACGGCATGCGAAGGTGTGCTGTCATTGCTCCTTCTCTTCCCTCTTCCCCACCACAGTGGCAGCAGCAGTGGCCACCACAGAGCAGAACACAAACCTTGAGGACTGGATTCTTGGAATGATGTTGAGTCACAGTTGAAATGCCCAGACAGGGACAGGGCTACCATGCTGCAGGCCTGCCTCCTCTTAGCAGGATAAATCGAGTCAGACAGCCACAGGTACATGCTTGGCACATTCCTCCATCCCACACCAGTGTTGGCAGCATCTGTCAAATGTGAAGGTGCCCAGTGTTCCTGCTCCCTCTCTGGCTCAGTTGTAAGTGTCTGTGGCAATGGCAGTGGCAACCCCAGGGCAGAATGCAGGCCTCTGGGAGCTCAGCTCTCAGAATGGAGCTGGGCCATTGCTGAAATACTCAGGTAAGGGCAAGCAGCCCATGCTGTGGATCTGCCACTGGGTAAAGCAGGCCTCCCTCAGTGGGAACAGTTGAAGCAGGCCACTGAGGAATGTGCAATTGGTGTATTCCTCCATTCAACAGCCACAGGGATGGACGGCATCTCTCCTTGGGGGTTGCAAAGGTGCCCGCTCCTTCTTGTCCCAATATCTTTGATGGTAGTGGCAGCACCAGCACCCCAGGGCAGAACACAGGTCTCTGAAGGCTGGACTATCAGCATGGTGCTGGATAGCAGTTGTGCGGGGCTCAAAGGCTTGTGGAACTCTGCATGAGTTCAAGCAATGCCTCTGTGCAAACTTTAGGTAGCTTTCATGTTAGTCTAGAAGCCCAGAGGTATCAAGAACCTCCTCTGTAGCTAGAACTGTAAAAGTCTCTGGCAAAATTGTGAAACCCCAGGGGTTCCCCCACTTACCTCTTCCCTAAATCAAGAAGATTTTCTTGGCTCCACATTAATTCTTCCTCAGCAGGCTGCCTGACTTTACTTTCCTTTGTCTTTTGTAATTCTCATGACTTCTCTGATGAAATCCAGTCTTCTGTCTTAGGTGATCTGCTCTAGATGTGAATATTTACTCATTATTTGTATTTCTCTCCATGGAAGTAGTACTCACTAGCTGCATCAAGTGGGCCATCTTGAATCTACCTCTGTTTGTTTTATTTTTCGTTGAGTTTTGAGTAGCCTTTATATATTCTGGATAGAAGTCCTTTGTTAGCTAAGTGATTACAATTATATTCTCTCAGTTTGTAGCTTATCTTTTATATGGCTTGATTTTGAACAAGCATGCAAAAACATATAGTGATATGGATACCTTTGACCTGTCTCTTATAACATCTTCATTCTCTTTGAAATGATATAGGATTACATGCCTTTTCTTTGGGTCTATTCACACTATTTATTCCTGTAGTAAATTCTACTTATATATAATCATAATATTAAAGCAACCTTTACTTATTTGTCATTTTGGAAATCCAAGCTATAAGCAAGGCATTTTAAGTTATTTTTAAATTGCATTTTATTGCTTCTTTAATAGGATGCTAATGTTACAAACTGACCGGTGAATAAGGAGTGATACGGTCTACAAAAGTGAATATTTGAGGTTGTAGGGAGTAGATAAACAGTAGTAAGAGAGCCCTAATTTAATTCTACTACTTAGTCATGTATTTTGAGGTAGTGTGAAGGAATGCAGGGAAACGTACCCCAAAATATGACTCCCTGTTATGAGTATTTTGAATTAAAAATCAGTAGACGTTAGAAGAGACTTTTCCCCTGTCTTCATAAAGTCCACATGGACTCACCAAGAAGAACAACAGCCTCTCCTTCCCTTGACTGTTATCTCATTATTGTTACAGAAAAGGTGAAGAAGATTGTAATCAGCCCTGGCCTAACCCTTTTACAAAATAGTACCTGTCTCTCAGGTTCATTCAACTTCCAAGAACTATTCACTAGTCATTCTCTGTTTCAGCCATCCATTCATTGTCCCAGTCATTTGTCACCCCTCAATAGAATTCCTCTTCTCCCCACTCTCATTGCCTGTTTTACCAGAATGCAAACCTTTATTGTTTCTATAATCCCGAAATGGTATTTAAGTTTCTGTAATTTAGAGGGAAGTGAGGTCTTCATTCTGAAGGCTCCTGTGTATATACTTTAAATAAAATGTGTATGTTTTTTCTCCTATTAATCACTCTGCTTCATGCCAGTGATTTTTTAGCAAATGTTTAGGGACCTAACGGCCATGGCCTTCACAAGTGTTAACATTGATGAAACAAGAAATAAGAATCTAAATACTTTAGAAAACAAAATAACTTAAAATAATAATATAAATAGCAAATCAGAGGAGCAGATGAGAGATAAATGTTAGTAGACACGTGTTAATTCCTCCTCAAATAAAAATGTGAATACAGTCTGTAATACCAAGATATTGTCTAAAACACAAAAAAATTAAAAATAATTTGGTCATATTTTAAAGTGTTCAAATTTCTATGTGTATATGTAAAATGTATACACCCATATATTTACTTTAAAATATAGTTCTATATTGTGAACTGTTAGGAGAATGTTGGAAAGTCAAAGAAGATTTTAAAAAAACAAGAGGAGTTTGGTGGAAAAAACACAGAGAAAATAATTGCAAAGAAAGTGACAAAAGATAGACAGAAAGAAGAAATAAAGTAGAGAAATTTGCCCTGACAGACAGAAGACAGTGAAAAAACAAATATCAGTAATGGAAACTGAACTTTATGTAACAATATTGTCAACTTGTGACCTTCTGGGATATTGCAACTAGGGAATTTTTTAAACATTTTGAAACATTGCAAAAATCTGGTAAATTGACTTGAATTTGAAGAATGAGGACCCAACTTCCTTTCTTTCTTTTTTAAATCATTTACATAGCATTTATGTTGTATTACATATTATAAGTAATCTGGAGATGATTTAATGTGTATAGGAGGCTGTACATAGGTTATCCATATATAGATCATTTTATATAAGGGACGAGAACATTCACAGATTTTGGTATCCTCACAGAATCCTGGAACTAATCTCCCAAAGATATCGAGGGACAACTGTACAATACATTGTTATTAACTATAGTCACCAGACTATGCAATAGATTTCCAGAATCAACTGTCTTTCAAAATGAAATGTTACAGTGAAGGAATATTTTTAGTTAGATGAAAATAAAAAATAAATATAACTTTTTTGGAAAAATATTCTAACTTTAAGAATTAAATTAACTTTAAGAATTAAATATTGGCTACTTTACCTATTCAACCATTATGAGCAATAAATTACTCATAGAAGAATAGCATAATCAATAATTAGAAAACTCTCTGAGCATGCCAGATACTTGAATAGACTTTTTCTGCACAATTGCTGGGATGAGAGTCTTTCTAAATATAAATCTTGTAATAAATAGCAGTTGGTTCTTAAATTTCTAAGTTCATATACACTTTCTACACCTCTGACAGGTATCTGCCTCCCAAGCTTTAACAGTCCTAATCAATGAACTATAGGAATAAAGATAGAAAATTATCTTAGTCCATTTGTGCTGCTATAACAAAAATACCTGAGACTTGGTAATTTTAAAGAAAAATTAATTTTCTTATAGTTCTAGAAGCTGGGAATTCCAAGTCAAGTCATTGGTGTGCATTGTCTGGTAAGAACATTCTTACTTCAACCTCACATGGCAGAAGTGATGATCTCTCTTTCCTTTCCTATGTGGTAGAAGGTAGAAAAGCCAAAAAAGTTGAATTCACTTCTGCAAGTCTTTTTATAAGGACACTAATCCCATCCATGAGAGTGGACCCTTCATAGTCTAATTACCTCATAATGTCCCCATCTCTTTTTTTTAATTTTTCTTTTCTTTTTCTTTCAATGGCTTCAGGGGTACAAATAGTTTTCCATCTAGGCTTTAGGTGTACCCACCACCCCCATCTGTGTACCCACCACCTCCATCTGTGTACCCACCACCCCCATGTTGTATCCGATAGATGATTTTTTTTTGCCCCTTCACGTTTTCTCCCACCCCTTTCTGAGTCTCCAGTGTCCATTATACCATTCTCTATGTCTTTGCAGATCCTTGGTTTAGCATCCACTTATAGTTGAAAATATGTAGTGTTTTGTTTTCTTTTCCTGCTTTAGTTTACTTGGGATGATGTTCTCCAATTTCATCCAAGTTACTAAAAAATACATTATTTCATTTCTTTTTGATAGCTGAATAATATTCCATAGTGTGTGCGTGTTTATATATGTGTGTGTGTGTGTGTGTGTGTGTGTGTGTGTGTGTATGACATTCTAATTATCAACTGATCGATTGATGGGAATTTAGGTTGATTCCACACCTTTGTAATTGTGAATTATGCCTCAGTGAACATGTGGGTACAAGTGTCTTTCTCGTGCAGTGACCTCTGTTCCTTTGGGTAGATACCTAGTAGTGTGATTGCTGGCACAAATGGTGGATCTACTTTTAGTTCTTTGGGAAATCTCCATACCAATTTCCAGAGAGCGTGTACTAATTTACACTCCCACTACTAGTGTATAAGCATTCCCTTTTCTCCACATCCCTGCCAGCATCTATTTTTTTTTTTTATTTTTAAATGATTGGCCCCACCTCTTAATACTGTTATATTAGAGATTAAGTTTCAATATTAATTTTGGAAGAAAAAAACACTCAAACATAACATTTTGACTCTGGCCTCAAAATGTTTGCCCTTCTCACATACAAAGTACATTCATTCTATCTCAACAACACCAAAAGTCTTAATTTGTTCCAGCACACCTTTAAAGTCTAAGTTTAAAGACTTATTTAAATTAGAGACTCAAGGCAGGAGACATCCTGAGGCAAATTCCCCTCTAGCTGTGAACCTGTGAAATCAAGCAAGTATTTTTTTTTCAGAGACTGTTGAATTGCATTTTAAAAATATTTTTAGTTTTTATTATAAAGATGTGGGGTACAATTCACAATACAATGCGGGGTACAACCCCACAATACAAGATGTGGGGTTAAGTATATAAACATTGATCATGCAGGTACCCTTGTTGATGAGGTGTGCCCCTCCCTCCCCTAGCAGTTTCCCTCAACTGCCAATTCCACTCCCCCCCACCCCATCCCCTGACGGTTTCCCACTAGTGCCAATCTCAAGCAAGTATTATAGTTCCAAAATACAGTGGTGGGACAAGCATAAGACAGACATTTCCATTCCAAAAGGGAGAAATAGGAAAGAAGAAAAAGGGTGATAGGTACAAAGTAAATCCAAAACCCAACAAGGCAAACAACATCAAATTTTGAGCTTTGAGAATAATCTTCTTTGACTCTACATGTACACTGTTGCAGGGGTTGGACCCCCAAAGGTCCTGGAGGAGGTCAAACCCCCATGAATTTGCTGAGCACAGTCCATGTCACAGTTCTCATGGGTTGGAGTCGGGTGCCTGTGGCTCTCCCAGATGAGTGCTGTATTCTGGTGGCTCTATATTTGTGGGCTCTTGGGGGAAGCCCTGCCTCCATGAAGGCATCAGGCATCAACCTAGTGGGGACTCTTTGCAGTGGTCCTGAGACATAGGAGAAACTCCTCAGAAGTCTGTTGGGGTTCCCAAGACACCATGGAAATGAAGGTACATCTTGAGTTTTTACAAGGAAAATTCGAGGCACCTCACTAGTCTTGAAAAGTAAATGAGCAAACTGGTAAGCAAGAAGGTAATAGTAGCAATAACCAAGAAAATTAGATACACAGAATGTTTGATTCCTTCTAGAAATTAAAGATAACATCTTGACATATGTCCCCAAGTTATTTTTTGGAAACCCAGCCTCCTGCCAAATGGAAAATGCCATCTGCTGACACATAGAAATAAGGGGGAATGGAAAACTGAACCCTGGTCACCATTTTTTGTTTGTTTGTTTTGTTTTTATTTTCCTAAATTTCTCCTTGAGGGGCCTGAAGGAAGTCATGCCCACAGAACAAACCTGAACATTTATTCCTACTGACCCCAAGTTTTTAGACAAAGCTCCATTTCCTTAACCAACTGCAAATCAGAGACTATTTGAATCCACCTATGACCAATGAGACCTCACCTCAAGATATTCTGCCTTTTTGGAAGAAATCAATGTATAACTTCTATGTATTGATTTATGATTTTGTCTGTAACTTCTGCTTTCCTGAAGTTTTCCCTTGCCTTTAAAAACCCTTGTGTGTAAACTATCAAGGAGGTTGTGTTTTAAGCATGGGCTGCCCTATTCTCCTTCCAAAAAATGCCCTCCTTCCTCCTGCTTCAAACCTCTGTGAGGATATTTAGTTTTATTGCACCAGACAAATGGAACCCAGTTTGGTTCAGTAATAGTCCTACACCCATAGCAGCTGTCTGCCTGGGCCCTGAAACTTTCTGAGGCATCCTTTGAAATTCAGATGGAGGTATCCATGACTCTACAGCTTGTGCATTCTGTGCACCTACAGGGTTAGCACCAGGTGGATAATGTCAAAGCTTACGCCGTGTGATCTCCAGAGCAGCAGGTCAAGCCACATCTGAGCTTTTGAGTCATAGCTGGAGAAACCAAAGAGGAGCTGGAGAACTTTGCTTGAGCCATAAATGGAGAAGCCACTGCATCAGAATGTGGTGAGGAGAGCCTTGAGGCAGCCCTGAGCAACAGACACCAAGGTCCCAAGAACATCATGGGCCCCTCCCTTGAAAAGTTCAGCTCTCAAGGCCCTAGCCCTCTGGGCCTGGAATGGGAGTAGCAGGCTTAAAGATATTCAAAATGCCTTTCAGAGTCATTCCTCCATTATCCTGATAAATATCTGGATTTTTTTTTTTTAAATCAGGTGATTCTTCTGCCTCAGCCTTCTAAGTAACTGAAACTACAGGCAGGCACCACTACACCCAGTTAATTTTTTAGTTTATTTTAGAGACAAGGTCTTACTAAGTTGCCCAGTTTGGTCTTAAACCTCTGGACTCAGGCAATTCTCTTGCCTCCGCCTTCCGCAGTGTTGGCATTACAGGTATGAACCACCACGCCCAGCCTTCACTTTTTGTTTTGTTTTATCCATACCAATTTTTTATCTAATGGTCACCTGGCCACATGCTTGGTATTCTATTCCTGACACAATTTTTCATTATTTAAATTGCCAGACTAAGAATTTTTTAAATCTTTAATTTCTGCTTCCCTTTTGATCATAAATTTCATATTAATTCATTTTTGTGTTTTCTTTAAGTGGTTAAGAGAAGCACTGCAGCACCCTGAATACTTTGCATACAGATTTCTGCCACCAAATAGCCTAATTTATTGCTCTTAAATTCTACCTTTCACAAAGCCTTAGTACATGAACACAATTCAGTCAATTTCACTGCCACTTTATAACAAGGGTCATATTTTCTCAAGTTTTCAATGCCTTATTTCTCATTTCCATCTAAGACCATATAAGGACCTTTACTTTCCACATTTCTACCCGTATTCTGATCACAATGGATTCAATAATATCTAAGAAGACTAAGACTCTCTTTACAGTTCTTCTCTCCTGAATCTATTCCTATCTGAAGGCTCATCTCTTAACACTGTTGTAAAAGGGATTAAGTTCAATGTGAATTTTGGAGAAAACACAGACATACAAACCATAGCAATTATGATAATTTTATTTTACTATTGAACCAAATATTTGGTACTTTCTTTTGAACCTAGAGTTGGAAAGAAAATTTGTAACAATGGGTGGGAAAACAGGGGAGAGAAGAAGAAGGAAGGAGAAGCCCTATTCAAGAAAGAGCAGGTGGCACCAGTGCTTATAAACCTGAATATATAAATTTGTGTTTATATAGCATCATAGGGCCACTGTGAATCTTCTGCCCATAGCCATTTTGTTGTCTTTTGTGGTAATGCAGCTTCATATGAATAACTTCACTAGAAGGCTACTTCACTCATTCCCATAGCCGGTACAAGACTTTCAAAAGTTGGCAAAGTGTAATCAAATTATCATGAAAAGAAATGCAAGATTCCCAGATGTGCTAAGGGAGAAAGCTAAGCAGTTTGGATGACTTCTAACCATTGTTCTCTACTATTGCTTCATTGCAATGAATGAATCGCTAGCCTAAATAGCATAAATTGCCTGAATTACATGAAACAAGAGAGAGAATAAATAAAAGAACAAACTTTGTGAAGTAGAGACTCTGAATTCTTTTATTACTGTTTTATTCTCCTTAAGATGGAAGTTAAGTTTGCTATAATGATTTATCTATTTAATTTCTAGTAATTCTCAAGATTGCTTCCATTTGCATTCCTATGTCCATCATTGAGGAAATGTTTTATATACTTACAGCAGACTTATTCTAGTATTTCCAGAAAGCTTCAAACATTCAGGGATTAATTTTTGTATTTTTCTTAAAGTTATTTCAGCAGACCATTGCCCCAAGATTTTGCCAACTAGCTGTGAAAATGAATTGCTCTACATTTTAAAAATAGGTTATAATAAGTTCTTATGCTACCTTTGTTTTTGTTTCTGAATTGCTTATGTGAATGATTATAGTTAAAGACAGTAACTCCCAACTGGAGAATAGGAAAGACCTACATAAAGGAAAGATGTATTATGGACCAGCAGTGTTGGCTTAAAATTATTTTTATCTTGCTTAAATACACACAAACATACAACAGTATAAATCCTTCATGTGCCTAAGTCTCTCCCAGCCATAAAAATAAGCATTTATAGCAAATACTAAAAAATTTAAGAAAATAAAAATTCAGAGTAACAGCATTAAATTAATGTGATGGATGATATTTTGCTAAAACTAAATTAAAACTCACCATATAAATGCAGTATTGATTGCTGTAGTGGATGTTAGCTGAGATTCAGCAAACTAGTTGTGTTGTGAGGTAGGAGGTTTTAACCACTTTTCTCTATTTTTGCCATCATGACTCCTCTATTCCTTTGTCACAGCATTTGACCTTTCTTTGGTGCAAATATTGCATATGCAGTTTACATCAGTCTGTTTTCCTCTTCTCAGTCCACTACGAGTAGTACATTACTTCACCCCAATTTTCTTTCTTATTATCAAACTTAATACGTTTCTTAATAAATTAAGGTCTTAATATATTTTTTAAATTTTAATAGAAATTTATACCTATAAGTTTGCCTGCACTGTTAAAAAGTCAAACGTGAAAATAGTGTCAGACAAGGAATAATTTCATCTTTTTGATATTAGGATCCAAGGTAGATATATTTACAATAAAAATTCAAATATAAATACAGTGAGAGATAGTAATCATTTTAATATTAAGACATGCTGAGATAATTGCTAATGCTAAGATATGCTTGCCAATACATTAAAAACTAAATGTTATCAATTGTGTGAATCATGTTAATCACTTATTTTGAATAGAATCACAAAACTAATACTAAATTAATGACTAAAATCATCTGGGAATACTCAGTTCTAATTTGATAATTGAATAATCCAAAATATTCTTAAATTGAGTTAAAACTAACATTAAAGTAAAAAGACAAACTTTTATGTTTTCAATATTATGGGATGTGTGGATCATCTAATATTTCCTGATAACATATGAGAGGAGACCCCCCAAAAAACACATAATTATTTTTTGGAGGGCTGGTCCCTTGTACTACAGACTTTCTTCACTAGCTAAGTGTTCTAGGAACACATCTGCATCAGTGGACCAGCTAGTGATGTTGTGAGAAGCAGCGTTCAGCTTCGGTGACTTTGTTTTGGAGACTCTTTTAATGCATTTGCCCAATTCATGATGGGGGATTTATGAGCACACTGCCCACACCACACTGAGTGATCAGCAGTTTTTGACTGAAAACCAGAAATGGCACAACCCTTGTGCCCTACCCTTTTGCCCTATTCAGCTGATCTTGCCCCAGTCACTTTTTTTTTTTTTTTTCAGTTCCTCGGAAGAAAAAAGTCCTCAAAGGGAAATGGTTTACTGATGTGGAAGAGGTGAAACAAAAAGAGCAAAACACTAAAAAAAAATCAGCATTGACAAATTCAAAAACTGTTCTGAGCAGTGGAAAAGGTGTCTCAATAGGTGTATTGCATCAAACAGAGTCTTTTCAAGGTGACTGAAGTTTAAATGTGCAAAAATAAATACACAATTTTTTGTAAATAAATTACAGTTTTGGGGGGCCCCTTCATACATGGGAAATTTGATTTGGGAAACACTAGATTAAACAACAACAACAACAACAAACTTTTAGGTGATAAGTATGAGGAAACAGTTTGAGTCTGAAGTGAATGTATTACTTGAAGATATGTGTCAACTGTTGGAAGAAAAGATTACTTATATTTGTATTTAGTGCATTAGATCATCTCCAATCCGATTCTAAATGTAATTTCAAACTTTTATTCTAACTCAATAACTTTATCCAAGTCTGAAAATAATTTTACCACAAAGTAAACATACTGGAGCTTGGTGTAGTTGTATTTAAACATACTTCAGAAAGGAGTTAAACACTGTCTTTGAACTTTTGTTGAGAGATACTCTCAGAGAGAAAGATTTAAAGCCAGTATAAGTTTAATATAGTGGAATAAGCATGCATAAAGTACACAGGATTTGGGTTTTAGGAGAGTTATTTATAAGTCCTTTTCCCAACATTCACTTTCTATGCAATCCTGGACCAGCACAGAAGATAATGTTAATTAAATGAGTAAAGTAACATGAAATGCAATGCATAATTTTTATATTTAGTTGCAAAACTTAATTTTGATGATTTCTTTTTATGAGATAAAAATAGTGATATTACATTGTTATTTATAAGTTCTCAATTTTGGAAATAGAGCATGTGTTTTTCAGGAAAGGCACATCATACATAAAGGACAAAAGACCCTATCTCTCTTTACTGATTTCTATCTGATCCTTTATCATAAATAACCCTCTGTACATTCTTGAAAAAAATTAGTTTGCTTTCATAATATTTACCTCCAGACTCAAATTAATAAACATTTGTTGAAAATTTTCTATTGCTTTAACCATTGTGATAAGTGGTAACAATGACACAAAGAGATTGAAGTGACCCATTTATCATGGACCTTGCAGTTACCTAGGGAGAAAGAAGCACAAAATGTCCACCTAACCAGGCAGCATCTGATAAACATAATAAAATGGCTACAATGTGCTATTTTAGAAGAAAGAAGAAAGAGATAACTTCCAAGCTGGGAAATCTTGGTAGCATCCTTGCAAGATGTCTGTATCATGCATCTAGTCTATACATTGACAAAACTACTTTCAGCTAGAAGGGATACAAATGTATTGTAAAGTATATTACGTTTGGAAGAAAACATAAGCCCAAGGAATTGGAAAAAGTGATTTTATACTTATAGATAAATAAATCACTTCATATGGCACGATTTTTTATTTTCTTCAAAAGTATTTTGTGAACGATGTGGTTAAAAATAGGCCAGAGTCAAATCAAGTAAGAATCTGAATGTTGATTTAAGAAATTTATCTTTTGTATGTAATGTATCTATACATTACATTGTATGTTTTTTAAAGAGGAAGGCTATGACCAGATATAGAGGTGAGGAATATGCACAGAGCAGAAATACCAACAAGAAAGATTGTAGAGTCTGAGTTTTTGCTGGACTAAGAGTGATAGAAAAGAAATAAGAATAGAGCCGGGCTCGGTGGCTCAGCCTCCTTTGGGAGGCTGAGGTGAGTGGATTGCCTGAACCCGCAGGTTCGAGACCCGCCTGGGCAGGCGAGACCTCATCTCTATAATAAATCAAAAATTAGCCGGGCGTGGTAGCGTGCGCCTGTAGTTCTGGCTACGCGGAAGGCTGAGGCAGAAGGATCGCCGGAGCCCAGCAGGTCGAGGCTGCAGTGGCCGGGAGCTGCCACTGCACTCCAGTCTGGGCGACAGAGTGAGACTCCAACTCAAAAAAAAAAAAAAAAAGGAAAGAAAAGAAATAAGAATAATAAATACATAATACACAATCAGAATATATAGAAATTTCTGATTGATGAAATGTGTGGTACAGAGAAGGAAATACGTAATTTTGAGGTTGGGATCTTGGGCAACTTAGGAAATGGTGGTAGTGGTAAAAAGATAGCATAAGAAAAGAGAACAAAAATGGAGAAACAGAAGTTAGAGGTAAATATTGAGCAAATGAGCACTGAGAAGAGGCAATTAAAAAAACCATTGAAAAATTTACAAGAACTGAGGTGAAGGCAAGAATTCAAAACAGAAAAAGAATAATGAAAGGAAACTAACATTTTCAGGTTACTTCATATTAGACAACCTTGAAAACCTTCCTCGTGCTAAAATGTAAATATGATAAATATATTTTAATAATCTTTTCTAATGCATGTTTAACTCTACCAGCACATAAAGGAAACTTTAAAATCAAAAAAGAAAAATATTTTAAAAATCACTGCTAAAAGTGGGCACTTAACCACTTAAGTGGCTACCTTAGGTCATTTATTATTCTGTGTTATTTATCGCCTTGCATTCTAATTGCTACACAGAGGACAAGACACTGTGCCTTACATTCACAATGTGAATATTTCTAATTTAGACTGCAGCATAAAACACAAAGAGCTACATTCTTGGTAGTTAGGTTAACTAAAATAAAGGGAGATAACACGGAAATATATTTGGGTTGGTCTTCACTCTAATTGTGAACTTGGTCATTTAGGTTGCTATTAGAGAATACCGTAAACTGAAATCTGTTTCCTACAGTTCTGGAAGTTGAGAAATCCAAGATGAAGGCACTGACAAATTCTATGTCTGATGAAGGGCCACTTTTTGGTTCATATATGGCCATCGTTTCATTGTGTCCTCACATAGAAGAAGAAGCAAGGAAGATCTCTGGATGCTCTTTTATAAGGGTACTAATCCCATCATGAGGGTTTCATTCCATGACCTAATTAGCTCCAAGATGCTCTACCTACTAACGATATCACATTGAGGGTAAGGATATCAATATATAAATTTGAGGGGAACACAAACATTCAGTCTATAGTATGAACTAAAAAGTTTTTCCTGGGAATTATAACAAAGGACCAGATTATGTAATCCAGGAAAACAAGGATGAAAATTTTAGCTAAAGTGACTCTAGTTTTTAGAACCCTAGGAGTGTATAAAAAAGAAAATGCAAATCCACTTATAAAGAATTTAGGAGGAGTAAGATTATCATAGATGATGTCAAGCAGTTCAAACATTTGTTCACAATTTGCTATTTCAAAACACATGTGGAGATAGGATAAGGAGAAATAACCACAATAGGATTCGATCTCAAGAATCTAAATATTGAATGTATTTTACTGCAATTAAAAACCCAAAGTATTTCGAGACCCGCCTAGGCAGCGAGACCTCATCTCTACAATAAATCAAAAAATCAGCCGGACATGGTAGCGCACGCCTGTAATTCCGGCTACTTGGAAGGCTGAGGCGACAAGGTTTTGCCGGAGCCCAGCAGGCTCCGAAAGGATCGCCGGAGCCCAGCAGGCGAGGCTGCGGTGGCCAGGAGCGGCCACTACACTCCAGTCTGGGCAACAGAGTGAGACTCCAACTCAAAAAAAAAAAAACCCAAAGTATCAAATAAAGAGCACATTAGACACAGAAAGAATTTGTTAACTAATTTAAAGGCCAATCTAATACAATTTCCTAAAATGCAGTACAGAAAGGCAAAGTTATAAAGAATATTAAAGATGGTATTAAAATATTAAAGACTATTAGTTCTAAAAAGCACCCATTTTAATGCATTAGATGAAGGTAGAGTATGTAAAGAACTATTTTTAAACAAAGAATTTACATAAGATTCTTTACAAAGGATTACATAGGCACAATTTGTTAAGTTGACCCAAATAAAAACAATATATACCTCAGCTGACCAAGTTGAAATCACAGACTGTAAATACCAAGAGAAAAATTTTAATGCAGCAAAAAGAAAAAGCAGAATACTTCAAATAACAGCAATTAGCATAACCACAAAAATATTCAGTATCAATAATGGAAGCCAGAAGACAGTGGGATAATATTTTTAAATTATGAAGTAGTAGCACCTGAAGACATCAGATGATAGTATATTCCTTACTTTCTTTACTATCTAAATCTAATCAACAGTAAGAGAAAAATCAAAGTATTTTTAAACAAACGAGTTAGAGCATTTGCCCCCAAGATATATCATTACTAAAAATGTACCTTGGGTAGAAGGAAAATACAAATCCAGTAGGAAAGACATACATGATACAAAGAAGTAGTAAAAATATACATAAATATAAATTGACTATTTAAATACTAGTACATTTAGGCCAGGCTCGGTGGCTTACATCCGTAGTCCCAGCACTTTGGGAGGCAGAGGTGAAAGGATTGCTTGAGTCCAGGGGCTTGAGACCATAATAGGCAACTTGGCAAAACCTTGTCTCTAAAAAAAAACCCCGAAAAAATTAGCCGGGCGTGGTCCCGCACACCTGTAATTCCAGATACTTGGAAGCCTGAGGCAGAAGGATCACCAGAGCCCAGCAGATTGAGGATGCATAGCCCTGAGCATGCCACTGCACTCCAGCCTGAGTGACAGAGTGAGACTCCAACTTGGAAAAAAAAAAAGTACATTTAATTTGGAGGTGAAAAAAGATGGGATGGAAATACTGGATAACTATAATGTAAAAGATGAGAGCATGATGATTGAAGTTGAAATTTTTTATAAGTCCTTGGACTACTGTGAAATGTACATATGTATGTTATAATTTTAAGAGTAAGCATTAAGAGTGCATAAATTCAAAAATAGAGAGTTAAAGGGATAAAGAATATTTAAAAATTTAATAAAAAGAAGAAAAAATAGAAGAAAATCAAATACTATTAGGTTATAAAGCACTAAAAATATAATTGAAAAAGTACAAATATGAACTATTATATTATAATTAAATGCAAATAATTTTTCTTTAAAAACATAAATTTTCATATTGGATTTTAGAAATGTTACAAGAGACATTCCCAAAACCTAAAAATTCACTAATGCTGAGAGTAAAACAATGAGAAAGGATATATCAGGCACACACTGACAATGACATCAATAAAACTGGTAATGTGATGTTGCTACAGATTCAAAGAAAAAATTATTAGTGAAAAATGTATGAAATAATAATTAATGACCTGATTCACTAAACAAGTGAGAATTCTAAATTTATTGGAATCTAAAAAAAATCTCCAAGATACAGAAGCAGGAATTCAGAGATACAAGAGGAAATTGACAAATTCACCTTCATATTTTAATATGAGGGATTTTAATACATTTATTTTAGTCATTGATAAATCGTTTAGAAGCAAATTTGGTAATAATATTATATATTTAAAAACAGGATTAATTAACTTGATCTAATGGAGAAATATGTAAATATGTTTAAGCAAACATGAAATATTTACAGAATTCATCATGTGAACAAACTAAAAATGTTTTCAAAGAATGAATAATCTTATTACACAGTCTCTTAAAGATAAAAATTAATTACAAAAATGCAACTGAAAATAACCACTAATACATGTAGAAATATACACTGCAAAGAAAAACTTAGAAAAAATATAAAAGACAAAAATATACAGAAATCAATTACAATGAAAATAATACATATCCAAACTGAGATGCAAGTAAACTATTTATAGAGAATTTTTAGTCTTAAATACTACAGATTAAATGCAGAATGTTTATTTTAATAAAGAGTATGCATTTAACTTGCTTCCATATTTTTTCATTCCTTAATCACTCATTGATTTTAGCAATAAGTAATATTCTGTTGATTGGATGTATCATATTGTATTATCTATTTACCTACCAAAGAGCATCTTGGTTGATTCCAAGTTTTGGCAATTATGCTATAAACATTCATGTCCAAGAAATTCTGTAGACATAAGTTTTCAACTCTTTTGGGTAAATAATAAGATGCATAACTGATGAATCACATGGTAAAAGTATATTAGTTTTGCAAGAAACTGCCAAACTTTCAAAGTGACTGCATTCCCACCAGCAATGAAGGAGGGTCCCTGTTGCTCCTAATTCTTGTCAGTATTTGGTATCGTCATTTTTCTGGATTTGGGCCATTCTAATTGGTGTGTAAGTTTATCTCATTGTTGTTTTAATTTGCATTTTTCTGATGTCATGTGATGTGGAGCATCTTTTCACGTGCTTATTTATCAGCTGTATATTTCCCTTCTGAGGTGAATGTTAAGGTCTTTCTTTAGCCTACTTTTAAATTGGGTTGTTTTCTTGTTGTTGAGTTTTGTCTTCATTTCTTAACATTAGTTTTTTTATGAAGTAAATATTTTTAATTTTTAGCAAAGCCTAGCACATCCATTCTTTCTTTTATGGATTCTGTTCTTGGTGTCCCATATAAGAAGTCATTGCCAAACCCATGTAAGAAGTCATTTGTTTTTTCTCTTACATTATCTTCTAAGAGACTTATAGTTTTACATTTTACATTTAGGTCTATGACACATTTTGAATTAATTTTTGTGATGCAGGTATGTTCTGTGTCTAGATTTATTTTTTGCATGAATGTCCAGTTGTTCCATTACCATTTATTGAAAAGACTATCTTTGCTCCATTGTATTGCCTTTGTTCTTTTGTTAATGACTAACTGGCTATGCTTATTTAAGTCTATTTCTGAGTTCTCTATTCTGTTCCATTAATTATTTGCCTATTTTTTTTTCCAATACCACACTCTCTTGATTGCGATAGCTTGGTAGTAAGTCTCAAAATTAAGTAGTGTCAGTCCTCCAACTATGTTTTTCTTCAACACTGATTTGGCCATCCCAGGTTTTTTATCTCTTAATATGAACTTTAAAAAAAAGTTTGCCAGTATCCACAAAATACTTTTCTGGGATTTTGATTGGGATGGCACTGAACCTGTAAGTCAAGTTGGGAAGACCTGACATTTTGACAATACTGAAACATGAACATAAAAGGGAAAGATACACAATCCATCTTCTCACAGCAAAGAATAGTGATCTGATCTACCACAGATGGACTCTCCCATATAAGAAAGTTAAATAAACTATTGGACACCAATACAGGGTTAAATTGTAATGCAGTGTCTTTCATGAAGACAGTTGCAGACATTCTAAATAAAATACTATCTAGTCAAATTCATTCATCCCAGAAATGCAGGATGGTTCATATCCATGAATGCAGAGTATCTCTCCATTTGTTTATCTCTTCTTTGATTTTGTTCATCAGAGTGTTGTAATTTTTCTTATATAGATCTTGTACATGCTTTGTTAGTTTTATATCTAAGTGTTTCATTTTGGGGGGTGCTAATGTATATAGTATTGTGTTTTAGCTTCAAATTCAATTTGTTCATTTCTAGTATAAAAAAAGCAAGTGACTTTTAGATATTAATCTTGCATCCTATAACCTTATTATAATTGCTTATTAGGCCCAGGAGTTATTTTTCTTTCCCAATTAGCATATCTTTTGCTTTTTGTTTTGTTTTGTTTTTATTTCATTAGCTAGAACTTCCAGTGTGCTGAAAGTGTTGACAAAACTGGTGAGAGGTGACATCGTTGTCTTGTTTCTCTGGGAAAATTTTAAGTTTCTCACCATTGAGTATAATGTCAGTTGGAGGTTTTGTGTAGGTACTCTTTACCAAGTTGATGAAATTCTCCTCTGTTTACTGAGTTTACTGAGGCTTTTTAATAATGAATGAGTGTTGGATTTTTGTCAAATGCTTTTTCTGCAAGTTTTGATATGATCAAGAGATATTTTTTCTTCTTTATCTTTTCATATGTTTAACAAAATGAATTTATTTTCTAAAGGCATGGTAAAACTTAAAAGCATGTTAATGTGTGAAAGAAGCCAATCTAAAATGGGTATATACTTTATTTCATCTACATGACGTTCTGGAAAAGGCAAAACTATGGATCAGTGGTTGACAGGAGTTACAGGAGAGAAAAGGTTGAATAGTTGAAAAAACAGAAAAGTTTTTAATGAAGTAAAACTACTCCATATGATACTATAATGATGGACACATGTCACTGTATATTTGCTTAAACCCATACAATGTACAATACCAGGAATGAATATTAGTTTTATTTATGGACTTCAGGTAGTAACAATGTATCAATGTAAGTTCATCAGTTCTATCAATGTACCACTGTGGTAGAGGACTTTGAAAATATCAGACAAATGTTATTCTTATATATGGGAGTAGGAGATATATGATCAATCACTGTATCTTTTTTCATTTTTGCTATAAACTTAAAAGTGTTCTAAAAAAATAAAGTCTTTAAAATCAAATAATCACAAAGAAAAATAATATGAGTAGAATTAATGAAATGAAATCAATGATATAAAATAAAGAGTCAAAAATATTCAATAGTCTATTTTTGAAAAGATTAATAAAATAGACAAAGCATGGCAATGTTAATAAAGAAAAAATAAAAGGTAGAAATAAATCATTTGACAGTGAAAAACAAGGAGAATATGTTCAGGGAGCCAAAATTTTTAAATGAGTAGAATTTTGTATCAACTTTTAGACAAAGAAGTTAAAATAGAATACTTTTTACACAATTATAATTTACATAACTTACACAAAGTACTTCAGAAATAAATTTTTATGACCCTATGGACTTATAATCATTAAAGTAATTAGCATCTAAAAATTTTAATTCTAAAAAGGTCAAAATAATTTTATAGGTGATTTCTACTAGACATTTAAGAAATATATAATTTTAATTTTTTGATAATGTATTGGCTCATTTATGCTATGGCTTCGAATGATTTCAAACATCTCAGTGAGTTGCAACAAGAAAGATTTATTTATTGTGTAAGTTTATATGTCCAATCCTGCTGCTAATGCACAAGGAATACTCCCTTGGGCAGATAGTATAAGCCAAGCGGTAATGAGTAAGAAAGAACATGTAATCAATATTTTCACGATGAAGGGAAGTAGTCCAATATACCACAGAGAACTTTCCCATAGAAGAGAATTAAACATATTTCTATAACATATTTTATGTAGTGAGAAAAACCTAGATAACAAAATCCAACATGAACAGCCAACACAAGATTAAATTGTAGTGCAATGTCTTTCATGAAGACAGATGTACACATTCTAAATAAAATATTATTAAATCAAGTTCATTAAACACACAAATGCAGGATGATTTATTAGACAATATATTAATATTGACAAAACTGACTAAAGCAAAAGGTGAATCTCAGTAAATGCTGAAGAGTTTGGTAAAATCTCTCATTTATTGAGTATTAAAAACTCTAAGAATCTAAGAAAAGGAAGTTCTTGAACTAGACATACCAAAAGAATTAAGAAACATGATACTTAATATTGAGAAATTAAAAAGATTTTCTTTACAATCAGAAGCAAGAGTGTCAATCAGTCCTGTTTACTTTTTAAATCTTTTGTAGGATCTAGTCAACAAGCACAGTAAGACGATAGAAAGAAATAAGCAACAGTAGAATTCAAAAGGAAGAAACACATCTGACATTACTTGTCACAATATTACAATCTGCATAGCAAATCCAAGAGACTTAAACATTTCTATAACTACTAAGAGATTTCAGTAAGACCGCTAGATAACAGATCAACAAACCCAATTCGTTTGATGTCAAAACTCTAGCAACAAACTGGTCCATAGTATAAATTTTTTAAATACTCAATTTATAATAACTTACACAAATAAAAATTACCTTGGAATAAATCCAAAAAATGTGTGTCAGAATTATGAGTAGTATTTAAAATGCTTAATAGAAAGACATTAAAGAAGCAGATAAATGGAGAAATATGATCTCAAAGACAGGAAAATTCAATATTGTACAGATGACAGTTTCCCCAAAATTAATCTATATAGTCATCATAACTCAGGCAATATATCACCAATGTTTTGTTTTGTTTTCAGTTTTTATAACATGACAAACTCATTAGAAAATTAGCATAGAAAATAAATTTCTAAGAATCACGATGACAGTTTTCAAGAAAAAACAAAATGGAGAGAGTTGCCACATCAGACAGCAAAACTTAATTCTGCTGTAATTGTGAAAAGGTGGAATTTGCGCAAAGATTGACTAATAGATAATTGAGGCAAAATACAAAGTTCAGAAGCCAATTTGAACATGTTTACAAACTTGATAAAAGACAAAAGTGGCACTGTGGGTTAGGAGTAGAAATATTATATGTCAAAGAAAGATGGTCTCCACAAGAAAATGGTATTTGTTTGGGAATAAGCATTACAATGGGAATATGCATGGATGTATTTAGGGAGATAAAGGAAGACAAGGGTTTTTAAAGGAAAAATGAGGATTACATAATTGTTTTCAAGTAAATATCTGTGGCTACATAGATTAATAACAAAGGTGGTATCACTCAAGGTTGGACAGGTAGTCGCTGGGCAGATATCCTCACAAACGTATTTTTGCATAAAGTTACAGTGGCCTTTGTGCAAAGTTGTGGTTTTTGTAGAGTCTTTTGTGATATTCCTTGTTATCAGGCATATGTGCCTGAGAATCCTCTGTTTATGATATTCTAAAGTTCCATTTGTCAGAGTTTGACAAAACTGGCTCCATTTTTATTCTAATAACTTTCAAATATCTAAAAAGAAAAACTTTAAATGGAATATCCACTTTGCACCATATGCAAACATCAATTCTCAGTGAAATCATGACTTAAATGTGAAAAGCAAGAAGATTATATTTTAAGAATAAAATAAGAAAATATTCTTATGGTTTTTAAATAACAAAGACGACTTTTTAAAAGATCGAATAGCACAGTCCACAAAGAAAACAGTTATATTTAACTATGTTAAAGTTTCAAACTTTTTGTATTAGATATAAAATGTCAAAAGATATTTCAGAGGATGTTAACAAATATTTGCAAAACTTACAGCAAATTGAAACCAAAAAAAATAAAAAAATAAAAGAAATAAAAAGCAACATATAATACCAGTTGCTTAAACATATCAGTTTTATGCAACAAGAAGTTGTGTAGGAGAAGGGTTTATGACTGACTCAAAGATACCATCGACAGTCTAGGCTCTCTCCATCTTTCTTCTCACTATTGTTAGTAAAAGTATCCTCATGCTTGTTGTCCCATGGTTTCAAGACACCTGAGGCATCACAGACCTCGTATCAGTTTTAGAAGAAAGAGACGGAGATAGGGAAAGGACAGACAGCAGATTGCTTTTCCTTCTGAACACAATGTCCTCCTCCTGGATTTCCACTGACATCTTATTTTCTTTATGACAATTGTATCAGATGGCTCCTATCACTGCAATAGTGTTTGAGAAATGGCATATTTTCAGCCAGGCTCATTGCTGCCACAGACAAAATTAGGATTTGTTAGTAACGAAGAAATGATTACGTGGGTATTGAGTAAGCATGTAACAATATATCTACTACATTTATTTGTGAGACTATATGAAGGACGCCTCCAAATCAGTAAAGAAAAAAGCCTGTAATCCCGAGCCTTTGGGAGGCTGAAGTGAGTGGATTGCCTGAGCCCACGGGTTCGAGACCTGCCTTGTCGGGTCTTGGCGAGACCTCATCTTTACAATAAATCAAAAATTAGCCAGGCGTGGTAGCACACGCCTGTAGTTCCAGCTACTTGGAAGGATGAGGTGGAAGGATCGCTGGAGCCCAGCAGGTTGAGGCTGCAGTGGCCCGGAGTGGCCACCGCACTCCAGTCTGGGCGACAGAGTGAGACTCCAACTCAAAAAAAGAAAAAGAAAAAATAAAAAGAAAAATTAATCCAGTACAAAATGGCAAAAGACATGAACAAGTAGTAGATAGAAAAGATAAATCAACCAATAAATATTAAATATGAGTAGATGCTCGACCTCATCGCAAAGGAAAACTAACTTTAGTTACTACTTCACACCTCTGAAAATAGTTTTGGCAGGAAGAATAAATGAGAAATTTATATTCCACTGGTGAGGGTAACTATTCTCTAAGAACAGTTAGTAACATCTACTAAATCTGAAGAGTTTATGTTTACTATTCAGAAAGCATATTTATAAGTATATACACTAGAGAAATAAGATCGTGCATATTCACAAGGAGATACTTCAAAACAGCAATGATTTTAAAAATTATTAAAAACTTTAATGTCTTTTAAAAAACAGGTAAATGAATTTTGACATAATCATATATTAAAATGTTAAACAGTAAAAATGAATTTACAGCAACTGAATATTCAATATGGATAAATCACAGATATGTTGAGCCAAGACCTGCATACTCAATGATACCATTATACAAAAGAGAAAACATGTAAGGTGAGTTTATGTATCATATTAAACTGTATACATATTTAGGAAAAATATAAAGAAACAGATGAGATTGATAATTATTAAAGTTGCATTAATAGTTTACTCTCTAAGAAAAATTCAATTATTTTATTTCTTAAATAGATATGGTGAACTGGTGTGCTCTATCTATCTAACTGTCATTTATATAATTCTGCATGTCTTCAATATTTTATAATATAAATAAATAAATGGAACTTTAGTAAATATTATAAATTTTTTACATGAGTTCAGGGTGAAAAAGAAGGTAAGAATAAACTCTGTGGAATAGTGGAAACAATAGATGACAACCTCAATACCAGTTTCTTTTTTTTTTTTAAAGACATGGGGTACAATTCAGGGTTAAGTAAACAAATGTTCATTATGCAGGTACCCTTGTTGATGAAGTGTGCCCCCACCTTTCCTGGCAGAATCCCACTCCTGCTAATCCCACCCCCACCAGTAATTTCCCAGTTTCAGTCTGACCTCTGTCTCTGCCTCTGACTATCCTGTTTTAAAATCTGGGTAACATTTTCATCTCTTCAGGCAAGTTTGGAAAGATAACAGGATTGGAACATAGGCAAACCCTTTAGCTTTTTTATGCAAAAAATTGTTATTCTAAGACAGAAAAAAAACCAGGGTAACTTTGATGCATGTTGTTTTGAGCTGCCCAGTCTAATATTTTAACTTTTTGACTAGAAAACATGGGGAGAACACATCATAAATAAATAGTTACATGATTCATTTGTTATTTCATATGTGATTTTTCTTTCTAACTTGCTAGGTCTGCACTGTGTACTGCTAAGTCAATTTGTGGATTTAAGTAGCAGGTCAACTCAATCAAATGCCACTGGGGCATTGAGAAAATTGAGGACAAAAAACCTCAATCAAATGCTACTGGGGCTTTGAGTAAATTGAGGACAAAAAAATTGTCCATTTGATTTGGCGACAGGAAAGTCACCTCTGACCTTGACAAAGCAGTTTTGATTGAGTGGGTGGGTGAGTTAGGAAGCAAAACTGAAGACTCATCGAAAAGTAGAAGGAAAGTGAATGCAAAGAGATGATGTGTGGAGGCAGTTTCGCTATAAAGAACAGAAGAAAGTATTAGCTGGTAGCAGGAGGGCAAAGAGAGCTTCAGAGAGGCTTTCTTCTTTTATTTTTTTATTTTTTATCTTTAGTTTTTGAGTTGGAGGCTCACTCTGTCGCCCAGACTGGAGTGCAGTGGCTGCTCCCGGTCACTGCAGCCTCCACCTGCTGGGCTCAGGCGATCCTTCCACCTCAGCCTTCCAAGTAGCCGGAATTACAGGCATGCGCTTCCAAGCCCGGCTGATTTTTTGATTTATTGTAGAGATGAGGTCTCGCTGCCCAGGAGGGTCTCGAACCCGCGGGCTCAGACAATCCATTCACCTCAGCCTTCCAAAGGTGAGGGATTACAGGCTGAGCCACCAAGCCCGGCTTCTTGTTTTATTTTTAACAGGAATTAGAAAAGCATGTTGATCTAGTGGAGAAAAAAAAGTTGATAATGTGGACATTCCACAGTGATTTCTGATTAAACATTTCCATCATCGAATTCATCATCATCCCACCTCTCTCCCCTCCTCTCCGGATCTCATTCCTAAATCAATGTATACACTCTCCACTTACAATCACCCAAACAAAAGCATCCTAGACTGCTTCTTCTCTAGCATTTTTCATATGCAATCTGTAACTGTGTTATGCAAATTATAAACAACCAACCTCCTTGTCCTTCCCATTCTACCACCAACGTCCTGACTTAGACAATCATTCTCTCCCAGATGCATAAATTTCACAGCTTCTATTTGATCTTTCTGACTCTAGTGTTACCTTATAAAATCTACCTTCTATATTGCTGCCAAATCACCCTCTAACATACATGTCAATCACCTTAAATCCTCTGATAGTTTCCCAACAACCAAGCCTAATCCCTAAGCTTAATTTCTTAGAACATCCTATCAGTATCCTTAAGCAACATACTTACTTGCACATAGTGCACTATTTCAAGCCTCCAACTCTTGGCAAAAAGTGCCCCCAGTTGACATTTTTGCTATTTTTAAAAAATAAGGTCACCTATTATCTCCTGCTTGAAGTTTTTGCCTGCTTGAGTTCATCATCCTGAATCCTTTCTCCATGCTCCTGTGGTAGCACGATCCTAAAATGTCCCCCTGCCGTGATTTTCTGACTAATTCCCAGGATTGTGAATGTAATGTGAGTTTATTCCGATTATGTTAATAGAAGGAAATTTGCAGATGTACATACGATAACTAATTAATTGACTGTGAGTTCATCAAAGGGGAAAGGATCCAGGTAGGGCCTAATCTAATCACATGACCCCTTTAAAAGCAGTTTTCTCTTGCTGATGGCAGAAGAGGAAGTCAGTGAAAGTTCAAGAATGAGAAGAGGTCAAGATATACTTTTTTACTTAAAGATAGAGGGAGCCACATGATAAAAAAACAGGCGGGAGGAGATCTCTAGAAGCTGGCAATGACCCCAGCTAACAGCCAACAAGGAAACAGGAACCTCAGTACTAATGTCTCCCTACAAGGAACTAGATTCTGCCAGAAACTTGAATAAATTTGGAAATAATTCTTCCCCAGCCAACACCTTGATTTCTTGTTTTGTGAGACCCTAAGCAGAGAATCCAATCAAGCCTGCTCCTATATGTAACTTGCAAAACTCTGAGGTAATAAATGGATGCTGCTTTAGGCTGCTAAATTTGTGGTGATACGTCACACAGCAATTGAAAACCCATACAACTCCATAGCTCCCTGCACTTTATTGTGAGTGCTCTCCTTCCAACTAGTTTGTGAGTTACTTAGACTAGAACTGATATGTTAAACGATTTTGTATTCCCAACTTCTAGCACAGTATTTAACACTTGACACATCTGAGGGAAGTATCACAGTGTCAGCTGAGTCCTATGGGAAGCAAACACTGAGCTGGAACTTAGAGTACAAGGACTTTATTGGGGGGCATGGAAAGTTTTCAGCCTGCAATGGAGATCTGAAACCCAGAGCCATGAGTACCCATAAGAGGAGGCCCATGTTGGCATAAATAGCCAGATCTAGTACCCCCACCTTGTGTGGTTGTTAGCTGGGGTCTGTACAGGAAGAGCATAGCCTGGGCTTGAAAGGTGAGATGGATCATGAAGTGGTCAACAGTTGAGCACTTCTTGCAGGTGAATGTGCAAGTTCTTTTTGGAAGGAAGTCTAAGTATTAATAGCACAACACATTTACAGCCACCGCTGAATGAAAGAATACTTTTTCTTAAGAACATAATATAAGCTCCGCTCATCAAAGTAGATCTGGAAGGTTCTCTCCCAGAAAGAGTACAAAAAAGAAAGGACTCCAAAATGATAATACCTATGCCTCTAAAATCCAGTTAAGAATCTCACTATTTTATAGCAAAAGTTGTAATGATTAAACAAACTTCGGGTATAGATGGTTGTGTGTGTGTGTGTGTGTGTGTGTGTGTGTGTGTGTGTGTGTGTGTGTGTTTAACAGAATTATTGGACAATTATAACTTTCTCAAGGTTTTGGCAAAGAAAAATATTTTCACCTCAAGGGCATATGTTCAGTTCAGTAAAAAAAAATTGTTGTGGTAAACACCAATGATTTTAAAGGAGTTTGTTTTCTGTGTGTCTGTCATTAAAATGAAATTTTAAAAAGAAAACTCTGTTTTCTTAGATTGCTCTGACTGAATTCATATATCTTGGTTTTTGAAGCTCTTTCTCATTTGTTTTAACAGCTCCATGTGGAATTGAATAGGTGTGAATTCTGAGTAAAACTACTCAAAGCTTCCATTATCATTTCACAAGTGTCACAAATAATTATAAGTTGTTCTTTTCCTTTTTAAAAGAGAGGAAGTTTGGCAATGTACTAAAAGAAGCATCATTTTCAAACATAGCTGCCAAATCTTATTATTTGATGACTTATATTAAAGAGTGTTGACATCGTATCAGTGAAAAATATGAGAACTAAGGATATGTTCTCCCCAAACCTCCTACATTCTTTTTGTGTATGAGTGTAAAAGTTCCCAGTACAAACTGTGCTCAGAAATATGATTTTAGACTTAATTAGGTCAAATGACATTTTCACAACCATGAGCCTGAATGAGACTTAATGTCTTCAGATATCCTTAATGATATTGGTTTCCTACCACCAACATCTCACCCAACTCTGGTTTGGGGTTTGGAACGTATCCTAATTGCTATATTGAGGTTTAGTTCTAGCATATTGGGTTTAAATATATAACCATAAAGTTTTAGTGCCATTTTAGAAATTAACACAATTTTTAGAGGTACAACACATCTAAGAAAAATTTACCTTTAATCTCATTTACCAGAATTCATTCTAATTCAGGCTTCAACTTGCTACTTCCTTACAAATCAGGAAAAAAAATCTATTTAAAAGAAAACGCAGCAATTTTCCACATTCATCTTTAACAGTGAAGAAAGAAGCCCAGAGCTCTGTGAAAACCTACACTGCTCTTCCTTTCCTTTTTATTCTCCATCTTTGGATGACTTCAGTCTTCTGTTTTCTCAAATTGTAACACCTTCTCATGTGTGCTCACTCTCAGCTGGTGGTCTTATTTCTTTTTTACTTAGAAAAGCAAGGCCCTCAGAAATTTTCCACAAGCTCCCTTTCCACATCCATCAACTTGCCTGCATTTGAACCTTTATATGTTTGCTGCCATTCCAATTGCCACAGGAATGAGCCACCTTCTTTCCCATTGCCACAGACCAGTTGCCATCTCTCTATTGCCACGGATGAGCCACCTTCTCTCCCATTGCCATAGATGAACTGCCTTAGCTCCTCTACAAGCCAAAGCCTCCCACTGACGCACTGGTTCCCTTCCCCTCTCATTTCCTCAAGTCATACATCCAGCAATACTCTTCTTTCTACTGCCATCCATTTCTCTCTACGCTAAACTATTCACATCAATATAGAAATGTGATGTTGTATCTTCCAAGTTTTTAAAAAGCCCTCTTGACTTCATGACCCCTTCAGCAAATACTCTTTTCAAGAAGAAAAAAAATCTCCTTAAAGTGTACAGCTATCCACCCTGTCTACTTTCTATCTTCTCCTTCTCTCTAATCATGCTTTTGTATCTGCTCACAAAAGCAACTATTGTGAAAGTCACCACTGTTAAATCAAATACTCACTTTTCAGTTCTCATCTTAACCTATCAACAGATTTTGTCATAGTTGATAGTTTCTCAAATATCTTCTTCATCTGTCTTTTTGGCACCCCTCTTTCTTGGTTATCTTCTTATCATACTAGCTGCCTCATCTCAGTCTCTTGCTGCTTTCTCCCTATCTTTCATATTTCTGATGTTAGAATACTCAAGCTCAAGTCCCAAGATATTGTTTTCTTTTCTATCTATATACTTCTTAAAATATCTCATCTACTCTCAAAGCTACAAATATTATCTATATTCTGAGGATCCCATGTTATACCTCATGTCCAAATCCCTCACAAAGCTCCAAGCTGTTATGTCCAACTACTTACTTCCACCTACACTTGGACATCTAATAATAATCTCAAATTTACCATGTACAAACTAAATCCTGATCTTCTCCCTTCATTAAAATTGATTCTTCTTAGAAATCTATCTCAATTCAACCGTGACAACTTCATTTTTATATTTGTAGTCAAAAAATTTAGAGTAATTTTGATTATTTCTTCTTTCAAACTCCTCATCAATTCATCAGTGTATCCTGTTGACTTTACCTTCAAATATATTCAGAATTTGCTACTTTTTACAACCTCCATAGCTACCACCTTAATGTGAAGTTACCGTCATCTCTCTCTCTTGCATTAGTACAATAGACTCTTAAGTAGTCACCTGCTTCCAGTCTTAAATCTCTAAAGCTTATTCTTAATCTAAGCATCACCATATTTCTTCTCTGATCAGAACCCTAGAAGTTTCTCATTCATTTATATCATTCAGGGTTCTCCAGAAAAACTGAACAAATAGGAAATGACAGACAGATGATAGATAGATTAGATAGATAGACAGATAGATAGATAGATATAGATAGATAGATAGATAGATAGATAGATAGATAGATAGATAGACAGACAGACAGGGAAAGATGATAGATAGATAGATATAGATAGATAGATAGATAGAAAGAGAGACAGAGAGAGCTGGAAATTCATACAGGAGTCATTGTTGCAGTCTTGAGGCAGAATTTATTCTTCTCCAGGAAATCTCAGTTTTGACTTAAGGTCTTTTCATCCAGGAAACTAACATATTATCAAGGATAATCTCCTTTACTTAAAGTCAGCTGATTGTAAATGCCAGCCCCATCCACAAAATGCCCGTACAACAACACCTAGATCACTGTTTGATTAAATAGCTGGGTACCATAACATACTCAAGTTGACACATAAAACTAACCATCACATCAGTCAAAGCCCCAGTTCCTTAAAATTGCCTACAAAGCCTTATATAATCTAGCCCTGTGTTGTATCTGACCTCATCTCTTTCCATCTCTTCCCCCTTATTCGCTCTGCTCCAGTTCATTGTATCCTTGCAGTTTCTCAAACATACCAAGTACATTTTTTTCTTTAGGAACTTTTGTTGATCTCTCTAAAATATTTTTTCCTCTAAAGTTTTCACTGTGCTGTCTTCCTCCCTTTCCAGCTTTATCAGCCTTCATCACACTCATCACAATCTGACATATAACAAATTTATGTGCTTATTTGTTCATTGTCTATCTCTTCCCACTAGGTCTAAGCTCTAAGAGGGCAGAAATATTTCATCTATTCTGTTTAGAGTGTCTGAACCATAATCATTTGTTCAGTTAATTATGTTTTAAGTATATCACAGCAATATCGGTAATGATTACACTAAGCATTTCCAATACATGCAGCACAGGGCATTGGACTGTAGACTTCTAAGCCTGAGTTCTATTAGTGGCTCTGCTATGCACTTTATTTCTGCTATAGTAAATCACTTCAGTAATCCCTTACACAGACTTCTCCAACTGTAAAACAAGGGTATACAACGAGGTCCCTGCCAATTGAAAAATCTCATCTTGCTCCCTTTTTCTATATTTTATCTTATTTGAATAGGACCTCAAGTTAAATTACATGTGCTACACAGTGATACTGTAACCGAGAATTCCTATTTCAGCTTTTGAGAAACGATTTTCAGTCTTATTCTCTCTAAGCCTACACTTTAAAGATTCATTTTCCTTTCTAATGTAATGGTGTGCTTGTTTGAGAAATTCCAGAGGCTATTCCAGAGGCTGGCTTAGAATAATAGAGTATGGAGACCATACAGCAAAATTCTCCATTGTTTAGAGGTCACCTAAAGGCAATTCATCAGGGTGGTATCAGACAGCTCTCTAGGTGGACAACAATTCATCATAATCATAGAAGCACTACTAGTCCCAGAAACTTCTCACTCCATTCTTTCCCGTTAAAATCCTCTATCCTCAGCTTAAAATTTGAAATGACTTCTTTGAGGCATGTGCCTGGCCATTTCTCTATCTGCCAGTTTTTGGAATAAAGTCACTTTCCTTCTACTAAATCTCATGTTTGTTTATTTCAGCCTGCAAGTGATAAGTAGCAGAATTATAATTGGCAACAACATTGCAGTGAAATTGTCAATGTATAAGAGTTGTTTTATAGATCAAGTTAAAAAGTCTATGTATTACTTAAGTATTAAAAAGCGTATTATAAACTATAACCTCCCAATTAAAGAGGTACAAATGATACCAATGATATAATTTATTTATGCCAACAAATTAAGAATACCCTCATTCCAATGTTATACACACATGTCCACATATTACTTGCAATGGCTTTCACACTTGGAGAGCCGATGACATACTTCAGAATCTGAAGACAGACACTGTAGTCTTTGACAGGCCCATCTCTTCATAAAAACACCACTTTTTCTACCTCCATTCTTGTGAATATTCTACTTTGTGTGAAATATGATATACAAAATGGCATCTTTCTGCTTCAAGCTCTAAAATAGTCAGAAAACCATTCTAAGAACTCTACCTGCATGACTCAAAAACTTGCGAAGCAGAAACTTGCCAACTTGCCTTGAACTTCTGAACTGAGCCAAACTGCCAGAACCACAACATCCTGGAAAACAGCTGAATTTTGCCGGCACCACAACTCCTGAATGGCAAAACCAAAGATGAACTAAGCCAGCTACCTCTACCAAGGATCATTCTTTCAAAGCAACTTGTGTAATCACCCTCAGCATCCTTTAAAAAATCCCTACTCCCATTCCTCTCTTTTGAACATAATTCAACTTCTAGCCAAATCTGTGTCTCCTGAATTACAATTTCTAAAACTCTAATAAACACTCTGTCTTACAGCTTTGCACACTGGTCTTTTGCCTGTTCTAGGTGACATCTTCTTAACTTATATGTAATCTTTTTTTCATGATCTAGTTTCCCTTCCTTGTGGTTCCTGAGCACCTATTGTCTTTATGAAATAAAGCAGCACAGTTACACCTTGTTTGAAGCTACCTCAAAGTCCTATAAATTCCATCTTCAGAACACTTCAGGTTTGCCTGCTTTTATTTACAGGAATTAGTAACTAGCAAGAATGACTTTTATTAAAAAGTAAAAAAAAAAACCAGATGTTTATGAAGGTACATAGAAAAGGGAACACTTATACACTGTTGGTGGGAATATAAACTAGCTCAGACCCTGTGGAAAGCAGTTTAGAGATTATTCAAATAGCTACAAATAGAATTACTACTAAATACAGCAATCCCATCACTGGGTGTATATCCAAATTCACATAAATCATTCTACCTAAAAGATGCCTACACTTATTTATTCATCACAGAACTTATTCACAATAGCAGAGTCATGGAACCAACTTAGATGCCTCATTGGCAGTAGATTGGATTTTTAAAATGTAGTACGTATATACCATGAAATACTATATAGCTATAAAAAGAAGAATGAAATCATGTATTTTGGAGCAACACAGATGCAAATGGAGACCACCGTCCTAGGCAAATTAACCCAGAAACAGAAAACCAAATACCACACATTTTCACTTATGAGTAAGAGCTAAACATTGCACTGGGTACACACAGACATGAAGATGAGAACAGCAGAGACGCTGGGAATTCCTAAGGAGGTGTTAGGTTAAAAATTCCAGTGGTGCCTCCAAAATGTTAGGTCAGGCCTGATGTGGGGGGTGTCTGGTCTGTGATCTAGTGTTGTATAAAAGATGCAAAAAATTGCACTGATGTTAGATTGGAAAATATAGTTTATTTTGAAAGTAAATTAAAGAAAGAGAGAGAGAGGAGATTCACCTCCCCAAGGTAGAGGAGGGGGCCTAGGAAACATGACCCAGCCATAGTTCAATGAGCACATGGCCAGGTCAGTGCTTGGCAAGGCAATGGCAATTGCTGTTTGAAGTTGAATGGGGGTAGGTTGTTAAGGCGATCTGGTGGTGGTCTGCTTCACATCATCACAGAGGAGTAGGTAAGCACCGGTACTGATGTCAGGTGATGGACAACAAGCAGATGGATGGGTTAGTCATGTGACTGTTGACATTTTTGATGGGGTCTAAGTCTTGAACATCACAAAGCGTTCATTAGGTGGATTGCCTGAGCCTGCGGGTTCGTGACCCGCCTGGGCAACTTGGTGAGACCTCATCTCTATGATAAATCAAAAAATTAGCCAGGTGTGGTAGCACGTGCCTATAGTTCCAGCTACTTGGAAGGCTGAGGTGGAAGGATCGCCGGAGCCCAGCAGGTCGAGGCTGCGGTGGCCAGGATGGCCACTGCACTCCAGTCTGGGTGACAGAGTGAGACTCCAACTCAAAAAATAAAAATAAAAAAATAAAAACAAAGGGTTTATTAGATTAACTTTTTTACAAAACAAGCAGGGGAGGGGTTTATACAACAATTATTGGAGGCCACAGCAAGATGGCGACAGAACAGGTCAGACTGTGAAAGTCTCTGCAAAAGTGGGTGTCCATAAAGACTCTCTGCATGAGTGGGCATGTGCTGGTGGGTGAATGAAAGTCTGTCTGAGGGGAGACTTGGGTTCATGCACCCAGGGCTCTCTTCCAGAGATGACTGCAACTCCCCACCACTCTGAACTTGGAGTCCCCAGTTCTCAGGATTGTCTGCCATTCTCGGGGCTCTCCTGAGCAGAGGCAGAAGAAAACAGCTGTTCCTCACCAACTGGTACCTGGTTCATACCATCTCTTGCAACAGCAGACCGGCACAAGCCCCAAGACCCGAGAATGCAGGTGGTGGAAATCTGGAATGGAGCTCTGCCATTGGTGAAGAGAAGCCAACCTGTGCCATTTTCTCTGTCCTGGGACAAAGCAGAGACCTGCACTGACTGCCAAGCTCCGCCCAGCCTCCTACCTGGGACCTAGAGGTTATCCCCTCATTAGACTCAGAGAGACAGATTCCCCTCCCCCATGCTGGAATAGGCACAGATGTGTCAGATCTGAGTGGGAGACTTAACAGCAGTGGCAGCAAGTTTGGTGAGTCCAGATATGATCCACCCTCCCCTCCATGGGGCATCTGACACATGCTGAGAACAAAAGGAAGTGTCTGGAGACTGGAGTCGCTCCTTAACATGAAGATGGCAGCCAAAAGGAACTTGAATTTACACAAACAGCAACAGAGCAAGTTTATTTTTGTTTGTTTTTTGTTTTATTTTGTTTTCACTTGTTTGTTTTTTGTTTTAGTTTTTTTCTTTTCTTTCTGTTTTTGATTACTTTTCATACTTGTTTTGTTTCTGTTTCTTTTTTTTTTTTTAGATTTTCTGTTTGTGTATGGGTATTTTTGAGGGAGAGTACATCAACAGGGGGGTTTAGTTTGTTTGTTTTTAATGATTGTATGTATGTTTTGGGGTTTTTTTTCTGTCTTTGTTTCTGTTTATTCATTAGTTGGTACTCCTGTCTGTTTTACCTCTTCGTCTTCTCTCGCTTCATCTTCCTTCCATCTTCTTCCTTCCTTTTTTGATTCTTTTCCTTTTTCTTACTTTATTTTGCTTTCAGGGTACAAATATATACCCCCACTGCATGGACAGATTGTAAGGAGGTGGGAAGGGGACCCAGGGGACCCACACAACTGTCAGTGGATACTGGTATCTGCAAAAAGTCCTAAATCACAGCTCCCCCTCAAATCTCAAAAGTGCAAAAAGCACAGCCCCCCAGCCTCAGTCCAGAAACAGAATTGAACAAAGTCATAGGATCTCCATAAGGAAGAATAGGAGACTGAGCAAACAGAAGTAAAAGCTAGCCCCACCCCCCATCACTGATCAACAGAATTAAAGAAGAGGTTAAAAAAAGAAAGAGGAAAACCTACACAAATGAAGAAAAACCAAAGGAAGATATGGGTCTCATACAGACCCCTGGGAGGTCAACCACTGAGAATACAGATTTCAGAACTCAAACAATGAAGAGCCCCCAGAATGACTGATCTCAAACCACAAACCCAGATATTAGGCTATTAATAGAGAGAATAAATAGAAATAAGGAGAGACAAGAAGAAAAAATTAAAGAGTTGATAACTGAGATACCAGCAATAAAGAATACAGTGAATGAAATAAGCAGCAAATTGATAAATATGGAAAGCAGAATTAACCAAGTAGAAGAAAGAATGTCAGAGCTTGAAGACCCAAATAAGGACCTAGCCTAAACTGTTAAAAAAAAAAAATAATATAAAATATATATATATATAAAAGAAGCTTAAAAACAAATAACAAAACCTCCAAGGATGAGTGATTATATCAACAGGCCAAACCTAAGATTAATTGGAATCTGATGAGTGATTATATCAACAGGCCAAACCTAAGATTAATTGGAATCCGAGGCAGATAGAGAGACAGAGACCACCCTGGAATGAACATTCCATTAAATTATCCAAGAAAACTTCCCTCATCTCATCAGTGACATGACCATTCAAACACAAGAGATGCAGAGAACCCATACAAGACAACAAATGAGAAGACCAACTCCTAGACACATAGTAAATCACCTACACAAAGTAGGTATAAAAGAAAAAATATAAAAGGCAGCAAGAGAGAAAGATCAGACTACCTACTAGGGAAGACCAATCAGAATAGCAGCAGATTTACATACAGAAACACTTCAGGTTAGGAGAGATTAGAGTTCAATCTTCAAAGTTCTCAAAGATAAACAATTTCAACCAAGAATTACCTACCCAGCCAAGCTAAGGTTCATCAGTGATGGAGAATTAAAATTCTTCCCAGGCATTCAATCTCTAAGAGTTTTTGCCAGCTTTAGGTCAGCTTTATAAAAAACACATACGAAAGTATTAAACACAGAAGAAAGAAAAAAAAGAGCAACAATGCCCTTCCCAAGAATGCAAGAAAAATATGAAAAACACACATAAAGCAACCTAAAAATCAAAAGAAAGACAACAAACAAATAAACAAACAGCAGCAGTAACAACAAACTCTATAAGAACCTCATGACAGGATAGAGTCACATCTCAATAATTAGTCTGAATGTGAATAGACTGAATGTACCACTGAAAAGAAACAGAATGGCAAATTGGATAAAACATCATAATGCAATAACTATGTTGTCGCCAAGAGACTCAGCTCACCAGGAAGGACATTCACAAACTCAAAAGTAAGAGGATGAAAAGCAAATTTTAAGGTGAACAGAACAAAAAAGAAAGCAGAAGTCATGATCTTAATATCAGACAAAATATGCTTTAAGCTATCAAAAATTTAAAAAGATACAGAAGGTCACTACATAATGATAAAAGGTTCAATCTATCATCAAGAAATATCCATCCTAAACATATATACACCCAACATAGGAGCACCAACTTTCATAAAGCAGCTTCTAGGTAAACTAAAAAAAGATATTGACTCTAACACTATCATAACTGGGGCCTTAATACACCACTCACAAGCCTAGACAGATCATCAAGACAAAAAAATCAGCAAGGAAATCTGGAACCTCAATGTGACGCTTGACCAAATGGACTTAATTGATATCTTAGAACATTCTATCCATCAATCATGAAATACATATTCTACTCTCACCACATGGAACATACTCTAAGATTGACCATATCCTCAGCCATAAATCAAGCATAAACAAATTCTGTAAGATTGAAATACTGCCATGCACCTTCTCAGACCACAGTGGAATAAAAATAAATATCAACAACAACAAAATTCCCCCAAAACCCATAAAGACATGGATACTAAACAGCATGATGCTAAACAACTCCTGGGTCAATACAGAAATCAAAAGATTCCTGGAAACAAATGAAAACAAATAAACATCTTACCAAAATCTCTGGGATGCCATGAAAGCAATACTAAGAGGGGAATTCATATCTCTATGAACACACATGAAGAAAATGGAAAGATTACAAGTTAACAGCCTAACACATAACCTAAGAAAGCTGGAAAAGCAAGACCACAAAATCCCTAACTTTGGCAGAAGAATCCAGATCATCAAAATAAAAGCCCAAATTCAGGACACAGAAGATAAAAAGATAATACAAAAAAAAAAAAAAAAACCAACGAAACAAAAAGCTGGTTCTTTGAAAGGATAAGTAAGATTGATGGACCCCTAGCTCGACTGACCAAGAAAAAGAGAGAAAAAGCCCAAATAAACACAATCAGATATGCAAAGGATCAAGTCACAACTGACCCTGGAGAAGTACAAAAAATTATCAGAGATTACTATGTATACTTATTTGAAAACCTAAATGAAATGGAGGACTTCCTGACATCATATAACCTCCCCAGGTTGAAATAATTAGAAATTGATACCTTAAGTAGACCAATAACAATCCAGGAAATCAATTATGTTATAAGAAAACTAACTACCAAAAAAGGCCCTAGACAAGATGACTTTCTTAGTATTCAGCAGAATACTACAAAACATACAAGCAGGAGCCAATATTATTCCTATTGAAAGTATTCCAAGCAATTGAGAAAGATGGAACTCCTCCCAATCGTTTATGAAGCTAACATCACATTGATACACAAACCAGATAAAGATGCAACAAAGAAAGAGGACTACAGGCCAATATCCTTAATGAAAACAGATGCTAAAATTCTGAACAAGATTCTAGCAAACAGGATCCAAATATACATCTCAGAAATAATCCACCATGACCAAGTGGACTTTATCCTAGGGATGCAAGGCTGGTTCAACATCCATAAGATCATAAATGGAATTAAATACATCATCATATGTAAAAACAAAAACCACATGATTATACCACTAGATGTGGAAAAAGCTTTTGATAAAAGCCAGCACCCCTTCTTGGTTAAAAACCCTCAAACATTTAGGCATAGATGGAACATACCTCAAAATAATAAGAGCCATCTATATGGGATCCACAGCCAACATATATCTAAACAGACAGAAATTGGAACCATTTTTCCTGAAAACCAGAACAAGACAAGAATGCCCACTCTCACCCTCCTGCTCAACATAGTTTTGGAAGTCCTAGCTAGAGCAATCAGACAAGAGAAGGAGATCAAGGGTATCCAAATAAGAAAAGAGGAAGTCAAATTATCCCTCTTTGCAGATGACATGATTCTATACCTCAAAAACCCAAGAGAATCTGTCAAAAACCTTCTTGCACTGATATAGGACTTTGGCAAAGTCTCAGGGTATAACATGAATGTGCAAAAGACAATCACATTCCTTCCTATACACCAACAATATACAAACAGAAACCCAAATAAAAAGCACAATCCCATTCACAATAGCCACAAAAAAGAAGAAATACCTAGGCAACTCCCTAACCAGAGAAGTCAAAGAACTTTACAAAGAAAACTTCAAATCACTGCTCAGAGAAATCAAAGATGACACAAACAAAAATGGAAAAATATTTCATGTTCATGGATTGGAAGAATCAACATTGTTAAAATGTCCTTTCTACCCAAGGCAATCTACATATTTAATGCAATACCCATTACATTACCAGCAGCCTTCTTCTCAGATCTAGAAATGACAATACAAGAATTCTTACGTAAACATATACAACCACGAATAGCTAAAATAATCATCAGGGGGAAAAAAATCAACGCGAGAGGTATCATACTCCCAGATTTTAAACTTTATTGTAAAGCTACAATAATCAAAACAACTTGTTATTGGTATAAGAACAGGCACATAAACGAATGGCACAGGATAGAGATTCTGGAAGCAAAACCTCAATTTCTCAACCAACTCATCCTCGATAAAGCATCCACCGCCAACCACTGGGGAAATAAGAACCTATTTAGTAAATAGTGCTGGGAAAACTTGCTGACCACATGTAGAAGATTAAAACAAGACCCCTACCTATCCCAATACACAAAAATCAACTCTAAATGAATCAAAGAACTAAACATAAAATTTCAAACTATAAGAACCTTAGAAAATACAGGAGACACCCTTATGGGTTGGAACTGGCAACTAATTCCTGATCAAAACCCCAAGTGTCCTTGCTATAAGAGATGAGATAGACAAGCGGGACCTCATCAAACTGACAAGCTTCTGCAAAGCCCAAGAGACCATCAAGAGAGCGGGAAGACAGCCCACAGACTGAAAAAAATATTTGCCAACTGTATATCTGACAAAGGCCTAACATCTAGGATCTACAAGGAACTCAGATATGCCAAAAAGAAAAAAGCAAACAGCCTCATTACAAAGTGAGCACAAGATATGAATAGATAGTTCTCAAAAGAAGACATCTGAGCAGTCAACAGATATATGAAAAAATGTTCACCCTCACTAGTCATCAAAGAAATGCACATTAAAACCACACTGAGACTGGGCTCGATGGCTCAGCCTGTAAACCCAGAATTTTGGGAGGCTTATGTGAGTGGATTTGTCTGAGCCTGTGGGTTAGATCAGCCTGGGCACCTTGGCAAGAACTCGTCTTTACAATAAGTAAAAAATTAGCCAAGGGCAGTAGCACGTACCTGTAGTTCCAGCTACCGGAAGACCGAGACAAAAGGCTCACCAGAGCCTGGCAATGCCAACGCTGGGATGGCCGTGACTGTGCCACTGCATTCCAGCCTGGGCAACAGAGTGAGACCCCAACTCAAAAAAACACACACTGAGATACCGTCTGACGCCAGTCAGGATGGCCATCATCGATTACTCAAAAAACAACGGATGCTGGAGAGAATGCGGCAAAAAGTGAATATTTCTACAATGTGTTGGGAGTGTAAACTAGTACAACCTCTGTGGAAAACAGTTTGGCGATTCCTAAAAGATCTAAAAATCAACCTTCCATACGACCCCACAATCCCCCTACTGGGAATATACCCGCAGTAACTCAAATCACTCTATGAAAAAGATACCTGCACATGCATGTTTATTGCAGTATTATTCACGATAGCAAAAACATGGAACCAACCATGCTCACTGAAAGAGGACTAGATTTTTTTAAATGTGGTACATATGCATGATGGAATATTATATAGCCATAAAGAAGGACAAAATTATGAACTTTGCAGCAACTTGGATGGACTTAGAGTTTATAATACTGAGTGATCTCTACAGAAACAAAGAACTGAGTATTACATGTTCTCACTCATAAGCGGACCTTGAACAATTATCATAATACTATAAAAAGAGAACTGGGAGTAGAGGGAGACTGTCCGGGCGGGGTTGGGATTGGCAGTAGTGGGAAACTGCCAGGGGAGGGAGGGACACACCTCATCAACAGAGGTACCTGCATAATGAACATTTGTATACCTAACCCTGAATTATACCCCACATCTTTAAAATTAAAAATTAAAAAAAAAATTATCAATAGCTGCCTCTGAGAAACTGGTTCTGTCCTTAGCTAGTGATTTATTTGGAGGGTAAGTTAAAGTGAATCACTAGAAAAACATAACAGAACTGGGAAGTGTTAAAATGGCTGTTCGTTGGATATTTTGATTCCGTCTTTTGTCCTTTCATGGGGTATGAAAGAAGAGGGGCAAAGGATTGAAAAAACTCTGTTGGGTACTATGTTCACTCAATATCATATAATATACCCATGCAACAAACCTGCACACATACTCCCTGAATTTAGAATTTGAAAAAATAATTGTAAAAAGGAATAAATGACTGGGGTCATGAATTGGCACTTTTAGTAATCTTCAGTGACTCACTTTCTTTTTTTCCCACTCTCATTCCAGCACAGAATTATGAGTATTCATTGCCCATAAGACTTTAAATCCATACAATCAATACTTTACAATCCTTAACCACAATCAATATTAGTGGCTTGTACAACACTGCAGTGCATTTTCTCTTGCCCAAGAAGCTTTCATTTCCTTTGAGAGAGAGAAAATGAGGAAACTTGTATAATCAATATCTCAGATGCTGAGTTTCTCTAATCCTTTCTGCTGCAGGAAAGAAACCAAGTCAGTTATAACCATCATATAAATTTTCACAGGGTTTTGCTTTCACTGGCTTCATAATAGATTAAATTTCTAAACTATCCAGAAAAAAAAAAAGACTCATAGCTAAAATTTGAAAGTTCAGGTTAGTTCTAACTGCAATCACAGGCACAAGTAAATTTGTGCTAATGTAAAAGTAATGCATACAGACCAATTAGAGGAAAAATCTAAGAATGAACGTAGCCACAACAGTTTTAATTTAAGTTAATCTCACAGTAAAGAAAACCATTATGTGAGCAAGGCAAACTGAAACAGTCATTAACAATGTAGATGTACTTGATAAGCGAGCCTTAGCCATTCTGAAAATTTAGGCCAGTCCTATGAACTCTGACCACCATATCTGCATCACACTGCTAAAAACAAAAAGGAAAAAAATGCCTGTGTTAAGACTGAAAGCATACATTGCTAATTCTGGATTATTGCTCACATTTGTCATTTGAACTGACATGGAATTAGTAAAACTGAGGTTTCAGTGTTGAAAATTAATTCACCATGTGTCTCACACTTAAATTCTCCAGCACTCTTATAAAATATGGGCCATTTTTGAATGCCTACTAAGGTCAATGCCCTGTCCTGGATACAATAATATATATTATTTCAATTAAATATCACTATAAGGCTGTGTTTCGATATTTTGCATTCAGTTTATTGACAATGTAACTGGAAGGCTGAAAAGTACCCATGTTTTATCATTGCAGCCCCTCCAAATACTCACAACAATTCTGGATTCAGGTAGGGAACAAGGCATAGTTTTCAGAATCATTATCTATCTTTGGAAGCCTACTCTGTACTAGTAACTACTCTACTGGGAATTCATACATTATCAAATTATATACTCACAATGACCTTTAAGCAGGAGGAAACTCAAGTGTTATTTTACTGCCCCCCAAATCAAGAAGCTTGTAAGGTAAAAATCAAAGTTAAAATAAATAAGTTAATAAATAGGGAGCAAGATACTGTGGCTTTATTTTAAACAATAAAAGAAAAAATGATTTGCTATGTGACGGCAGTGTCAGTACTAGTCTGCCAACTCCCATTTCAGTCACATTGCTGGTTTTAAGCTTATAGAATTTCAAGGCTCCCACTGAGCAGAAAAGGCTTAAATCTGTGTCTTATTCCTCATAAAATTAAAGCTAAATCAATATCTTCTGTATTAATTACCTATACTGCTATAGCATATTACTCAAACAACAAAAAATGTATAATCTTTCCTTTTTTTGCAGGTCAGAAGTTTGAAACAGGGTTTATAGGTATAAAATCGAGGTGTTGGCAGTGCTGTGTCCTTCTGAGGGCTCTGGAGAGAATCAATCCATTTCTTTACCTTTTCCAGCTTCTAGAGGCTGCCTGCATCTCTTGACTCCTGGGTCCTCCCTCCATTTTCAGAGGCAACAGAGTAGCATCACCCAGTCTCTTTCTTTTTTGCAAATTGGCATTTTAAAATGTATTTATTCTCTTTCTTTCTAACTCTGACCTCTTTTGTTGGTCATCTCCTCTTTTAAGTATTCTCGTGTTTACACTGGACCTATCCATGGATAATCATCCCATCTGAAGGTCTTTAATTCAATAGCATCTGTCAAGTCCCTTTTCCCAAACTAATATATTCACAGGTACCAGGAATTCGGACATGAACATCTATGCTTTCCACAGCATATTTGTCTGAAATTTACATTCTCTGATCTGAAAACAAAGACTTTAAAAAATTTATAACAGCCATTGCTTTGCTGAACTATGATGTGGCCATGTTTTCTTAAGCTTTAGCCCCCTCCCCTACCTTGGGGAGGTGAATCTCCTCTTTCTCTCTTTCTTTAATTTACTCTCTAAATAAACTATAATTTCTCATCTAAAAAAATTTTATAATAAAAAAATTGATGCCTTGTTTATATGAAAGATGATAAAAGCACTTTTAATTATACATTACAAAGTTCTTGTTTCCAAGAAACAATTTTTTTTAACCTAATATCTAAAAAATGGTTCACATGATGAGAGGACAAGTCAACGCTACTATAGTAAATGTAAATGTTATAAAATTTAAGGCCCAAAGAGATGAGGGATGGCCTACAATGCAACAGAATGACCCCTCAGCATCAATGTTAGACTCTTCTGTCTTCTAGCTGGGTGTTTATAGGTAAGTTACTTAAGTGTTTCATTGTAAAGTGGGGACTGCTTCAATAGCACAGCTATACTTTAGGGTGGTTGTGAGGGAGGATTAGTGATCATACCTCTCCTGTTATCTATCATAGGGCTTGGGCCTCAGCAGTTGCTTGGTAAATGATAATTATTCCATTTTCACTTCTTTCAGTTCTATTATTACACAAGGAGTTTCCCATGCAATGATGTTTTCCACTATACGATTAAATGTACAATATACATATTCCTGAATGGAATTTAGCTTCAGGAGAGTTGCTGCAGGGCTAGAGCTCCTTTCATAATAATACTTTACAAAACTGCCTGATGAACTGCCCAATAGCAAACCAAAGAAATGATTAAGTTTTGACAACTAAATTTCACAAAGCTCCAAATGCCATAGTCACAAAACAAAATAGACAACACGGGAATTCTAATCAGCTAAAGGAACACTGATACCAAGATTTACTGTCTGCAGGCGATCACAAAGGATGTAAACAATTTCCTGACTTGAGTTAGAGATAAATAGCGAGCCCTATAGTTCTTGCAATGTAAACATAATTACTGACCTCTTTTTCTAGTTCTGTTAGGTCATTAAGTAATTCTTGACACCACCACTCCAAGCCAGCTTCAAAATGAAAAGATTTCTGACCTAGCTGATCATATGCAAATTATTTCAAACTTCAATTAAGCTAGAATACACAGAGCACAATTTTTACAAAATTAAATGCTAAATATTGAACAGGTAATAAATTCCCTACACAAATATAAATCAGAGATATATAGAACACTTTTGATCATCAAAATATCTAAGATTGCATATCTGGACGAACAATTCAACAAAATAAACATGTTTCTAGTGGATAATAATCAAACATCAAAGAAGAGAGTTTCATCAATAAAACAAGAGGAATAGCTTCTTGGTGTAATACCTGTAGCATACATCAAAATGTGCATATTTTGTTCTAAAATCTATAACAAATCCCACCTGTAAAGTTGATAGTTCCTTTAACTAGATATGAAAACTACAAACTCCATCCACAGTCTTCCACATTCATAAACAAAATATATCAAAGCAATGATAATTTGTTCTTTTATAACATTGTTTTCTATGAGAAAATTACTTTATGGTTTTCTGTCTTATGCTTTTGAAATTTGAGTGAAAATCAGAAAACTTTTATTGCCTTTTAATTTAAAATTACAACTAGCACTCAAGATCATGTCAGCCAAGGCAAAGGAATTCTACCCTTATGAAAGGACAAGAGTGTCAGAGTATGTTGTCCAAGGCTTTCGTAATTTCATCAGTGTGATTTCTTCAGAGTCTTGGGGTGAAGAATCAGAGAAGTTTATATTCCTATGACTGTGAGAACACTGGGATTTTAATATCATCAAAGGATTAGCTCTTGAGGGATTTATGATGGAAGCCTTTAGATATCTACAACTCTAAGATTATGAAGTTGTGAAAACTATTAAAATAAGAAGAATGTAAAATGACAAGTGCCTTGATGTGAGGCCTTTGCAACAGGATATGGTGTTAAATGAAGCTAACCAATTTCCACTTTGTAGTTTTGATAGATGTCCACAGGGTTTTTTGATAGTAAAACAAACTGAAAGAACAAAGACTGAGTGATTGTTTTATCAGGGGACCCTTGGTTTATACTGTAGGTCAATTTCGGCAAGTTGGTATCAGAAAACTTCAAGAAATACTAAAGAACTTCTCCTCAGAAACTCATTTTATCTCTCATCTAAAAGTATGCTCTAATGTGCATTTCATTCTTTTTTGGAAGTTAGACTTCTCTTATTTTCCTACTCAAGAAAAAATATGACTGATTTTATTCTGATCTATAGAAGCTTTAACACATCACTTTAATATGTAGACACAGTGGTTTGCATTTGCCAGGTTTGATGAAAAATTAAATTTATTAGTTTGTCAAGAAATATTTCCTGAATTTCTATAATGTATTATGACCTATGCTAATTTCTGAGAAAAAAACAATGATTAAGATAAAGAATAGTCCTGTCCTCTTGAAATTTATGGTCTACCTACAGGTATAAATGATAAACAACTTATCCATTTCAAATGTAATAAGCAATGTAAAGCCAAACAGGCTACTCTGAGAACATTTAATAGATTTGATTGAGTAGGGCCTCAGAGAATGACCCCTGGGGAGTGGATATATAGGCTACTTTTGAAGGGTGAGCAGGACTATTAGGGCAGAGGACTTGGAGCTACGAAAAGGAGAGAGAGGGCTGAAGTGCTGTAAGTGTGACAACGAAGAGAAAATCAAAATCAATAGAGCGGTGAGTGAGGGAAGAATAGCATAATGTGAGGTGGAAGGAGAAGTAAGCACAGGCTAGATCATGTCAGGCCTGAGGCCATATTTATGTTTTACTTTTATCCAAAAACCAATGACAAACCATTGAAAGGTGTTGGGCATCAACATTGATCATAATACTATAAAAAAGGGATTGGCAGTAGGAGATACTGCTGGGTGTGTGTGTGTGTGTGTGTGTGTGTGTGTGTGTGTGTGTGTGTGTGTGTAACATCAGTAAGGATACCCGATCTCAAACTAGGTAAAGTGGGGACCAAAGGAGGCCCAGACTTTACCTGTACTATGTCTACTTGTATACGTAATCCTGAAATGTAACCCACATCTTTAAAATATAAATAAATAAATAAGAAACAAAGGTGTTCAGCAATATACTGGTACAATCAGACTTATGTTTTGGCTGCAATGTGGAGAATGGATTCATTGTCATCAATGAAATATTTATTTCTCAAAGACTCATGGAGTTTCCCCACATTCCATAGCAACATAAAATCAAAAGAAGAATGAATGCAAATGGTTAATGAATAATAAATACATCCCAACAAACCTGAATTCAGAAGCAATGGTGTGATTTAATAGAATATCACAAATAATGAGTGTCTAATTCAAATAGTAATCTGTCTATACCAACAGAATACAAATTCTGAGACTGCATCATCATTATTATTTGTCCACTAATTTCTTACCCACAGCACCTAGATGTGGGGATAGCAATAGCAGATCCTCAATAAATACTAAATAAATAAACAAGCAACTAAAAACTGGTTTTCAGCACCTTATACACTAGTGGTAATTATACCCCCTGTACTCCTCCTGATAATTTTCATAATTATTATCTTACACATGACTGGTATCTAAGATGACAATTGATATCTAAGATGATATCATCACAGATATAATTATACATTTATATAGTCTTCCTCTGCTACCATTTCTCCAAATTTAAGACAAAAGAAGGCAGTAGAACTCAGTAACAAGATGAGCATAGTGCTAAGTGTAATCAAACAATAAAGTAATAGATTAAAGGAAAAATGAAAGGAGTATAAAACACAAAGAGAATAAATTAGCTTAGAACATTAAATCATGTATCTAAAGAAATTCAAGCCACATTGGGCCTGCTAGTTTATCGTCACTGATGACACCCCTGACTTCAAGTGTTATACTGAAAAGCTTGTAGTAAAGTTGGTCTTCTGAGAGTATATGAAGCTCAACTACACGTTCACTATAGCAGAATAACAAAGTCAGCAGGTGCAAAGTCAGCAGTGTCATCCTCAAGTGGAAGGCACACAGAAGAATGAAGTGTCAATATCATGAAGTAGATGGTTAAGCAGATCTGTGCCTCTCATTTTTCCCTGAAGCAGCACTGAACACTCTGTGTATTCAGTGTTCAGTCAGCCAGGAGAGACAGGCCCTCATGCACCCACTGCCCAAACACACACAACTTCAACACACACATGCACACACTGTAGGCAGAGAGAGAGAGAGAGAGAGAGAGAGAGAGAGAGAGAGAGAGGAGGTAACACATGCAGCTGCCTTAGGTGGAGAGAGTCTGTGAGAATGTAAGTCAGAGAGCAGGTTGCTGACCAAAGATGAGTCTCCAAGTCACCTCATACCCCAGAATCAAATACAGACTATTATTCAAGTTTAGGCCTAGATCCTGCCAGGCATGGAAGCCACATCGAATGTCTTTCTTTTATCCAAAAAACAATGACAAAACATTAAAAGGTGTTGAGCAATATACGGACACAATCAGACATATTTTTAATAGATCACTTGGCTGCAATGTGGAGAATGGACTACTTATCATTAAGGAAGTATTTATTTCTCAAAGACTTATGAAGTTTCCCCCACACTACATAGCAAGAGAAAGGACTGGAGAGATGTTTGCAAAAGGATTACTGGAGAAGATACTTCAGCAAGTAGTAAAATGAAGCCAGGAGGAAGGAGTAGAATCCAGGAAGTAAGGGCAAGTATTTACTCAATGTTACTGGAAAGTTTAGGTAAGTATTTATTATTAAAGCATTTGCACATAAAATAGAAACCAAATTTAACGATGTTATTAATACAGAAATTCTGTCTGCATGTTAACTCTATGTTTACGTGTTTGTGTGTGTCTGTGGGAGAAAGCAAGAGGTGCCTGAGGTGGGGTGGGGCACAGAAGTGTGAATTAAAGGAGGCAAACACTGTTTGTGTCTCTTAAGATATATAGATGCGGCCAGGCTTGGTGGCTCAGCCTGTAATCCCGTGCTTTGGGAGGCCGAGGTGAGTGGATTGCCTGAGCCCACGGGTTCGAGACCCACCTGGGCAACTTGGCGAGACCTCATCTCTTACAATAAATCAAAAAACTAGCCGGGCATGGTAGCACGCACCTGTAGTTCCAGCTACTTGGAAGACGGAGGCAGAAGGATCGCTGGAGCCCAGCAGGTCGAGGCTGCGGTGGCCAGGAGCGTGCCACTGCACTCCAGTCTGGGCGACAGAGTGAGACTTCAACTCAAATAATAATAATAATAATAAATTTAAAAGATACATAGATGCTTAATACTCTCAACCTTTGTTTTAAAGCGTGTAAGTTTGAACATTTTTGCTAAGATGTAAAAGGAAATAAAAGAAGAACAGAAATATAAGTATCGTTTTCAATTTCGAAAACACTCAAGCAAATATTAGAAAAAAGCAAACTCATGCATCTAACAAAATCCAGGAAGGAAGACAAAAGAAACAATGAGATAGTATGATGAATAAAAAAGCACAAAGCAGGATACCAAGATCAGTGGACACAGTAAATATAAATGGGCCAACCTCAATTAGATGACATTTTCAAGTTTGTCAAAACCCATTATCTAACGATATTCAATTTTAAAGTGACACACATAAAACTAACACAAGAAAGTTGAAAATTAAAGCAAATGCTAGCTAAATAAAGCTGGTTTGGCAACAGCACAAAGAAAAAAGAAAACTCAAAGCATACAGGCTTTAAGTGGGTTGACATATTGCTAAATAAAGAATCTAATAAGAAAATTTAAAAATCATAAATTTTACACATCTAACTGCATAAGTTAAAAACATACAAAGGAAAAACTATTTCCCCACTCCCAGAGAAACGGATAAATCTAAAGTTCACAGTAGGAGAATGTAACACATCTCTGTTTGAAGTCAACAGATAAAATAGAAAAGAAAATTAGTAGAGAGGATTTGAATACCAAAGTTTGATTGAACACATGCACGCAAACATGCACATACACACACACACACACACACACACACACACACACACACAGATCACACAAGAAGTTGCATAAAAGGTATACATTTTTAGTACATTTACAAAAAAAAGACTTTTGTACCAGGTTATAAAGACAACCTCTTTTCAAAAAATAGGTATCTTGCAATATTTATTAATTGGTTATATTAAAAAAATTAGAAGTCAAGAGCAAAATTATCAAGACATATTTGTGGCATCTTAAAATTAGAATTCACCTTACCAGTAACCGCCCATACTACATAGGAAATTAAGGCGCATTACAAACTAGTTATCACAGATATGCCCAAGAGACAGATACAAAAATATTTAGTTAATTGTTGTTTTAATAACAAAATTGGAGAATATATCTATACTTCAAAATGATAAATAAAATTGCTGAATAAAATATGGGGCATTTAACCTATGAAATACTAATTATTTCATATCTGTAGACACTATCATGGATACATTCCCAATATATAACTCTGAAAAAAGCAAGTTGCAAGATAATGTATAGTATATGGTAGCATCTACCACAAACAATAGAAGAAATACACATCATACATTTCATATGGAGCTCGTGTGTGTGTGCGTGCGTGCGTGCGTGTGTGTGTGTGTGTGTTTGTCCATATAAGAACATCTGACAATAAGTATACATAGCAGAGAGATCGGGAAAAGACGGATTTAGTTTCATGATCAAAAAGAACCTTAGCATTTTTCATAATATTTTATTTGTATATGTAAAACATACTCTCGTATCACTTGGTTTGAAATGGAGTAAAAATTATTTCTTAACTTATTAAAATTTGATCTATTTTAGAGAGTATGTAGCAAAGACAGATGGAAAAGAATGAGGGAGAGAGAAAGGGAAGGAAGAGGAAGAAGAGAAGAAGGAGGAAGAGGAAGAGGAGAAGAAGAGAATGACAGATAAATTGAAAGAGACATAGAGAACTCTGGTGAGGACAGGGAAGAGTCCTTTAAATAGAGTGATACGTGAGGCATCTCTGAAGATCTGAGGAGTTGACAATTGAGCAGAAGCCTGAGCTAGATGAGGAAGTAAGGAAGTGGTCATGGGAAATGCAGGAAGTGTATGTTAGGCAGAGAGAATGAACAACAAGCACAATGACCCTGAGGCCAGCTTGGTTTGGCAGAGGAAGAGCAAAGGAGTGAACATAGAGAAGACAGCAGGAACTACATCTTGTGGGACTTTGCAGCCATGGAGAGATGTCTGAATTTTATCCTGAGAATTATGAGAAACAGTGGCGGATCCTTAGCAGGTGATAAGCATGACTTAATTAAACTTTTCATTTTGAGACAATTGTGAATTCACATGCAGTTGTAAGAAATAATACAGAGACATTCCATGTACCATTTATCCCATTTCCCCTATCGGTAACACGTTGCAAAACTATAGCACAATATCAAAATCAGCATATGGATATTGATACAGTCAAGATATGGAATATTTACATCACAACAGGCATCCCTCATGTTGCCTTTTTATAGCCACCCACACCCTCTTCTCATGACCCAGCAACAGTAACTGTTCTTCATTTTTATAATTTTATTATTTCTGGAATGGTACAGAATTGGAATCATACAGTAAGTGACTTTTTGGAATTGGTATTTGTCATGCAACTATTGAGTGTGTCAGTAGTCTGCTTCCTTTTATTGCTGAGTAGTATTCCATGGTACCTACTAAGTTTGTTTAACCATTCACCTATTGAAGGATATCTCTTTGGGGCTATTAGTAATGAAACTGCTATAAACATTCATGTATGAGTTTTTGTGTAAACATACACAGGGAGACCCAAGAATAACCGGAATTATCTTTCGGAGAGTGGACCCCTTATAGTGTAGGCTTCCCCTGCTAGGTAAGTGTTCTAGGACCCCATCAGCATCAATGTGTGATGAGCTAGCATTGTCATAATAGGCTGCATTTGGCTTCAGTGATTTTTTTTCTTTCCTTGAGATTCTTTCAAAGTGTTTGCCCACTTCCTGATGAGTGATTGACACAAATAACGTGCAGCAGTGAAATTTTGTTTTCTGTTGCAGAAAAATCTGATAGAAATGGTTGTATGATATAGACAGCTTACAAAGATGTTGCTCTTAGTAAAACACAATTTTCTGAATGTTTTTCCCATTTTAAACAAGGTGAAATGTCCACTGATGATCAATCTCGTTCTGGGCACCCTTCAACCAACGGAACTGAGGAAAATGTGGTAAGAATTTGTCAAGTCATTTTGGAAGACTTCTGTTGGACTACTGATGAATTTGTGGAGTTAATTGGGGTGTCATGGAGTTCCTGTCAGTGAATTTGATCTGAAAATTCAGGCATGAAATGAATTTCAGCAAAATTCATGCCTTCCTTGCTCACACATGAACAAGGAGACAGTCTCTTGGCTGCGTGCTGTGATTTGAAGGAGCAGTTGGAGGCTAACTCTTATTTTTTTCCAAATAATAACCAGAGATGAATATTTGTGCTATGGCTATGACCCTGAAACAAAACAGTAATCTAACCAATGGAAAGCTGTCACTTCCCCACAACCCAAAAAAAATTACAAGTGAAGTCAAATGTGGAAAAAATGATTGCTTGTTTCTTTGATATGAGAGGAATTGTGCACTTGGAATTTGTTCCTCCAAATCAAACGGAGAACCAGTTTCTATTTGGAAGTTTTGAGAAGGTTGTGTTATGAGTTTATAATGAAACGTTCCAAGTTGTGGCAAACAGGTACTGATACTTCCACCATGACAACACACCCGCTCACACTGTGCTGACTGTTCAGCAACTTTTGACCAAATATAGCATGACCCCTGCACTCCACCCTCTCTATTCACATGCTCTCACTCCAAATGACTGTTTTTGTTTCCCTGGATTAAAAAAAATCCTCGAAGGGAAACATTTTACTGATGTGGAAGAGGTGAAAAAATGGCAGAAACACTAAAAGGCATCAAAACTGATGAGTTCAAACAACTTTGAGCAGTGGAAAAAGCATCTCAATAGGTGTATTGCATCAAACAGAAGAGTACTTTGAAGGTCACTGAAGAGTTTAAACATGTAAGAATAAACACACAATTTTTCATAAATAAAGTCTAGGTTTTTCTGAATTGCCCCTTGTAAGTTTTCATTTCTTTAAGATGAATGCCCAGGAGTGCAATTGATGGTTGGTATGGTAGTTGCATGTATGGTTTTCAAAGGAACTGCCATACTGTTTTCCAGAGTAGTTGTACCATTTTACACTCCCATCAACAGTGTATGAGTAATATAGTTTCATCATATTCTTGCCTACATTTGTGTTGTCACTGTTTTATTTCGGCCATATTGGTAGGTGGGTCATGATATCTCATTGTGATTTTGATTTGCATTTGTCTAATGACTAATTATAATGAATAACTTTTCACATGCTTACTTGCCACTGTATAAACTCTTCAGCAAGATGTTTGATCATGTGTTTTGGTTATCCTGTAATTGAATTTTTGTTTTACTGTTGGGTTTTTGGAATTTTTTATATGCTTTATGTACTAATCTTTTGATGGATACCTAGTTTGTAATTATTTTTTCCCAGCCTATAGCTTATTTTTTTCACCTTTTTCATCAGATTTTTGCAAAGAATGAGTTTTTAATTTTGATAAGATTCAATTAATAAGTATTGCTTTTATAGACAATGCTTTTGTTGTCAATTCTAGAACTCTTTATCTAGTCCTAGATAGTAAAGTTTTTTTCTATATTTTTTCTAAGAGTGTTGTTTTATATTTCACATTTGAGTCTGTGATTCATTTTGAGTGAATTTTTGTATAAGGTGTGAGACATAGGTCAAAGTTATGTTGTTTGTTTATGGAACTATGTGTTCCAGTAAAATTTGTCTAAAGAGCTATCTTCCCCTCATTGAATTTCTTTTGAACTTTTATCAAAAATTAGCTGTGCAAACATTTGTGGGTCTCTTTATGAGTTTTCTATTCTATTTCATTGAGCTATGTGTCTATTCCTTCACCAATTGCATGCAATCTTGGTTACTGTAGCTATATAATAAGCTATCTAACACATTTTGAAATTGAGTAGATTGGTTTCCTTTCATTTTATTCTTTTTCAAAATTGTTTTTGCAATTTCAGATTATTGGTGCCCTATTTAAAAATTTTAGAATAATTTTAGAATAATCTTTTCTATATCTCTAAAATCATACTTGGATTTTTATTAGGAATGCATTAAACCTGTGTATCAATTTGAGGAGAGTTGATATCTTTCCAATCCATGAACGTAGTATGTCTCGCCATTGATTTAGATCTTGTTTAATTTCCTTAATCAGTGTTTTATAGTTTTCAGCAGAAATTCCCTCTACATGTTTTGTTACATGTATACATATTTCTTTTTTCCTCTAAGCAATTTTATATGCTCAATATATTTATTGCTAGTATATAACAAAAGAATTAATTTTGTATCTTATTTCATATTCTGAAGATTTGCTAAACTTGTTTATTGGTTATAAGATTTTTTTGGTAAATATCTTGGGATTTTCTACAAAAGCAATTATGTCATATGCAAATAAGGATAGTTTTATTTCTCTCATTTTCATCTGCATGACTTTAATTTTCTTTTCCTACTTTGGTGCATTAGATAACACTTCCATAATTATGTTGAATAAGAGTGGTGGAAGATGACATCCTTGCCTTTTCCTTAAAGTCTTTCACCATTAAGTATGTCATCTGTAAAATTTTTGTTAATTCAATTTATCAAGTTGAGGAAATGATTTTGTAACTTTAGCCTGCTAATATGTGGATTATATTAATTAATTTTCTTTTTTTTTTTTGAGTTGGAGTCTCACTCTGTCACCCAGACTGGAGGCTTGCATCCCCAGAATAAACCTCATTTGGACATGATGTATAACTCTTTTTAGATATTACTAAATTCTATTTGCTGATAATTTTGTTCAGGAGTTTTGTGTATATATTCATTGGTGATATTGGTATTCAGTTTCCTTTTTTGTACTGTCTTTATCTTGTTTTAATGTCAGAGCAATACAAGTGTACTAGTCAAGGTTCTCCAGAGCACAGAATCACTAGAACAATATATACATTCATATATGTTGGTTTGCAGATTGGTTTCCTTTCATTTTATTCTTTTTCAAAATTGTTTTTGCAATTTCAAATTATTGGTGCCCTTTTAAAAATTTTAGAATAATCTTTTCTATATCTCTAAAATCATATGAATATATGAAAGGGAATTGAGAACAGATCTTCCTCTTCCAGTCCACTGATTCACATGTCAGTCTCCTCTGGAAATACTCTCACAGACACACTTTAAAATGACGCTTTACAAATCATCCAGGCATCCCTCAACCTAGTCAAATTGACATCTAATATTAACCATCACAACAAGTTTTATAAAATAAATTGAGAAGTGTTCCCTCTTCACTTTTATAAAAGAGATTGTGTAAAATTAATGATAACTTTTAAATGTTTGGTATAATTCTCCTGTGAACATCTGTGCCTGGAGAATTTTTTAACTGTTAATTTATTAAAAATTCAAATTTCTTAAGAATTATAGATTTATTAAGATAATCTATTAACTATCTGGTGAGTGGCAGAAATGTCTGCTTTTTGAAGAACTGCTCCCCTTAATCCAAGTTTCAAATTTATATGTATGGAATTAATAGTATTCCCTTATTATTTATTTATTTTTTTCTGCAGGGTCTATAGTGACATCCTGTTTCATTTTATTTATTTACTTATGAGTTGTGGGGTACAAGTGAGGATTTATTACATAAGTAAGCTGTATGCAGGTGAAGTTTGGGCTTCTGGCCATCACCCCCCACCCCCTCCCTGTAGTGGACCAAATACTCATTGAGTTGTCATGTGACCCCCTCCCTCTTCCTTTACTCCTCCCCTAGCAGTGTCCAGCAATTACCGATCACACCCTTGTGCTAATGTGACTAGTGTCCAAGGCCCACTTATGAGTGAGAACATGCAGCATTCAGTTGTTTCTGTGATACTTCACTTAGTATAATGGTCTCCAAGTTGCTGTAAAGGCCATGATTTTGTTCTTCATAGCTGCATAAAACTCCATAGTGTATATGTACCACATTTTCTTTATCCAGTCCACTTTCTATGGGCAACAAATTTGGTTCCATGTTTTTGCTATTGTAAATAAAGTGGCAATAAACATGCGTGTGCAGACATCTTTTGGGTAGAATGATTTATATTCCTCCTGGTATATTCCCAGGAGAGGGGTTTCTAGATCATATGGAAGATCAATTTTTAGTTCTTTTAGAAATCACCACACTGCTTTCCATAGAGGTTGCACTAGTTTACATTCCCACCAATAGTGTAGAAGTGTTCCCTTTTTTCTGCAGTTGTACAAGGATCTGTTGTTTTTTGACTGATTAACAATAACCATCCTTGCCAGAGTTAGGTGGTATCTCTTTGTAGTTTTGATTTGCATTTCTCTGATGATTAGTGAGGCTAAGCATTTTTGAATGTTTCTGTTGGATGCTTGTATGTCATCTTTTGAAAAGTTTCTGTTCATGTCCTTTGCCCACTTTTTAATGGGGTTCTTTGTTTTTGTTTTTGTTTTTCAGTTTGTCTGAGTTGTTTGTTAGATCCTGGATGTTAGGCCTTTGTCAGCTGCAGAATTTGTAAACATTTTTTCCAATTCTGTGGGTTGTCTCTTTCCTCTTTTGATAGTTTTATTTTTTCATAGACCTGGAAATGATGATACAGAAACTCATATGAAAACAAAAAAAGATCACTAATAGCCAAAACAGCCCTCAACAAATAGGACAAAGTGGGAGGTATCACACCTCCAGACTTCACACTTTATTACAAGACTATAGTAACCAAGACAGCATGGTACTGGTACAAAAATAGACACATAGAACAATGGAATAGGACAGAGATTCTGGGAGAAAAAAAAACCCAGTCCTTCAATCAACTCATCTTTGACAAAGCCACCAATAATAATCATTAAGGACAGGAGACGATATTTAGCAAATGGTGCTGGGAAAACTGACTAGCCACATGCAGAAGAATGAAACTAGACCCCTACTATCATCATATACAAAAATCAACTCAAAATGGATAAGGACCTAAATGTAAAACCTCAATCTATAAGAATCCTAGAAGAAAATGTAGGAAAAACCCTTCTGGATATCATAATAGGCAATGAATTCAAGACCAAGTCCCCAAAGCAAATACTACAAAAGCTAAGATAAACAAATGGGACCTCATCAAATAATGTTTCATTTTCAAAATTGGTAGTTGCTGTCTCTCTCTCCCTCTCTCTCATCAGTCCTGGTTGAAATTTCTCAGTTGTTTTGACCTTTACAAGGAAATGGCTCTGTGTTTTATGATTTTCTCCATTGTTTTTTTCTTTTCTATTTAATTGATTTCTACTCTTTCTTTATGAGTTCCTTCTACTATCTTTAGATTAAGTATTCTTCTTCTGAGTTCTTGAAGTAGAGCTTAGGATGTTGATTTAAGATGCTTTTCCTTTTAAATGTAAGCACTTAATACTGTAAATTTTCCTCTCAGCACTATCTTAGCTGCATTCCTAAAATTTTGATAAGTTTTATTTTCATTTTAATTCAGCTCAATGCATATTTTTATTTCTCTTGAGACCTCCTTTTTTGGGCCTTGAATTTTCCAAAAATGTGTTGTTTGCTTCCCGAGTGTTTGCCATTTCCTGCTATTTTTTCATTTGATTTTTGGTCTAATTCTAATATGGTTAAAGAACACACTATATGTAAATTCAATTCTTTTAAAATTGTTGAGATTAGTGTTATGATCTAGGACATGATCTATCTGAGTATATTTCCTATGGGTATTTGAAAAGCATGGTTATCCATTGCCGATGGGTGAAGTAATGTTCTACAAATGTCAGTTAGATCCTATTGGTTAATGGTACTATTGATTTTCTGATTTCCTAAATTTACTGATTCTGTCTATTTATTCTATCAATTGCTGAGATGGATATTGAAGTCTCCAACTATAATTGTCGATTTATCTATTTCTCCTCTCATTCTGTAGTTCTTGTTTCACTTATTTTGCAACTCTGTTGTTCAATGCATAAGCATTTAAGATTACTACATATTCTTGATGAGCTGACATTTTTGACTATATATAATATATATCATAAATTAATGTTCTTCTCTGTCTTTGGTAATTTTCTTTGTGCTCATCAATTCTGCTTCCTTTAATGTTTACATGACATTTTTCCACATTTTAAAATTTCAATTTACCTATATCACTATGTATAGAATAAATTTTTATAGATATCATGAAATTAAGGTTTTTTACATCTATTCTGAAAATCCCTGACTTTTAATTGGTGTATTTAGATCTTTTATATTTGATGTAATTATTTATATTTTAGGGCTTAAATCTGGAATTTCAGTTTTTTCTGGTCACTCCTTTTTTCCTTTAATCTATTTTTGTTTTCCTTTTTTGTGGACTATTTGGACTTTTTTAATTTCATTTTTATTTTTCTACAGTGTTTTTGCATTTTTCTCTTTGTATAACCTTGTAGCAGTTGCTGAAGGTGTTAAATTATTTATAGATAACATTACATTCTACTTGCATTGATATTTTGCCAGTCTGAGTGAAGTACACAAATCTAATTTCTCTTTGGGTTTCTTTATCTTCTCAATTTATTATATAATTGTCCTAAATATTTTCTCTGTATACATTTACAACAACATCAAGCAGTGTTATAATTTTTACTTCAATCACCAAATGTAATTTGGAAAACTCAAAAGAATAAAGAAAATATATCTTTTTGTCCATGTTTTTGCTTACTATAGTCTTTCTTCCTTGATTCTAAGATTCCTTCTTTTATTGTTTCCTTTATGTTTAAGGAATTTTCTTTAGCCATTTTCTAGAATAAGTGAGCTGGTGACAAATTATATTAATTTTCCATCATCTAAGATGAATAATTTCCCTTCACTTCTAAAGAATAATTTCATTGGATAAATTATTATGGACTGTGTTCCCTTCCTTTCAGCACTTCAAAAATATTGTGCCACTTTTTTCTGGTCTCAATAGCTTCTGATGAGTAAAGTTTTTCCACTTTATGTAAAGTCAGCCTCTCTCTCTCGCTGGCTCTCTCTCTTTCTTTCTCATACTTTTTCTTTGTCTATAATTATTAGAATTTTGACTGTCATGTGTGTTAAATATTTCTTTGCATTTATCTTTTGGGGATTTGTTCTCATCTCAGATCTATAGGTATATATATTTTGCTAAACTTTGGACTTTTGCCAAATTTTTTACTCTTTTAGCCACCATTTCTTAAAGTACTTTTTCAGCACCATATGCTTTCTTCTCCTTTCTAGGACTCTGGTAATGCTAAGTATTAGATCTTTCATTATAGTACTACAGGTCTCTGAGATTTTATTCATTTTTAAGTTTATTTTCTCAATTATTTTTCAGATTGGGTAATCTCTATTGTTCTATTTTCAAGTTTACTGATTATTTTTCTCTCTCGCAATACTGCTGTGAAGCCAAGTCACTGTGTTTTTAAAATTTTGGTTACTGTATTTTTAAGGTCAAAAATGTTCATTTGGGTCTTCTTTATATAGTCTATGTATTTGCTGAGCTTCCCTTTTTTTTCTTTTCTTTCTTTTTTGAGCATGTTAGTAACTGCTCATCAAAGCATTTTTCTTGTGGGCTGTTATAAACTCTTTTTTGGTTAATAATAATATCTCTGATGTTGGCATCTATTGATTGCTTTTTTCATTTTATTGAAACCTGTACATTGTAGGTGTTATGTTATAAAACTTAGTGTCTTAACTAAATCTACTTTAGTTGGCTTTCTCTGATACCACTCAAGTAACAGAAGGAACAGCACTGGCTCGTTACTGCCAGATAGGGGTAGATGTCTAGATTCTCTACTCAGTCCTTGTTTATATCTGAAATGGGGTTCCCTTTACTTTTAATCAAGGGTTGCAGTTCCATACCCCTTCTTCTTTCCACCTTTCAGAGACTTTAAATATTTGATGTATATACAATGTCAAGGGTTTTTTCCTTGTACTTAGTGAAAGTGATAAAGAAAAATACATCTACTCCCTCTTCACAAAAAACAACAGTCTCATAATTTACATTTTAAAGGTTATACTGGTTGCTCTGTGAGGAACAGAATACAATGAAGAGACAGCAGAAGAGCATATACACTTAGTCATCATATCTGTTATGCAAAAGAAATTTTATAATTTATTAGCTATAACCTTTAGCAAGTTATTTGATCCTTTGATATATGAGCTGAATATGTTACTTGGTAAATTACTTGACATATTTTGAAGGTGAGACCAACAAGATTTTATGATCTATTAGTTGTATAGGGTGAAGGGGAGAGAGGATTTAAGGATAACTACTCTAAGAATGAGTGGTAATGCTATTGACTGACACAGAGATGACAGAGATAAGAGAATGTGGAGAAACAAGAGTTCTGTTTCATTTTGTATGTCAGTGTAGACACTGTTTAATATTAAATAAGCAGTTGGAGCCCAAGCTAGAAATATAAATCTGGAATTCATCGGCCTACAAAATATGTAATATTTATAACCACACACCTAGATGAGTATAGGTAGATATTCCAGCACCTTGAGAAAAATGATGTTCCTTCGAGGTAGTTATGGAAGAAAAGCAACAGAAAGATAATGATGTTTACTGAAAATGAGAAGCCACAGGATTCCCTTATCTCAGGGAATTCGGAGACATCTATCAGGGTCACATTGGAAATCCTGAACCACCAGAAAGCCTTCTAACTTTAAGGAAGAAATAACTCCCTGAACTCGTGGTCTTTTGGATAGTTCGATGCTGGACTCTGACATGGCCCCCAACATGATCTGAATATCACGTTATAGCGAGCTGAGCTCACTGCCAAGCAAGCACTTTCCTGAGGCGGCACTTAAAATATGCTAATAAGAATGTAAAAACACTAAATTTATTTTATATCCATGAGACTCATCCTGGAATATTCATCTTCAGCTGTGAATCCTATCTTAATGTTTAATTTAATGAAACCAAAGGCATCTGAATAAAAAGTTGAAAAATGTGTAATAAACAACTGCTTGTCAAGACAATTTATTACTGGAACACTATATGCCTGCGGATGTAATTTTATGCAGTTAAGATGTAAACATCTAGAACTATCTTTCATATCTGTAAGGACTATCTACTCTGTCTTTGCTCCTCTTGAGATGGCTTTCACAGTCCTTTGTTCCCTACATAGCTGTGAAAATTAGTAGGAACCGATACCTTTTTAATTGCTGAGTTTTAAACTGCAGATTTAACCTTTTAAAGACCCATCAAGCTTGGTGGATAAGGTAAGGAAAACCAGCACACTTCAAGAAGTCTCCTCACTCTGCCATGGATGTAGAGTCCCAAGAAAGATTAAGTGAGCTATAAGGCTATCCTTAACTATCACTCAGAAGTAATTGCTGAGAACTTTTAAAATATTCTGTTGACAAATGAACACATATAAAATTAGACATCAGCATCGCTCTCCAAAATATATGAAACATTCAGAAGAAAGTGCCTTAAATATAATTATTCAACCTTTGACAGCAACTGAATGAAAATTTGTCAACATTCAAGTTATAAAGTGTCTGTGATTAGTTTTGGATGAGGGAAGCATAATAGGCACTGAATTCCTAAGGTCAATAAATGTCTAAAAACAAATTTAGAGCAATTGTGTTATTTTCTTTACATGCCCCTCTTACTATAACAGGATATGTCAGCTTAACCCCTGAGGTCTTGCTTAAGCTGCATTCTCACTGTAATATTTAAAGATTCCTGCAACATTCATATGTGGCTATATAAAATTAATTTACACAAGAAGGAAGCCATCTCCTGTATTTCTGAAGCTCCTCAGTAAAAGTGAAAATACTAATGATTTATAACCAATACTTAGTTGCTAGTATTATAGACACCATGATAGGTTAGAAATAATGGAATTCTAAGCATTTTAATGTGCAAGTATATAATTGGAAGATAACTCTACCAGAAGTTAAGAGAGTGCAAATAGTTCAGTGACTTAGACAAATTATTTAAACACTCTCTGCCCTATGATATTTGCTTGCAAACTAGAAGTATTTGATAGAGAAGCCCTGATCTTCTTGTCAGCATTAAGATGACTTAAAAATTTACATGTCAAATAAAGATTCTTAGGATACAAACTTGAGACATAATTACACCTAGAATTTTGGAGGCATATAAGCATGGCATCTATGTTTTATTTTACTAGCATATGTGGTAGACTGCATTTTCCAAAATGGCAGCAACAAGATCTTCCATTCCACCTGCACTTCTTATGATGTGTTATAGGCACTTTCTTCACAAGTTTTGGCTACGTGACTTATTTTAGAAGGGTTTCCTTACCTTAAAGATCAAATATATGTTGTTATTAATAATTTTATAAATTACATTTACACAAATATTTTCTATTTTTAATTTATTTTGAGCTGCATGAATAAAAAAAACCATATCTTAAACATTTTTGTAGAATATGTGCCAACTTATTCTCTTATTTACTAAACAATCAGTATTCTCCATGCTGATCCAAAATGTCCACTTCATTATATGTCAAATTCCGGAAGAGGGAAAGTGTTGTTCTAGCCTCTTCATTTCATTTATTTATTAGCTGTTATCTTTTCAATTAATAATGGCTAAATACCTGTTACTATTTTTTAATGGTTTGATGTCAATAAGGCAAAAGCCCAACACTATTTTTTTCTGTTTTGTATTGGATATTATTTGGCATTTATTTTCACTTATAAATTTCTGTCAGTTTCTTGAGTTTGATTTCAAAAATTCATGATTTTGAACGGTTTAATTTTAAATAATAGGTTTGTTTTCCTATAATTGAAATATTTGAAGTGATACATTTTCTCACCCATAAAATTTTTTATTTCTCCAATATATGCAGTTCTTTTAATATTTCTTCAATAACATGTTAGGTATTTTAAAATGTTAAACCTATGTTTCCTTAGACATTACTTGTTGGCTTTATTTTTAGGCGCTTTAAGGTTTTGTGTTTTTGTTGTTGCTATCAACTATTTTTTTGACTTTTAATATATTGCCTAGTTTGTTAAAGTCACATATAAGAAAATAAGTACTTTTGTGTGTTCATATTTTATATAGCCATCTTGCACAGAAGATTAGGAGTGCAGTATCTTGTCACCTGATTCTCTTGGATTGTCTACCTTCCCCAGGTTATTCACTTACATTGTCATTGCTGTTGTTGCCTTGGCTGAGCTTCCTTCACTCTGTTAAATAGTTACAATGATAATAGTTCTTTCTTGTCACTCTTTTCAATGGTAAAACTTTAAGTATCATTTAATATCATTGTTACTATTTACTTTTATAGATTTGTGTAAGGAATCTTTATCAATGATTACAACCTTTCTAATCCATGTTCACTAAGGAATGCCATGTAAGATTATATTAAAAAGTTTTTCGCTTCCTTTAAGATGCCATTATTATATATTGCATTGACATATTTTAATTGATTTTTTTGAACCATTTTTACATTTCTGGGGTAGACAATAGGTGTTCATAATATATATCAATGTCAATGCATTGTTTGCTATCATTTTTAAATGTTCATTTAAAATATTTGCTTCGGTATTTATGTTTTTTCTGCACACTTTTATATTTTTCTTTTATCATATTTTAAAATGTATGTATTTCCTTTCCTTTTATTGAAGCAATCAACTTTTTCTGTTTCTTTTGTTTTTGCTAATGGTTTGAAAGTATACATTTTCTCATCCTCTAGTGGTAAACTTTAATTTTTAAACATCTTCTTTCTAATTGTAATTACATTGTTTTAAATGATAACTAGCACTAAATTGCGTACATATTATATTCTTTACAAACGTCAAAAGTTACACTATGCTTATGCTTTTATCCACCTTTGCATTTGCCATATTGATACCATCTAGAAATTTTAAATTATAAATTGTTAATTTTAGAAAAATAATTATAGTTAGTACTTGGAATTTACAATCATTTCAGGTAATTTAATTGTTTGACATTTCTTTAGGTATCCTATTTCTTCCTCTTGGATTCATATTTATCTTTTTGCAGGAGGACACCCAAGAGTAATTCAATCTCTGTCTCTAAATGATACATTTTCAAAATCTTTCCATGTGCTAAACAATCTGATTTCTTTCTCACAATTGAAAAGTATAAGTCCAAAATCACTTTCCTTAAAGATGCATTTTTGTTATTTTCTTACTTTACATAAATTTCAGTTTGAAAATTTCTAGTAGACATACCATCTATTCTCTTTCTGAGAAAGCTTTTAGAGTCCTGTCTTTGTCCTTGGTGCTCTAAATTTTATTAGGGTAGGTGGTGTTCTGAAAGCTTTCCCCAAATCCTTCTGAGTGCTTGCAGAGGGCATATGACTTTAATCTGAAGAAACAACTTTTTCAGTTCTAAAAAGTTTGATTCATATTTCATTTAATATAACATTACTTTTCCTACACTCTTCTGAATCGTATATGCAATTTAGAACATAGGACTTATTTTCTATATCTTACCTTACTGTCCATATTTTCCATCTTTTTCTTTTGTTCTACAGTCCATAAAAATTCCTTAGTTCAATTTTTTTAGAATAGTAAGCTCTCACTTAACATCACCAATAGGTTCTTGAATTGTGTAGTATAAAAGTGTGATTTTAACCAAAGCAACATATAATAAAACCAATTTCACCATAGGTAAATTGATATAAGCAAGACTTACGTTACTATGGTATATTTCTGGCTGTAAAGTATCACCAAACTTTTTAATAAAGACCCAAACATTTCCGATATGAAATAATGAAATAAATGTGAGCTATACATATTTTTTTAAAGATGAATAAAAACAAGTAAGATAACTATTTACTAAATTTTGAATCAGTAACAGCTGTCAATGGTGGTGTGCTAAATCAAGGAATAAATGTATGCGGACCAAAACCTGTAAGGCGTATCTTCTACCACCATACAGTACAAAAACAAAATAAGGGAGACCAAGGTAGGAAGAGCCCTTGAGCTCAGGAGTTCAAGAGCAGCCTGGTCAACATAGTGAGAACCTGTCTCTACCATTTAAAAATAAAATAAATAAAAACTAATATGGTGGGTTCACTGAGCACTTTTATACTGCTTGTTTATTGTCAGGCGTTTGTTTGTGTTATTATAGAGATGTGAGGTACAAGTCAGGATTAGTTATGCAAGTAGACTGCATGCAGGTGAAGTTTAGGCCTCCAACTGGGCCTCACTTCCCCTGGTTTAGAATCAGGTACCCTTAGTGTTGTAATGTGTCCTCCTCCATGTCGTCTTCTCAGGTAGTGTCCATGGACTGATGATCCTTCCCTTGTGCTAATGTGATTAATGTTCAGGGGCCACTTATGAGTGACTATGAACATACAGTATTCAGTTCTTTGTTTCCGTGATAGATCACTAAGTATGATGGTCTCCAAGGCCATTCAATTTGCTGTGAAGTCCATGATTTTGTTTTTTTATATGGCTTCATAATACTCCATCATGTTTATGTACCAAATTTTCTTTATCCAGTCCCCTATCGATGGGATTATGGTTGGTTCCCTGTCTCTGCTATTGCAAAAAGTATGGCTATAAACATGCGTGAGTAGATATCTTTTTTGTAGAATGATTTATGTTCCTACAGGTATATTACCAGGAAAGGGATTTCTGGATTGCATGGAAGGTCAATTTTTAGTTCTTTTAGGAATCACCACACTGCTTTCCATAGTTTGAACTAGTCTGCACTCCTACCAACAGTATAGAAGGGTTCCTTTTCTCCATATCCATGACAGCATCTTGGTTTTTTATTTATTAATTATGGCCATACTTAATAGTGTTAGGTGGTATCTCATTGTAGTTTTTACTTGCATTTCTCTGATGATTAGTGAGTCTGAGCATTTTTTTCATGTATCTGATGGCTGCTTGTATATCTTCTTTTGAAAAGCATCTATTCATGTCCTTTGCCCACTTTTTAATAGTATTGTTTGGGTTTTTTTTTTCTTTCAGCTCATTTGAGTTTCTTGTAGATCCTAGATGTTAGGTCTTTGTCAGATACGTAATTAGCAAATATTTTTTCGCATTCTGTGGGTAGTCTCTCCACTCTTTTGAAGGTTTCTTTTGCTGGGCAAAAGCTTTTCAGTTTGAGGAGGTCCCATTTGTCTATCTTAGCTTTTATGGCATTCACTTTTGTGGATTTGGTCAAGAATTGTTTGCCTACTCCAATGTGTATAAGAGTGTTTCCTACATTTTATTCTAGAATTCTTATAGTTTGAGGTTACACATTTAGGTCTTTGATCTATTTTTAGTTGATTCTTGTATATGGTGATAGGTAGGGGTCCAATTCCATTCTTCTTCATGTGGTCAGTCAGTTTTTCTAGCACCATTTGCTAAATATGGTCTCCTTTCCCAGTGGCTGTTATTGGTAGTTTTGTCAAAGATAAGTTGGTTGAGAGATCAAGTTTTTCTCCCAGAATCTCTGTACTGTTCTGTTGGTCTATGTGCTTATTCTTGTACCAATATCAGACTATAATAATTACTATAGCCTTTTGGTAAAGTTTAAAGTCTGGAAGTGAGATACCTCCCATTTTGTTCCTTTTATTGAAGATTGTTTTGGCTATTCATGCTCTTTTTTGTTTCCATACAAGTTTCTGCAATTGTCATTTCCAGGTCTGAAAAAAGTGATGCTGGTAATTTGATGGGGAATGCATTGAATCTGTAGATTGCCTTGGTAGAATGGACACCTTAACAATATTGATTCTCTTATCTTTTCCATGTGTTTGTGTCGTTCTCAAATTCTTTGAGTAGCATTTTGTAGTTCTAATTGTCAAAATCTTCCACTTCTCTGGTTAGGTGGATGCCAAAGTATTTCATTTGTGTGTGTGTGTATGTTTGTGTGCGTGTGTGTGTGAGCCAGCACGTGCACACATGTGCACACATGTGCACCTGGCTATTGTGAAAGGGATTGTGCTTTATATTTGGCATTTGGCGGCTTGTTGCTTGTACATAGAGAAGCTTTTTACACATTGATATTTTACCCTGAGACTTTACCAAAGTTGATTATCACTGAGAGGAGGCTTTTCACAGACTCTAGTGTTTTCAAGATATAGAATAATATCATTTGGAAAGATGGATAGTTTGACTTCCTCTTTTCTTATTTGGATAATTCTGATTTCCTTCACTTGCCCTATTGCTCTGGCTAGGACTTCCAACACTATGTTAAACAGTAGGGGTGAGTGTGGGCATCCCTGTCTTGTCCCTGTTCTCAGAGGAAATGCTTCCAATTTCTTCCCATTGAACAAAATGTTGGCTGTAGGTTTATCATAGATGGCTCTTACTGTTTTGAGGAATGATCCTTCTGTAACTGGGTGCTCAAGAATTTTTATCAAGGGATGCAGGATTTTTTTGAATGTTTTTTCTGCATCTAATGATATGATCATGTGGTTCTTGGTTTTACATCTCTTGATGTGCTGAATTACGTTTATGGTCTTGCAAATGTTGAAACAGCTCTGTATCCCAGGTATGAAGTCCATTTAGTCATGGTGGAAGATCCTTGAGATGTGTTGTTGGATCCATCTTGCTAAACTCTTGTTTAGAATTTCTGCATCTATGTTCATCAAAGGGATTATCCTGTAATTATTTTTTCTCATTGGGTCTTTGCCAGGTTTGGGTATTAGTATGATGTTGCCTTCATAAAATGATTTGAGGAAAGTTCTATCATTCTCGATTGCTTGAAATACTTCCAATAAGATTGATATCGGCCAGGCTTGGTGCCTCAGCCTGTAATCCCGCGCTTTGGGAGGCCGAGGTGAGTGAATTGCCTGAGCCCGCGGGTTTGAGACCCACCTGGGCAACTTGGCGAGACTTCATCTCTACAATAAATCAAAAAATTACCCGGGTGTGGGCGTGCGCCTGTAGTTCCAGCTACTTGGAAGGCTGAGGCAGAAGGATCGCCGGAGCCCAGCAGGTCGAGGCTGCGGTGGCCGGGAGCGGCCACTGCACTCCAGTCTGGGCTACAGAGTGAGACTCCAACTCAAAAAAAAAAGATTGATATCATCTCCTCCCTGTATATTTTGTAGAATTCAGCTGGAAAGCCAGTGGGTCTGAGGATGTTCTTTGGTTTTTTTGTTTGTTTGTTTTTTGTTTTTTGCTAGACTTATGACTGAGTCAATTTCCTAGATTGTTCTTGGTCTGTTTAGAGTTTCAATTTCTTCTTGTTTCAACAATGATAGGTTGTGGAATGTCAGAAAGTGCTCCATTTCCTTTAGGTTTGCTAGTTTATTTGCACACAGGTTTTTATATTAATCTCTGATAATCTTTTGAATTTCTTTAGGGTCAGCTGTGACTTCTCACCTTTTTTGTTTCTAATTGTGTTTATCTGAACTTTCTCTTTCTTTTTTTAGTCAATCTGGTGAGAAGAACATCAATCTTATTTATCCTTTCAAAGAACCAGCTTTTAGTCTTGTTGATCCTTTCTATGATATTTTTGTCTTCTATGTCCTGTGACTCTGATTTTATCTTAGTGATCTGTATTCATCTGCTAAGGTTAGAGTTTAGGTGCTCTTGTCTTTCCAGTTTCATTAGGTATGACATTAGGCTGTCTATTTGTGATCTTTCTATTTTCTTGATTTGTGCTTGCAATGGTATGAATTTTCCTCTTGGCACTGTTTTCATGGCATCCAGAGATTCTGATAAGATGTGTCTTTGTTTTTGCTTCCAGGAATCTTTTTATTTCTGTCTTTATTTCCATGCTGAACCAGAATCATTTGACAGAATGTTGATTAGAGTCCATGCTGTGGTGTGTTTTGGAGGGATCTTGTTGGTTACAATATTTATTCTTATTCCACTGTGATCTGAGAAGATGCATGGTATTATTTCAATTTTTTGCAATTTGCTCACACTTGATTTATGTCTGAGAATGTGCTCAGTCCTGGAGTATGTTCTGTGTGCTGATGAGTAGAATGTATACTCTATAGTTGTTGGATGAAGTATTCTTTAGATGTCTATTAAGTTCATGTGATTGAGTGTTGAGTTGAGGTTCTGGATATCCTTGTTAGTGTTTTGCCTCAGTGACCTATCTAAAGCTTTTAGTAGTATATTTAGATCTCCTGCTATGATTGTGTGAGGGTCAATGTCCTCTTTTAATTTGCTTAATTGTTGTATCGTAAAACCTGGAGCTCCCATGTTGGATGCATATTTGTTTAGGATGGATATTTCTTACTGGTGGATTGAGACTTTTATGATTATGTAGCGTCCTTCCAGGTCCTTTTTACTTTTTGATGGCTTGAAGTCTGCTTTTTCAGAATTTGAATAGCTACACCTGCTTTCTTCTTTTTCCATTCACATGAAAGGTCGTTTTTCAGTCTCCAACTTTGACTCTGTGTGTGTCTTTTGCAGTGAGATGAGTTTGCTGGAGGCAGCAGATTGTTGGATCATGCTTTTTTATGTAGTTTTCCACTCTGTGTTTCTTCAGTGGTGTATTTAGTCCACTCACATTCAAGTTGATTATTAATATGCGAGAGTTTGTCCCTGTCATAGGTCTCCTATGGGCTTACTTTTTTTCCTTTTAACTTTTGCATGTGTGTGTGTGTGACTGTGTGTATGTGTATATGTGTGTGTGTGTGTGTGTGTGTGTGTGTGTGTGTGTGTGTGTGTGTGTGTGTGTTCAGTTTTGTGGGTGCTCTGTATGCTCTGTTAATTCTGAGTTTGCCTGTATTTTGTTATGTGCATGGCCATTCTTTTTATTATTTGCTCAACACCTTCTTGTGTGTCTCCTGAAGGACATTAAAAATTGAACTCCACTCCCTTCTGGCTTGTAGTGTTTCTACACATAAGTCTGGAGCAATTCTGATGAGTTTTCCCAGTAGGTAGTCTAGCTTTTCTCTCTTGCTGCCTTTAGGATTTTATTCTTTTGTGCTTAATTTTTGGAGATGGATTGCTATGTTTCTTGGTGATGGTCTTCTCATGAAATATCTTAAAGAGGCTTTTTGAATCTCTTGCACTTGGATGGTCATCTCTCTAGAAAGGTGAGAGATATTTTCTTATAACCTTGTGGTGCATTTGTTCCATAGTTTTCTCATTTTCTCACTCTGCTTCAGGAATACCAATCAGGCATAGGTTTGGTTTGTTGACCAAGTCACACAGCTCTTAGAAGTTTTGCTTCTTCTTTTTGAGAATTTTTTCTATATTTTTAACAGACTAAGTTAATTCCATATTTTTATCTTTAAGATTTGAGATTCTTTCCTCAAAGACTTGGTTGAGTCTATTCCCAATACTTTTTTTGTTGTTGCTGTTATTGATTTCTAGGATGGAGCTCTTTATTTCCATCATTTCAGAGTAGGCTTTCTTTTTGAATCTAGCCAACTTCACTTTTACTTCCTTCATTATTCTTTTTTTTTTTTTAGTTTTGTTTCATGTTTCTCTTAGTTACTATTGATTTGTGCCAGCCATTCTCTGATTTCTGTGGCTGTCCATTGGGGCAGGTCATTCTGGGGGGGGGGTTTCCATTGTTTGTGCTCTTGTGGCTGCTTTTTATGTTTGCTGTCCCTTTAAAATTCTGAGAGTTTCTTGTCCTTTGACCCTTCCTCGTTTGTCTCAGAATTCTTTACTCAGTGAGAGAGGGAGGGGCTCCACCATAAGGCAGTTCTTGTACTGTAGATTTTCTCCCCACTATTAAACTAGTTGGGCCAGTTTCACAGCCACCTGCTGCATGTGGTGGTTGGTCCACAATGAGGGGGATGTCAATCAACCCAGATGTCCCAGAATTGCTCACCACTTCCCCCTCCCAGTAGAACTCAGCTCCTATACACACCTAGCTCACAGAGGGAAGATAGGGCACCCAGATTCCGATGCCTGCCTTTTTGGTCTGTGTGTTCAAGAAAACCACTGCTAGATGCAAGGAGTTTCACCCTTCCAAACATGTTCCAGGTACTTTCTTTAATCAGTGGCTGGATCCCCACTTCTGTCGTGCCCTGCAAGAGAGGTACTGATTTGTTGCTCCACCAGGTGACAGAGGCAGTCATGTCAGTTCAATTAACTCCATAAGTTGGCCTCCTCCATGAGGGAACTGCTCCCCATTATACCTTGGCCCTGTCATCCACCACTGTGTTCTGACCAGGTTTCCGCTCATGAAACTGATGCTTTGCACACTACTGGGAGGAGGTGAACTGATTCAAAGCATCTTATAATCAGTCATCCCTCTTCTTCAAACAGATCTTCCTTTTCTGCCCATACCAGGTGCAGGGTAGAGAAATGGAATTTCATGCCTGGAATTTCATGCTTGCCATGGCTTTCTGGATTCTGTACCTTCAGAAAGACCTTCACTAGGTTCACAGTGTTTAACCCATCCAAAAGTACTCTGGGTATCTCCATCTGACAGCAGCAGAATCCCTACTTTCTGTCTTGCAAGGTGAGTGTGGCGCCAATCTGCTGCTTCGTGGTGGTCATCTTGGCTTCCTACTAAAATAACATTTCCTGGTGTCTGGGATGTCCTGGCATTCTCCCTGCAACAATCCCAGTACCTGCAGGACACTGGGTGAGAAAGACTGTGGCCAGGTCACTGGATGAGAAAGGCTGTGGCCACCCTGTCCTTCTGGAGAGTAAAGCACAGATGAGTAGAGACAAAACTGAGTTCCATGCATTGGTGCAAGAGACAAACTGTATGTTTATCATAGACTTTACAAATGTTTATTTCACAATGTGTATTCATTCATTCTTTTATTTCCCAACCCATTTATCACATTTCAAGGTCACAGGTGGCCAGATCCTATCCCAGCAGCTCAGGGGGAAGGTGGGAATCAGTCCTGAACAGGATACCATTTCATCACAAGACAGGTATACTCACATGAACACTCACATTTATTTATCTTGGGACAATGTAGACACACCATTTTACCTAACAGGCACATCTTTGAGATGTGGGAGGAAACCAGAGTGCCTGGAGAAAACCACACACACACAGGGGGACATGAAACAGACAGTGGCCTCGGAGGGAATCTTTTTTTTTCATCAACATTATAATGAAACAACAATGAAAGAAACAATGTTATTCAAGGATCTGCTGTCTACAAAATCAGTCTTCAATTTCAAGAGCTATTTTTTTATCCTTAGTTTATCTATTTTGCTGTTATGTATATTGTACCATTTTTATTAGTCATTTAATTTAGTTTATTAATTTTTAGGTATCAACTCTCAGTGCTAAAATATACCCAACAAGAAATTATTTTCTTCTTATTCTAGTCACTTTGTTTCTTTGGATTTGAGTTCTTATTGCTTTTGTTGCATCTTTTTCATAATGATGAATATCCCTATATACTTGAGAAATTTTTGCTATGTGTTCCTTTTTAATGAGGAGAGTCTATAAGAATGGATACTATAGTACTTATTGTTTTTCTTCGCTATATTACAACTCTGCTTTTACCCCAGCAATAAACTTTGATGCTGACTAATGGAACAGCTATTAAGAAGATAAGCTGTATTCTGTTATTCACATGCTACCACCTTTTGCCTTCTGAAGAATTTGGGTACACTTTGGGCCTTAAAAATTTAGTTAAAAAATAGAAAAGAATGCTCACTTTGCCTTCAAGACAAAAACAAATAATTTATTGGAGAACTTTGAGTTTAATAGTATCACCATCAGATTCCAGTATGAAAATGGTAGCTAAAAAAAATTCTGCTTTAAAAAGAAAAAAACATAGTGAGAAATATTTTGCTTTAGAATGGAGGCTTTTATTTCAAGAGATTGTTTTCTTTAAGCCATTTCATGAAAAGTAGTTTAATAGGAATGGTATTGTCCCTGACATTCAGAACTTTAGCTCCTAGCAGAGTCGAGTAGAAAAGCAATTTCAACATGAATTATTCTAAAATTAAATGAGATTTAACTTTGCAACAGATACTAGATTAATCAGCTTAACTTCTGTGAACTCCCAGTGACTTATTTAGAAGCTGAGAGTGATCACAGTAACATACATCTCAACAGAGTTTTTGTGAGCGCTAATTAGGTAAATATATCTGATTTTATGTGATAAGCTATAAACTCTTATAAAAAGTCATTTGTCACATATGACTCTCAATATGTAACAGGTTATCTGTATGATTAATTATTATAATATTAAGTGAATTTTTAACCTATAAAGTAAAATTTTAAAGTTTGCTTTTGTGTATAATCATGTCTTCCTATCAAATCCTTATTTTATATAGAGATATGTAGTTAAATAATAGTCACCTTCATGTCCTTAATAGTCCAATTCAAAGTTTCACATGTAAATCATGTGTCCCCATTGTGCGCAAATTTAAGAATCATGTGGGTTGCTTGTCATGAAAAATGTTTTCTAGGGTTTCTTTTGGGTTCAGATTCAGTAGGGTCCCTGACAGTTGTGTTTTTAGCAAGAACCAAAAGTAAAAGTTATAATCAGGAATATTTGAAAAGCACTGTCTCAAAGCATGCGCTATAAATAGTTCTCTAACAAGAGTCACAAGTTTATCCAGTGCCAATAACAAAAGGCAAAAAGTTATAATCCAGTAAGAAACTTCCCAAAATGTGATTAAAGTCACCTGTTTTCATATTCTCATCCAAATCAAGAACAAGTTAAAGTGTTTGGAAGAAACCATTTTCAGGTCTCTAGTTGTGTTCTACAGGCATTATTCCAGGTAGATGAGATTAAATTCCATTTCCTAGAAGTTCCAAATATGAAACATTGTCCTCCTTTTTGATAATCCATTCTGATATACATTTTTTCAATTATCCAAAAGCTCTCTGGCCTAAATACGTAACACATATCATTTGATTGTCAGTATATTAGCATTATCACTGAAATACAAAGAACTTTATCTTAAATCTTAAGTAATCTCATACAATATCCCCAAAATTAGAAACTACCATTCACCATACAAAAGCTTATTTCTTGCTAGAAGCAGCCCAAAAGTACAAAGAAAATTAAAAAAAAATAAACAGTAATCCTTCATCTACCCAATATCTCTGTGAAATGTACTGCCAGTAATACATGTACAGAAGCGGGAAGTTTGTTTTCCAAGAGACACAGGATTAGCATGAATGCATCATGTTCAGACTGCTAGTAAAACAGAATACAGAAAGGCCCAGAAAAAATATGCAACTGTCTCCAAGATGTTTTTATTTACAATTTCATGGGTAGTGCACTTTACCAAAAAATATCAGTGGAAGGTACACATGAATCTGCAAGATTGCCTTAAGGTCCCGTCTGCAGTAGTGATCACTAATGAATATGCAACACAATTTTTAGTTTCAAGAGTTTTCAGATAGGGTAGTGACAAACAACCTTGACTGCATTTGCTCTCGAGAACTTATTTTGAGGGCTAGAGTCACAGACATGGTGCCAATCTTACCGGTAAAGGAAAAAACTGACTTGATGGTGTTCTTATCTACTGAAAAGTCTAGCAGTCGTATTCAGATCCCTTCTCAATAGCAGACTCTTCAGTGATCTGGCATGAACCAGAGGAAGACTGACTTGTCATTAAGACTTGTAGAAACAGTAGGCAATATTGAAATTAAAAATACTTATGGGTATGCACAAAGGAAATTTCACTGTGTGATTCTGATTTGTATTTTAGTTGAAAAATCTCTTATACAGTAAAATATAGAATGATTGTGCCCAGTAGAGTGTCTTCATTTTTTTAAAAACTAGTTTGCATTTTGACATATACTACATATATAAAATGTGGACACAAATATAAGTTTACAGCTCAATGAAGTATCAGGAAAGAAATTCCTGTGTAACTATCATCAGGTCAACAAAGAAAACAATTGCTAACACTTTGTGCCCACTCCCAACCAGTGACTTTTTCCTTGTCCTCAAAGGAACCCACTTTCCTGCCTTCTAACACTATACTTTAGTTTTGACTATTTTGTAAATTTGATATCAAAGAAAGTACATAGTATTTATACTTTTTGTATCTGACTTCCCCTTTCCCCCAACATTGCAACTGTGGAATTCATCCTTGTTGCTGGGTTTAACGGTAGTTCCCTCATTTCCACTTCTGTTTGGCATTTCTTCGTATAACCCTTACACATTTATTTATCTATTATACTGCTAGACGGACAGCTACATTTCTCCTGTTTAGGCAAATGAATAGTGATGTTATGCATATTAATTTATATGTCTTTCAGGGCACATATACACAATTTTTTCTGCTGAATATACCTAGGAATAAAATTGATGGATTATAGTATGCGTAAATGATCAGCTAAGTATTTTTCCAAAGTGGTCCCACCAATTTATATTCCTACCAGTTAGTGTAGAAAGATTCTTATTTCCCCACATTCTCAGAAAACTCTAGTAATGTTGTCTTTTTAAATTTTAGTCATTCTGATGAGTATGTAGTGTTACCTAACTTACTTTTTCTCTGATTACCAATAAGGCCGAATCCCTCTTAATATAGTCATTATTTGGTTATTCTCTTTACAAGCTTACTATTCATGTATTTTGCCTGTTTTCTATTAGGTCTTTTTCTTATTGATTTGTATAATTTTTAAAATTCTAGCTATGCATTTTTGGTTAGTTACATGAATTTAAATATTGTTCACTATCTGGCTTAGCTGTTTACTCTCTTCATAGTGTCTTTTTATTAACATGTTTTTAAGCTTAATATAGTCCAGTGTACCACTCTTTCCTTAATGGTTAGAGTGTATGTGTGTGCGTGTGTGTGTGTATATGTTCTCTGTAATAAATCTTTTCCTACTCCAGGGTTAGAATTATTCTCCTATATTAACGTCTAGAAAGATAATTGATTTGTCTCTCAATGTATGTATATTATGTGAGGTAGAATTAATTTTATTTTTTTCCCCACAAATAGAATCTATTTGAACCAGAGTCTTCTACTGGAAAGATGACTCTTTCCTCATTTATCTGTGCATTGCTTTTTTTCTCTTAAATCAGGTGTCCTTCCAAACATTATTCCAATTTGGGGCTCTCAAATTTCTTCTACATGTTCATTTGCCTAGCCTATCCTTGTGTTAACTCCATACTTTTCTATTAGTATAGCTTTATAATACATTTTGAAATCTGGTGGATCAAGCCTTACCACTTGCTTTGGTTATGATAGCACTTTGTATTTCCACGTAGCTTATATAATCAGTTTGTTAGTCTCTAAAAAATTATGTTGAAATTTTGATCAACATTGCAATAGATCTATAACCCATTACTAAACAGACAGCTTTAAAATACTGAGGCTCAAGATACATAAATAGGATCTATCCCTGTGATTACTTTTCTTCAATTTACTCTAGTACTTTTGTTTGTAGAGCTCTGGAGCTTTCTAAGAACTGGTCTTGCCCAATTTTACAATTATTCCTAAATACTTGATACTTTTTATTCTAATGTATGTAGTAATTATTTTACTGTATTGTTTTCTATCTACGTGTAACTTGTATTGATACATACCATAATGTTTTCTATTAAACTTATATCTAGTAACTTTGCTATATGCACTTATAAATTCTAGTAATTCAGCCAGGCATGGTGGCTCACACCTGTGACACCAACACTATGGAAGGCCAAGGTGGGAGAATTACTTGAGCCTGGGATTTCAAGACCAGCCTCATAGCAAGACTTTGTCTTTATTTCACAAAATCAAAAATAAATAAGCCGGATGTGGTGGGGTGTACCTGTAGTCCCAGCTACTCAGTAGGCTGAGGTGGAAGAATCACCTGGGTCTAAGAGGTTAAGGCTGCAGTGAGCTGTGATGGTGTCTCTACCTGGGCCACACTGCCTGGGTGACAGAGTGAGACCCTGACTCGAACAAACAAACAAACAGATAAATGATTCTAGCAATTTATCTTATACATTTCAACAAACATAATCATATAACCTATAAATAATGACATTTTCATTACTTCTGTTCTCATATATATTTCATTTTTACATTTTTTGCCTTGTTTTACTAAGAAGAACCTCTAGAATAGCAAACATCTTTTAGCTTTCATCACTTTGAAAGAAAAAACTTTCAAAATTTCACCAGTAGGATTTTTTTAGATACACTTTATAAATATATGTTTTACTTTACCAAATGCTTTTATAAGATTCACTGATACAATTTTTATGTTTTGTTAGTATAGTAAAGTATATTATCTTGTCACTAATGTATTTTTAATAGCTTTACTGAGATATAACAGGCATACCATAAAATTCACCCATTTAAAGTGTATATTTCAATAGTTTTTAGTATATTTATAGAATTGTGCAACCATTGCCATTATATAATTTATAACATTTTTATCTTCCCGCAAAGAAACCTCACCTCCATCAACATTCACTCCTCATGCTCACCCATCCAGCCCTCAACAATCACTATTCTACTTTCTGTCTCTACGGAATTTCCAATTCTGGCCATTTCACATAAATAGAATCATGCAGTATGCTGGCTGCTGTGACTGGCTTCTTTAATTTAGCATAATTTTTTGAGGTTCACCCAAGTTATAGCATGTATCAGTGCTTTGTTCTATTTTATTACAGAATACCATTTTATTTTACAGGCATAACACATTTTGTTTACACATTCATCAGTTGATGGGCATTTTAGTTGTCATCACTTTTTTGATAGAAGCATCAGAAACTGATCCCTGCCAGGAACCTCTGATATACAGGAATACTACTTAACATGTGTACATTTTCAAGCCAACACACTAAGCAATTTTCTCACTGAATTTCTTAATTTGAATATCAATTATTTTCTTTCTATCATATTTTTCTGAGTGTTCTGAGTTTTTTTTTTCTTTGCTTTTCTCTTTTTATTTTTCATGCCTTCTGTCAGACTGACCAAATTCTCCTGGTCTTTTCTTTCCTCTACGCCTTTCCTTACTGATCTGAACGTTGTATTTTATATTCCTCTGAGTGTGAACAGTTACCTGAAAGCCAACAGTCAAATTATTCTAATAAATTCTACCACATTTATTTCCTTTTCCCATTCCTGACAACACAGCATATTTGAACTGCCCAACAACAGAAACATCTTGTTTTAGTTAAATTTCATGTATTCTCTTTTTTAAAACACTCAAAAACGAATTATGATATTCTATATTTCACTATCAGACTATGAAATACTCTTTCCATATGGAAGTTAAGAACTTCATATATATGCTTCTTTCTTTTTACATAAGGACTGTAGTCCTAAATTTCAAAAAGAAAAAGATCTATCAGGCAATTCTCACCTCAAGTGATAGGCTCCTTTTAAGTTTATGCACCAGTCATGAAACCTAATACAAAACAAAGCTTCAAAGTTGAGAAGAATTTCTATCAATATCAAAGTCTGGGCACATGAATGCTCTGAGACAAATGTTTCACTAGGCATTTTTAGTGCAATAATAATAATAGCTAATGCTTATATAGGGCTTACCTAGTGCCAGCTACTGCTCCATAGTTCTAAGAAATACATACATATATAACATAATCTTCACAACAAACCTATAAAATATGTACTAATATTATATCATTCCCATTACAAAGATGAAGAAATTAGCACAGAGAGTTTAAGTAAAGTGCTCAAGGTCACTTAGTTTGTAAGTGACAAGTGAAATTTGAACCCAGGTAATGTGTTTCCCAAAATCCATGTTCTTTTTTTTTTTTGACTTTTAATTTTTTATTTCAAAGATGTGGGGTACATACAAATGTTCATTATGCAGGTACCCTTGTTGATGAGATGTGCCGCCCCTCGCCCGGCAGAATCCCACTACTGCCAATCTCGCCTCCCCCCTACCCCTGGCAAATTACCGCTATTGCCGCTGTTGCCAATCCTTTTCTTATAGGATTACAATGATTGTTCAATGTCCGCTTATGAGTGAGACTATGTGATACTCAGTTCTTTGTTTCTGTGATAGATCACTCAATATAATTGACTCTAAGTCCATCCAGGTTGCTGTGAAGTTCATGATTTTGTCCTTCTTTATGGCTACATAATATTCCATCGTGTATATGTGCCACATTTTTAAATCTAATCCTCTTTCAATGGGCAGCATGATTGATTTCATGTTTTCCCTATTGTGAACAATGCTGCAGTAAACATACGTGTGCAGGTATCTCTTTCATAAAGTGATTTGAGTTCCTCTGGGTATATTCCTGGTAGGGGAATTGCGGGGTTATATGGAAGGCCAATTTTTAGACCTCTTAGGAATTGCCACATTGTTTTCCACAGAGTTTGTATTAGTTTACACTCCCACCAACAGTGTAGAAGTGTTTCCTTTCCCCTCATCCTCTCCAGCATCTGTTGTTTTTAGAGTTATTGATGATGGCCATCCTGACTGGAGTTAGGTGGTATCTCAGAGTAGTTTTAATTTACATTTCTTTTATGAGTAGTGAGGCTGAGCATTTTTTCATGTGTCTGTTGGCTGCTTATATGTCTTCTTTTGAGAAGTGTCTATTCGTATCTTTTGCCCAGTTTGTAATGGGACTGTTTGTTTGTTTGTTTTTCTTTTCGGCACATTTGAGTTCCTTGTAGATCCTAGATGTTAGGCCTTTGTCAGCAAACAAAGCAAGAGGTATCACCCTCCCAGACTTTAAACTTTATTATAAAGCTACAAAAATCAAAGCAGCCTGGTACTGGTACGGGAACAGGCATATAGACCAATGGCACAGGAAAGAGATTCCAGAAGCAAAACCTCAATTTCTCAGCCAACTCATCTTCAACCAAGACTCCACCACCAACTACTGGGTAGAGGAAAACCCATTCAGAAAATGGTGCTGGGAAAACTGGCTGACCACATGCAAACGATTAAAACAAGACTCCTACCTATCACCATCCACAAAAATCAACTCTAAATGAATCAAAGACCTAAACATAAAACCTCAAACTATAAGAACTTTAGAAAATGCAGGAGACACCCTTATGGAAATTGAAACTGGCAGCCAATTTCTAATCAAAACCCCAAGTGCTCCTGCCATAAGAAATAAGATAGACAAGTGGGACATCATCAAACTGACAAGCTTCTGCAAAGCCAAAGAAACCATCAAAAGAGCAAGAAGACAGCCCACAGACTGGGAAAAAAAATATTTGCCAACTGTATGTCTGACAAAAATCCATGTTCTTAATTGACCTTCTGGCACATTACCTAAGGAATGATCTTAAAAAGTCTATGCCCACCCATAACTTACTTCAATCATTAGCAGTACATGTTTGCAATAAGAATGTATGAATATTATTAGTAGTATTTCTCATAATAGCTTGTAATAGGTAATTGAAACAGAAAACAGTCATCAGGGAGCCAGGGCCAAACTTAAGAAGCATTTTAATTTTCAAATCTTGGGATTGAGTATTTGCACTGCATTTAGGAATGTCCTTGTTAAAATCTTTAATTGTCAAATTGAAATTTAATGTTCTATTTAGAAATTCCTTTTTTTAGATCTTCAAATATCACATTGCCTCAAAATACAGCTATTATAATCAAAAAGCAGCAAAAATAAATGCCCTAGATTTTGGCAAGCTTATTTGTAACAAATTGTAAGAATAATAAAAATGAGGTCTATGTCTACCTACAACTGCTCACGGATCATGCACACATTACTTCAATTTGACTACCTGAATATTCCCCATCACAAGTAATGATTCTCCCTGAAGGAGGAGAACTCCTTATTTCCAGTCAAATATTCACATGACCCGCACTGATGAAATGGGATTCTATGTGATAGCAATGCCAAGCCAATGGCGGTGCTGAGTAGGAGACCTAAGTACTCAACCTTTGCTCCAGCTTGCTTGACAAACTCATTCTCCAAATACTAATGTGAAAATCAACTCTGACTCAGCCACCTTTGTGGGGAGTTTCCAAGGAGATCATTTTCCCCAATTCTCTCTGCTCCAGGGATCCATTCAGCTGTCTGAAGGTATCTCAATCTTATAGTGTCAGCTCAAGGGAAGCCCAGGCAAAGAAGATGGGCATCTTGAGAAAACACACACTTGAGTTTCTCTAGGTAAAATAACAAGCAATGAGCAAAAGGAGGAGGTTCAGCTGTGTGAAGCAATCTTTATCTGAGAGGTTGTACCTTTATTTATGTATGTGTATACCTTTCTGTTCTTTAGCCTTCCAATTTAAAACAGATAGCACTGTTTCCAGTCAGTGTGCTTGAAGAAAAACTCATGCAATGATTTTAAATGATTTCAAATATATATATTGCTCTAAAATATTCAATGAAATTTATCTCCCTTCTTGCAAAATAATAAATATCTACATACAATAGGATATTGCAGATACACTTTGTTACATATTTGACACAATTGTGAATATTCATATTACTCAACAAGCCATTTATTAGAGGTTTCATAAAAACACTTTTTAATCTCCTACACAATAACATAAGTCCTAAATCTTTTACATAAATTCACTAAAGTTATATTTCAATAGAGTCATTATCCATAAGTGAATATGTTTAGAATATATATAAGATATTTATGTATTAAACTTGGTAGATTCTGATTGCCTTTATTTTGATGGTGAGTTATGAATCTTCTGCATTTAAGAGAAATGTGTTTTCAAGCCCCAAAGCTAGAAATCTTTTTAAAAAACATATTGAAAATGAAGTCTTATTTCCCTGGTCCATTCTAGTATACAGTACTTTGTAAAATAAATACTCCAAAGTGATTTGAGCATAATAATCATTGCCTTAAAACTGCCCAAAGGTTAGGCCTGGCATTGCAGATTTTGTCTAGAGGCCAAGTGTTATGGTCCTGTTAATGCTCTAAAATACTGTGTGTAATGGAAATGCCAATTTCACATAGATATTTGAATGAAATATTACAAATCAATTTTCCAGTTGATGTGCAGCTTCTCCTATGAAATTCAGTGATTACTATTTGCCAACAGATTTTCAAAACATATATAAACAACATAAATGATTAAGACTACAATTGAAACTACTGTTGAATTCCTTATAACTCAATCTTTTATTATACAGTTGCACTTGGTAAATAGTTTATCATGAGTTACAACCGACAGTAAAATAGCCTTCCCTAACTCAGTGACATGTCATATATTATACTTACTTTCCAAAGGTTTTTGTATACTTACTTACTCTGAGATTCTTTAATAGATACTTTAAACTTCAATTCATAGAGAAAGTAGAATTTGAAACAGCTCATTTAATGAGGAAAAGGGGATGCCAAGAGCACTATGATGTTAGAAGTCAACTCACCCACTTCAAATTCTGATGAATGATAAGCGTATGTCTCACCACCTGTCCCAGCAGTCCCATTCACAGCAAAGCAAGAGAGACAAGAAGATTTCTGGAGAAAAATTATATGAAACTTAAGCTTGCCTCTGCTAATAACGCTATTCTGTCTGTTCCAAAGGTGACAAGAACAAACCATATATGTAAATAGAAAGCATATCCACGTAATGCCAGTAAGTCAGGGACACACTTTCATTTATACCATGTTGTAATCAAAATACATAGTCTTAAAATTCTGGGAAATCATTTATATAATATAGAATTGTCATGTATTACAAACTATCACTTACATAAAAGCATTGACTTGAATTTTTAACTCTTTCTTGAAAACATTCCTTCTATTTAGAAGTGCCTGAAATCTATCTATTTCTTCTCTAAAAAAAATATATCAATCAAGAAGAATTTAGTAAGCATCAAATATATTGCAGTTACTGTGGAAGTTTTTGTTGTTGTTGTTTTTGAGTTGTCGTCTCACTCTGTCTCTTAGGCTGAAATGCAGTGGCATGATCACAGCTCACCGTGCCTCAACATCCTGGGCTTAGGTAATCCTTCTGCCTTAGTCTCCCAATGTGGAGGGTTTTGTTGTTGTTGTTGTTGCTTTTAAAAAAAAGCAAAATGTGTGATCTCTACCACTAACAAATCACATCTAGTTTGTTACAAAAGTATATACAAAGGTAACTAGAAAATAATTAAAATGCTCATTAGAATGTTTTCAAACTATACTTGCTGTGGGAATTTAGCAAGAAAGGAAGAGTTGTGTGTCAGACTTTGTTGAAGGATGTATAAGTGATGTATAAGGACTGATTGGTGGAAAAGCTGGAAGGTCTTCCATGTAGAAGTGAGATAGTTTGGGAAGTGGTACAGAATGGGAATGAGTATCCAGGAAAGAGGGCTAACCAATATAATTGAAGTAGACAGCCTCAGCAATGTTTAAAATAGTTTCAAGTTGACTGAAAGTGTTAAATGTCACATCAGAATCCATAGGGTCAAACAAACCACCAAAGGGATTAAAATAGAAAAATGACAAGCTGTAAGTTTTGCCATAGATTAATCTGGAGAGTAAAGAGGGGTATTGAGAAACTGAAGATTGCATTGAACCCTTTAAGTGTATGCAACATCCTGGGAATGAGGACAGACCCTGGAGTGAGTGCAGCTGGCCTGAACTCCTAGATCCTTCACTTTCCAGTTCAGTGATCCTGGGCAAGCTTCTGGAATCCCTGTACTAGTTTTTCACCTAAAACTTAGGCATAATAAAGTACCTAGTTCACTATTATTGTGAAAATCAAATGGATTAATATAGGTTAAAGGCTTGGAATGAATCTGGCCCATCATACTTACTCAATAAAAGATCACTGCTATTAAGCATTATATGTATTAACCCAGTTAGGATGACAATAACCAAAAAGACAACAAATAGCAAATGCTTGTGAGGATGTGAAGAAAAGGGAAAACTTATACACTGTTGGTGGGAATGCAAACTAGTACAGCCACTATGGATAACAGTATGGAGGTCCCACAAAAAACTATAAATAAAACTATGATATGGTCCAGCAATCCCACCACTAGAAATTAATTCAAAGAAAAAGAAATCAGTATATCAAAGAGTATTTGTACCCCTGTGGTTTTACAGCACTATTCATAATAGCCAAATATAGATGTCCAATAATAGACAAATGGATAAAGAAAATGTGATATATATATATCCCATAGAAGTAAAAAGTGGGCAATCCTTCGGGTCCCTTCCCACTGTGGGAGTCTTTCTGTCCTCTCAATAAATCCCACTTTCAAAAAAAAAGAAGTAAAAAGTATTTTACTTACTAGATACTAAAGGCTAGAAATGATAGAATGAAGGGAGGAATGGAAGGGATTTGTTACAGGATACAAAACTACAGCAAAATAGGAGGAATAAGTTTTAGTGTTCCATACTACTGTAAGATGATTATAGTTAACAATAATATATTATATAGTCTCAAATAACTAGAAGGAGGATATTGAATGTTTCCAACACAAAGGATTAACAAATGTTTGAGTTGATATATATACTAATTACTCTGATCTGTTCTTCATAACTTATATGTATTAAAACATCACAAGGTACTCCATGAATATGTATAACTATTGTTGTCCTGAATTATTTTTAAAAATAAAATAATTTTTAAAAATAATTGTATGCACATGTCACATATTAACAGACACACAATTTCTTTTTTAATTTTTATTATAAAGATGTGGGGTAGAAGTGAGGACTAAGTACATAAGTAGGCTGCATGCAGATGAAGTTTGAGCCTCTAGGTGGCCCTCACTCCCCCTAGTAGTGAGCCAGGAACCATTTGTGTTGTCATATGCACCAGACCCTCCTCCCTCCCTCCCCAGCAGCGCCCCGCAACTGTGGATCCCTCCCTTGTGCTCATGTGACTAGTGCTCAGGTCCCACTTATGAGTGAGAACATGCTGTATTCAGTTCTTTGTTGCTGTGACAGATTGCTTAGTATGAGGGTCTCTAACTCCATCCAAATTGCCACAAAGTCCATGTTCTTTATGACTGTGTAATACTCCATTGTGTATAAATGGCTTTGTTCTTTATGGCTGTGTAATACTCCATTGTGTATATTGTACCCACACTTCCTTTATCTAGTACACTTTCGATGGGCAGCAGGGTTGGTTCCATATTTTTGCTATTTCGAATAGTGCTGCAATAAACATGCATGCTTAGGTATCATTTTAGTAGGATGATTTATGTTCCTCCAGATATATTCCCAGGAGAGGGATTGCTGGAATATATGGAAAGTTAATTTTTAGTTCTTTTAGAAATTGCCTCACTGCTTTCCATATAGGTTGAACTAACTTGCACTCCCAACAAATCCCTTCCATTCCTCCCTTCCTCCTATCATTTCCAGCCTTTAGTATCTTGTAAGTAAAATACTTTTTACTTCTTTTTTTTTTTGAAAGCAGGATTTATTGAGAGGACAGAAAATCTCCCATAGTGGGAAGGGACCCGAAGGATTGCCCACTTTTTACTCCTGTGGGATATATATCACATTTTCTTTATCCATTTGTCTATTATTGGACATCTATACTTGGCTAATACTAAGCTTTTCAACACACCCATGCCATCATCTGTTTTTTGACTCATTAATTCTCTCTAAATATTATTATCTTCACAACAGAGATTATGAACTTTTCAAAACCATATCTACAGAATTTTTCAAGGTCTAAGTCATAGGATAGGAATGGAGTAAATATTTTCTATAGAAAAAAGATCAATATGTAGAGGGAGGACTGGGGAGACACCCAACACTGATTATGAAGCTCTCAGGAGAAAAGTTCAAGGGGGAATGAGGCTGCATCAACTCTACCCGCTCATAATTTAGAGAAATGCATTAGGTCAACGTCTACAATGTGTTCCAAGGAAATGTATGAAAACTCTTCAAATTAGGCACCAGAGCCAGCTGACAATCTAATATGCTAGATCTCCCCAAACAGTTGTAGAATCACACAGGAAGTATACGAGGACACAAGAAAGTTGAGGAGATGAACTGGAAAAAAAAGCTCTTGCATAGTAAAGAGGCTTGAATCTTCAAAAATATATTTAAAAGATGTTTGCATGGCAGGGAGAGGAGTGATGAGGACAATTATAATGATAAGGTTTACCTCCTCCTCCACAAAGGTAAAAGCTGTGCTCGTGTAACCCATGTAACTCAGAGCAAATGTAATCAAGCAGCACATAGCTGTGGATACATGTAGAAGAACATACTGCCAGTGTGTTTTAGAAATGTGGAGAGCAGGTTCTAGGGTGAAAATAACAAAGTCTTGAGAATCAGGAGAAATAGCACAGACAAGAGGCAACCTGCTTCTGAAATGCTCTTTGCACTCATGATCTTTCCTGTTCAAATTTTCAGATGCTGGAATGAGGAGAAAGCATTTCAAAATATAAGAATCTTGGCAGCATGGCTGGAAGGGCGATGGGTCAGCCTGATGTGCCATTGGCTGAAATTCAGTTGATTTTGTTTACTTCTGATTCTACTTCACAGTTGAACTTATGCTGAGAGTTTCTGTAAGATATGGTGCATGAAAACAAGAGTGGTAAGTGATTCACTGTAACAGAATTTTGCAGTAAAGTCACAAACTAAAAATAATTTCTAGGAGTCTTCAACATAGAGCTTCTTTAGCAGTGTTGATTAGCCCAAAGATTATGTATATATACCACATGACAAATATTTAATGAAACTATGTAGGAATAATATGAATGAGTTAGCAATTGAATTATTACATAGATGCTACAAATGATGACCTCATGGGCACTGAATTTGCTATTAATGCTCTAAAAAGGAAAGAGTGATTCTGGTGGTGACTGACTGGCTGGGAAGAGAGAAGTTTGACCATGTCCTCATTTAAATCCTCCAATGTCATTTCCTCAGTAAGGCTTTCCCAAATACTCTACAGAATATAGATGCCCAGCATTCACTCTCTATCATGAAATGCATCTACACATCAATTTATAAAGTTTAATTATTTTCTACTTGATTGTTTTCTTTTTTTACAGAGAGGAATGTAAGGTTTATGAGAAAGAGGGCAGTAACTATTTTGAGAGGCGGTGCAGCATTACGAGTAAGGGCACAGATTTGAGGGCTGAACTCACTGAGTAGGAATGTTGGCTCTGTCGTGTACTACAATTATAGCCTTGGCCATATTACTCAACCTCTCCATATATGCTCACCTGTAAAATAAAGTTCATAGAATTAATACATCTTAAAATTCATAACACAAATCCATATGGTAGATATTAATCACTACAGATGGTCCCAAACTTAACAACGGTTTGACTTATGATTTGTCAGTTTCATGACTAAGCAAAGGTGATACGAATTCAATAGAAACCATACTTGAATTTTGGATTTTGATTTTTTCCTGGACTGGTGATATGCGGTATAATACTCTTACATGAAATATTCAACACTTTACTATAAAGCAGACTTTGTGTTAGCCTGATTTTGCCCAACTGTAGGATAATGTAAGTGTTCTGGCCACATCTAAGGCAAGCTAGGCTAAGCTATGATGTTTGGTCGGCTAGTGCATTGAACCCATTTTCAACTTATGATATTTTCAACTTAACAGTGAGTGTTTCCAGGTATAACTCCATCATGAATCGAGAAACATGTGTATAAAAGCATTAACTTTTGTTAAATGTTTACCAGTTTCTCTAATGCCTAGAAGAACAAATAAATGAAGGAATATTCAAATGCACATACATACATACATTCTTCATATTCAACTTGCTAACAAATTGTAGAATATTCATAGTCAAGTGTTCATTGTGAATAATTACAACTGCCGGGCTCGGTGGCTCAGCCTGTAATCCCGCGCCCTTGGGAGGCTGAGGTGAGTGGATTGCCTGAGCCTGCGGGTTCGAGACCCGCCTGGGCAGCGAGACCTCATCTCTACAATAAATCAAAAAATCATCTGGGCGTGGTAGCACATGCCTGTAATTCCGGCTACTTGGAAGGCTGAGGCGGAAGGATCGCCGGAGCCCAGCAGGCGAGGCTGCCGTGGCCGGGAGCGGCCACTGCACTACAGTCTGGGTGACAGAGTGAGACTCCAACTCAAAAATAATAATAATAATAATTACAACTGTTCAAAGTGTCTGTATTCGTCAACTATATACATGGAACATTATGAACTATCTTTAAGCTCAGCACTGCATTTGGCATTGTGAGGAACCAACGCTTCACGGAATTCAGTGCTTCACAGCCCGTGTTCCTTCAGATTTACTGCAAAACATCTTCAAATCCATAGTGCACTAGCAGAATAAATTTGTCTTACATTTGACTATTTTTCAAATATAGGGAATTGTAATTAATAAAGCATAAATGCATTTAAAACTACTACTGAGTTCAATGAACCTTTATTGTTTTGCAGTTTCCCAGTAACTGATTGAAAAAATACAACACGCATCTCTTGGGATTCTGTAAAGTTTGACATTTAAAAGAAAACTTTATACTCGGAAAGGTTGAGGACCACAAGTACTAGATCATGGATCATCACTAAAATGTCATCTTTGCCTCCCTGAGCTCCCTGGAAAGCAGCAAAGGGCACTTGTGTCAAGAGCATACAAAGACTAGGAGTGGTCCTGCTAAGCCTTCTCTTCTAAAGAGCTCTGGGCATCATTGCCAGAGTTTGTCCACATTTGTGAATTCTGTTGTAGCAAAAAGGTCAGACTTTTGGCCAGAAAGGCTTAAACCTGTGTGGACCAAGGTTGACATCTTTTTTTAATATTGATAAACTGAAATTGAGAGAAGGTAGTTGACCACAAAGCTTACACTGTTTTCAAATTTCAGTAACATCTTTCTAAATATTTACCTTCATTTAGAGGCTCTTCAAAGAAGTGTTAATATTAGTGACTTCACCGTTTAATCACCTACTCTCACTACTGGCACATTCTAACATTCATACAACCAATATATATGCATGTACCCTGCAATAGACGCTGGAGATGAAATGGTGGACATGAGAAATGTAGTAAAAGCATCGTGAAACTTTGTATCAAGAGGAAGGCTCTAGTGTCTTGTGACATTCCAGTTTTCTGGAAATTTTTAAATAAAAGATAAGATACTGCCAACAAGAAGTCAAAGGCTCTGTGTTACCTATCCTCTTTTGTATATGAACAAAAAATAAGTTAATGCAGCAGCCTTTCGGATATCTGCATCATTATCAGTTATAGAGATAAGGCATAGGTCAACCAAAGCAATGGATTTATGAAATCCAGTTCCTCCATTTTTCTCCATCTGAAAACACAAGACCCCATTTTCTTTTTTTTTCTTTTTTTTTTAAGTTGGAGTGTCTGTCGCCCAGACTGTAGTGCAGTGGCCGCTCCCGTCCACCGCAGCTTCGACCTGCTGGGCTCCGGCGATTCTTCCACCTCAGCCTTCCAAGTAGCTGGAACTACAGGCATGTGCTACCACTCCCAGCAAATTTTTGATTTATTGTAGAGATGAGGTCTTGCCAAGTTGCCTAGGCGGGTCTCGAACCCGCAGGCTCAGGCAATCCACTCACCTCAGCCTCCCAAAGTGCTGGGATTACAGGCTGAGCCGCTGAGCCTGGCAAAGTGCACCTGCTATTAGATCGAGGCACTGTGTGATTAGTCTGTCTTGTGGCAATGTGAATAAAATCGGTAAGTGTAACTTACAAAGTCAAAAGAAGCTAAAAGTATATATTTGGTCTCCACACATCTTTTCCTGAAATCTTTTAAGACCTGCTGCTAAATTCACATGAATAAGAAATAAGCATTTCTAAGTTAAATTCTAAGTTAAATCACTGTTATTTCATGTCTTAATTTGTTATCTAACAAATACACAGTGTATTCTAAACAAGTTACTTTCCCAGATAAACTGAAGATTAAGCACAAAAGTACATTGACAGATTCATATCTTATCATCAAGATCTTTGGAGAGTTAAGTGACTTCTGAGTCTTAGTGTATCTTTTTCTGTAAAATGCTGAGAATGTCACATGTTGTGATGGGTTACTATGCAAATTAAGTTCAATAACTAAATTAATGAATAAATGTGTGTGTGTGTGTGTGTGTGTGTGTGTGTGTGTGTGTGTGTGTGTATCTTACGCCTTCAGATATATTCAGTGAATGCTAGTTTCCTTTGTCTTGTATTATTTCTAATAAATATAAGTCGACTAGCAATTAATTACATGCTTGGAATAATAGAATTTCTAGGATAAAAGGGACTTGAAAAAGCACCTAATCCAGTCCCTTATTTTATAGACAGGCAAGGAAGGTAAAGAAGTAAATAGCACTGCCTATAGCAACATAAACATATACTTTCTCTTATTCTATCTGCTGTTGTATTATATAAAATTTTTAAAAGGTGTTAAGAAATTTAATACATTTCTGTTCGTTTTATTGTATACCATAGCATCAAAATATGAAATTTAAAGAGTTATTCATTTATAAGTTTTATATTAAAATGGCTCCTCATTCTTGTCAAACTGTACTGAAATTAGAGGCACAGATGTTTCAGGCATGGTGACAATGAAACACTATTCTTTCCTCTATGCAAAGTCAACTGACTTGTGTATAAATTGGTTGTACAACCGTGGCTTCATTGGTGAATCAGGTAAGTTAAGTTGTGCAAATAAAGTAACATAATAAGTTAAGAGCATCAACATTCATCAATATTGACTTTGGTCTGACTTCCAGTTTCACTGTTAGAAGATTAGAAGATTCTAGGGTCCCATGAAGTCTCACCGCTTTTTAACTTTAGGATCCTAACTCTGTTTCCTTCCTTATGAAATCTGAATAGGAGTATTTGCTACATAGAATTTTTCTGAGTATTAAGTGGGTTAATGTTTGTCAAAATCACTTAGCATGGTGTCTGGTGAATAGTTAATACCCACTAATGATAATTATCATGATGTACAAAAAATCCTTCCTCTCAGTATAATCATACAATGGATAAATCTGTGTATAAATATTCATACTCACATATATATTATGAATGAAAACATGTTACATCTGCTAAATAAGTTTTGGAACGTCTATGGAAATATTATTATAATTGAGCTACTACATAGAATTCCACAGTTGGAATACATGAATGAGATCTGATATTATATAATAGAGGCTTAAAGGTTAAAATTTGTGTGAACTAAATTTTCAAAAACATTGAAATACTAGTATAAGCTATTGAAGGAACTCATTACACAACAAATTTTTTTGTCTTTTTAATTATAGTATTACTAAATTTCTCATTTTATCAATTACTCACAATTATTATAACATCAATTATACATGCCACACCTGCTTCTGATGTGGGATATAGAAAGGAAGGAGTATGAGTTCAATGACATCCCTAGATGCTTGCTTTCTAAATAAAGTAAATAACTAGCTTGCTTTTTGCTCATTTGCATTTTCCCTGTGCAACTGAAGTGAGTAATGTGGAGCTGTCTATTCTTCAGGGCAATAGAAAATCACTAACTTTTTGAAGAATAAATTAATAGAATAAGATTGAAGTAATCAGTCCTGAACTGTTTTATTTACCCTTCTGGAAGTTATCTTTTTTACTTGTACTTCCAAGATCTTTTGAATTGTCAGCACCACTCATAACATTTCTTATGATTTCACCATGGATGTCATTTCTTATTGTCTCCATTGCTTCTCACACTGCCCTCTCCATGCCTGAACCAAATGAATAAACTCGACTATTATAATTGGAGCCTAGAATAACTCTCAATTCTGTGACAAATGTGAGTTTCAAGACACTTTTGTGCCTACTGAGTTGTTTTCCCTACCCTGTCTCCTGAGCAGCTTTCGTGGGACCAGGAAACTGTCCCAGGTCCTAATTAATACTCCAGTTTTCTGACTAGGATTAGATCATGTTTCTGAGCTACTACAATCACAAAAGGGTTCTAAAACAGTCTTAATTTCCCCTAAGAGTTGGATCTCTCCCTCCCGCTCTCTCTCTCTCTCTCTCTCTCTCTCTCTCTCTCTTTCTCTCTCTCTCTCTCTCTTTCTCTCTCTCTTTCTCTCTGAGCAGCTGGCTAGAATCCTGCTTCAACCCAGATTCCCATCCACCTGTCTCTGAGTAGTACTGCTACTGGAAAACTGCAGCTGCTGGGTTCCAACTACTTAATTTTAATCTTGATATATCAACTCAATCCCAGATGGAGAAGAAATTTGCTCCATTAAACTTGGACCCTGAATCTGATTCCTGCCACCTTACATGGAGGCTAACTCTCCAGCTAAGTTTCCCTAATCCTGGAACTGCCTGTTCCTAACTTATTTTTCTCTTGCCAAATAATTGAGGTTTCATTGTGCCACATGACCTGCACTACCAAGTTTATTGCAACAAATACCTTTGGCAACCTAACACTCTCTTCCTTCTAGCATCACAAGCACTCTCAGGTATACCAAGTATTTTTGCTAGAATGTTTTGGGCTCATTTCGAAGCCTCTAATGCCTCCCCAGCAAAATAATATGGGAGTCTATACAGTTAATGATATTGAATTAAAACAACAGGAAATATGAATGTGTACATAGTCATGTTTGGACCAAGAAGAAGGGGAAGCCCTTGTTGCTAGCTGTTCACTTCCACCATGTTTCTGGAGTTTGCTGCATTAGCACACTCCCAGCTCCTGGTCTTCCCCTTGTCTTTTCCCATCCTGTCTTTTCCCACTGTTCCTATTGCCTCTACTCTCTGTTCACTTCTCTTTTGTTCTGCCCTCATGTTGAAATGAACACTTTCATATTATAACTCTGTAGGGCAAAATGTTTAAACTTGACTTGCAGGGACTGTTCAACACCTTTTTAATAAGAAAAGAAGAAACAATAGTGACACCCTAAGAAAACATTTGCCTTCCCATTCCCTGTTGAGAGAACACAAGTTTCTTTTCCTTTTTTATTTATCTTTATTTTTTTGAGGACGGGGGAGAGTAGTCTGATTGGGTGATGAGGCCCCTGGGGTGGGGTGCCTCACCTCACTGAACTCACTTGGTTGGCCATGAGTCTGTTCCAAGCTCTGACTGAGGAGGCATCCACCCGGCCCTTCCCCGAAGGGTGGGTCTGCGACTTGTTCATCCCAGTCTGACATCGCAGGGAGCCGGGTTCTCTGGGAATTCACCATCGCAGGGAGCCGGGTTCTCTGGGAATTCACCTCCCGGAAACTCAGGGAGAGCCCTGTTTGGGCTGCCCCTGGCCCTTGTCTCAGACCTTCCCAAGGGACATGGGGGTGGAATGACGTGTGGCACTCAGCTTGTGGCCTCACTAATGAGTTTCCCGCTGCCCTACAGAACACAGGTTTCTATACTAATCTAAGTTACATTAAGGGTATTGGTGACTGCGGCAGAAGTGTGAGGCTGAGCAGAGTTGAGAAAGCAAGAAACAAAAGAAAATAGAGAAAACAGGTCGAGAGTGAACTGGAAGTTTTTCAGGCAAAGGAGAGGAACAGTTGGTGGGGAGGAAAAGATTTAAACTATGCCCAAGCACGATGGCATTCACTTCCAAATTTAAAATTGTCTGCTGAGTGTGGCTGAAAACCCACAACTCTTTTTTTTAAATCTTATTTTCACTATTACAGTTTTCTCCGGCTGACATAATTACCTTTTGAGGTTTCATCAGCATTTGGCAAAATTACAACATCTCCATTTCAAAAAATGTTCTATTTCCAGAAAGGAATCTACAGCCTCTTATTTTTTAATACGTGGCAGGTGGGAAGCTGTTAGCTAACTTTTTTTTCCCTAAAGAATGACATAATTAACCCAAGTATGTTACATTCTCATTGCTAGATGGCCTATAACTGAAAGTTTTAAAAATCAGGTTTCATTTGATAATAAACTAGCATTTGAAATGATTATTTATTCATAATCCCAGACTTTGCCAAACTCACCCACGGTTCCCTTTCACATAATAGCCGTCTGTTAGTCTCACTCGATTACACCCTGCAGCAGGTGACAGCTTTGCTGTTAGTCCACATAAGAATAGACTTTGGAAAAGAGAAAAAGAAAAATTGTCAGACTAGTTATGCTGTGTCTTTCTTAAAAGTCGTTTGTCTTCTGTTTGTCTTTTGATTTCATGTTTGTATAAGTAACTTAAAGTTTTTTTGTACCTCAAAATAATAAGCGCCATCTACGATAAATCCACAGGAAAAAAAAAGTTTTTGACTGACTGTCTTGTGGGAAGTATGGTAAAGTGGAGGGAAAATACCAGGTTCCTTGATCTCAGTGAAAATGGTGAGAAATGGCTCAATATGGACCCCAGAAAAACAGGCCATATTGAGACTTTAACAAAGTTTAATTGTATCAACTCAGTCAGGCCTTAGCAAATGCAGAAGTAAACAAATGCTGAGTAGGGTGCTTTTTTAAACCTGATGCCAGTAGTCGAATAACAATGGGAAACATGCTTTCGAAAGGGTAGTCTTCTCCACTACCCAGGATAACCTCTGTCTAGAGTAAAGGTAGTGTTCAAAAATAATTGTTAGCCAGACTCCGTGGCTCAGCCTGTAATCCCGCGCCTTGGGAGGCTGAGGTGAGTGGATTGCCTGAGCCCGCGGGTTCGAGACCCACCTGGGCAACTTGGTGAGACCTCATCTCTACAATAAATAAAAAATTAGCTGGACGTGGTAGCGCATGCCTTTAATTCCGGCTACTCGGAAGGCTGAGGCGGAAGGATCGCTAGAGTCCAGCAGGTCGAGGCTGCGGTGGCCGGGAGCAGCCACTGCACTCCAGTCTGGGTGACAGAGCGAGACTCCAACTCAAAATAAATAAATAATTGTTTATACCTCAAACTATAAGAACCTTAGAAAATTCAGGAAACAACCTTATGGAAATTGAAACTGGCAACCAATTTCTGATCAAAACCCCAAGTGCCCATGCCATAAGAAATTACATAGACAAGTGGGACCTCATCAAACTGACAAGCTTCTGCAAAGTCAAAGAAACCATCAAGAGAACAGGGAGAAAGTCCACAGACTGGGAAAAAATATTTGCCAAATGTATGTCTGACAAGAAACTCAAACATGCTGAAAAGAAAAAAAAAACAGCCCCATTACAAAGTAGGCAAAAGATATGAATAGACACTTCTCAAAAGAAGACATAAGAGCAGCCAACAGACACATGAAAAAATGCTCAGTCTCACTGGTCAACAAAGAGATGCAAATTAAAACTACACTGAGATACCACCTAACGCCAGTCAGGATGGTTATCATCAATAACTCAAAAAACAACAGATGCTGGAAAGGATGCAGGGAAAAGGGAGCACTTCTACACTGTTGGTGGGAGTGTAAACTAGTGCAGCCTCTGTGGAAAACAGTGTGGCGATTCCTTAAAGATCTAAAAATCGACCTTCCATAGCACCCCACAATCCTCCTGCTGGGAATGTACCTGGAAGAACTCAAATCACTCTATGAAAAAGATACCTGCACCCTCATGTCTATTGCAGCATTGTTTACAATAGCAAAAACATGGAACCAACTGTGCTGTCCATCGAAAGAGGGCTGGATTTTAAAATGTGGTACATATACATGATGGACTATTATGCAGCCATAAAGAAGGACAAAACTATGAACTTCAGAGTAACTTAGATGGACTTAGAGTCTATAATACTGAATGATCTATCATAGAAACAAAGAACTGAGTACCACATGTTCTCACTCATAAGCGAACCTTCAACAATTATTGTAATACTATAAGAAAAGGATTGGCAGTATCAGGAAACTGCTGGGGGGGGGCAGGATTGGCAGTAGTGGAACTCTGCCAGGAGAGGGGGGCACACCTCAACAAGGGTACCTGCATAATGAGCATTTGTGTACCTAACCCTGTATTGTACCACACATCTTTAATATTAAAATTTTTTTAAAAAATAATTGTTTACTAAACTACAACTATGTGACCATGGGCTGCGAAGTAAATATGCATTACATAATAAAACAATAGCACCTGCTTGTTGTATTGCTTGTTATACTTTATACCAGAGCTGACAAATTTTTCTCTGCAAAGTTTCATGTAGTAAATATTTTCAGTAGTTCCAGGTTGTAGCCTCTGAAGCCATCACAAAGAAGGCAAATAAATAAGTGGGCAAGGCTGTTTCCTAATAAAACATTATATACAAAAATAGACAGTAGGCCAGATTCGGCCCTGGTCCAATATATGTGCACAGTCATATATGAGATTCATCACAACTCCCTGAAGTAGATGTTGTTACCTATCTTAGGGGTAAAGAAACTGAGGTTTGGATAAATTAAGTGGCAGACTAGAAGTGGTACAGGTAAATAATGCTAATGAATAACTCAAACCAGAGCTTTGTGTTTCTAGTCTCCTTCTATTACATCAAAATTGAGTAGTCTAAAGCTCATTTTATCTAGACAGTGGTAAAATCTCATTAATTTTTCTTAATTCAAAATAAAGTATTTTCTTCTAATCTCCAGGATATTTGTGTCAATTGAGAGTGTTATTAGTTTCCCTTAATAGTATAAGAGAAACACCAAAATGTTAATCCTCCAACTCAATTATTTTTCTAAACTCTATGGTTCATATTAAGAGCAGACTTTGAACATTTAATTTTAATATGATTCAGCTGCACAAAGAAAAGTTTCTTAATTTTCTAAAATCACATTTCTCTTTTTCACAATTTCTAACCTTGCTGGGATTTTTTTTTCTTCCAGTTAAAATATTTCCACCTCCTCTGGTTTCAGCAATCCTTTTTCAGACTCTTCAGAGTTAATCTTCCTATTAGGACTATTTCAAATTGTCTCTTTCACATAATTTAGTATTTTGTAGATAAGTTCTCAGTCTTCCAGATCTCATTCTTTGTCCTTACCTTTCTCAAGTTTGTATGTATGAGGGGGTTGACCTTGTCCTTGTAGAAATGCAAGGGAGACATGAGGGAATGGTGGGTATACTTGTTCCTCAGTCTGTAAGATACCTCTGGATCTCTATAGACTCTCGTTTAGAATACACAGACCAGTTTGCTCTCCAGATAGGTGATGGAAAGCTCCACCAGCCTTTGGAGTGACATGTTGGCACCTCTGGTAGAATCCATAGTCACCATTTTCATCCCGTCTCAAAGTTTTCACTTATGGTAACCACTTTGTCTTGCCTTAGACCTCTGCTATTCGCCAGCAATTTTAATACCTCTTTTTCATTTCACTGGGGTATGCAGGACATTCCATAATGCACTAAAGGCCATCTATCTAGCAGTCTTACCAAAAGGATATACATAATTACTACATGCCCACGTAAAAGTGTCTGTGGCTAGACTATTCATTGAGACCTGAAGACTTCCATGCAGTATACTCAGGGGAGCATGATCAGTGTAAATGGACTCAGGGCCTCTCATACTCCACGTCAATACCTCTTTTTAAAATTAGGCAGATATTAAGAGTCCTTATTCCTGATTTTTTTCTATGTCCTCTCCTCTGCCAGTCTTTCCTCACCAACTACAAAAACTGCAAGAAGCAAATTCTCATTCATTCTCATTCTCTCTCCCTTTCTCCCTCTCTCCTTCCCTTTTGACAAGAACCACTTAAAAATGGAACTCTGAGATCAAGTTTGATAGGCTTCACTCATGTTATATCTTATGAGGAATTACAAGAATCTAGAAAATCTGTTTAACAAAACTGGACTTTGAAGACTGTTGTCTTCTGTAAACTTCTGTTTATAGTATCCGAAGCTGAATATTAATTCATTTTCTCTTTTGTTTTCTTATCCGGAATTCTTAATCTCTTTCTGAGGAAGAAAGATACCTAAAGTTAGCTAGAAAAATTTAATTTGGATATACACCACACACACCCACCCACACACACACACACACAAAGATATATGCACTAATACATTCTAAAAATATACCAGATTGATGGCAGCAATATGGCTCTGACTACAGTGGCCAGGTACTCATTCTCCTCCTCTAAGAAAAGGAATTTTTAAAATGAACAAGCAACTATATATCAACTGGAGTGACTGAGGAACTATGTTGAAAAGGAGTGACAAAATCTCTATGGAGCACAGAAGCCCAGGATAACAAGAGGAGAGCAAGACACTCTGCCTCTGCCATATTGTCTCCCCCACTGAGATGGGTTTAGAAATAGGGGATATTTCTTCTTATAAGGAAAAAATAAGCTGGAAGCCCCCCAGTGGTCCTTGCAAAGAAGAAACCCCAGTCCTCACAGGCCCAAATCCAGTTGGGAGAGTGGCTAAGAATCCACACAGCTGCATGGCCTCAAAATATGATCCCCCCATTGTATCCCCCACACCTGAGCTGCTACAGCACAACACCATCTTGCAATAGGACCTGCTACTAGAGTGCATCTGACATGGAGTCCAGTAACCACTGATTCTCTCCATCCCTGGGACCCACTGTCATTTCACCATGTTCACATGCCTGCAGCACCACAACCCTGGCTGTCTATATCTCACTGAACAACTGAGACCACAGTGTCCAAACCTACAAAGCACCTCATCCCCTCCAGTACCACCAGTCTGAAGACAGCCCCATCTCCTCAGAGAAACTGCTGCACAACCAGCCAATTCACTCTGCCCATGTGAGCCTACAACTGACCCAATAGCCAGGCCAGCAGCAGTCCCACCTCCCCAGAGAAACCACCACCCAGCTGCCTGACTTGATGCACCTACATACACCAGGCATGACAACCAGCCCAGCACTTGTATCCCCAATAAAACCACACTACCACCATCACAAACTCCCACAACCTAGTCCACTGAGGCAATCACAAACATAGCTTATGAAGATTATAGCTGAAGAAACTGCATAGTGACCATGCTACTGAGTCTACCTAGAACCAAAGCCAATGCCAACCCAACTGATGCCCTAGGACCCATTTACAGGAAACAATGTCTCCCTACAAAAGCTACTCCACAAAATTTAAAAAAGCAACTGTTCAGTAGATGTGCAGATATCAACATAGGAACACAAGAAACATGGGGAAAAAAATAAGAAAATATGACATCCTCAGAGGAATACAATGTCTCCAATACAGACTTCAAAGAAAAGGATATTTACAAAATGCCTGAAATCATGATCTTAAGGAAACTCAGTGACATGTATGAGAATATAAACAAATAATTTAATGAAATTAGAAAAACAATTATTGATATGAATGAGAAGTTCAACAAATATGTATCAAAAAGAACTAAAAACAATTGTTGAAACTGAAGAATTCAGTTAATAAGATAAAAAATATCATCAAGAACCTCAACAGCAGACTAGATCAAGCGAAACTTGAAGACAGGTCTTGTGAAATAACCCAGTCATGGGGAGGTGGGGGCAGGGGGGTAAAGAGAATTAAAAAGAATGAACAAACCTACTGGAAGTATGAGAAACAATTAAGAAAACAAATTTTTACATTGTAGAAGTACCAGAGGGAGAAAGGCAAAGAAAACCTATTTAGCAAAATAATAGCTAACAATTTTCCAAGTTCTGGGAGAGATGTAGACATCTGGCTTCAGCAGGTCCAAAGGTCTACAATTAACTTCAATCCAAAAAGATCCTTTCCAAGGAACATTATAAACAAACTGTCAAAGTCAAAGGCAAAGAGAAAAATTTTAAAACTACAAGAGGAAAGCATCAAGTTACATATAAGGGAATTCCCACCAGACTACAAGCAGATTTATCGGCAGAAACCTTGCTGACCAGAAGAGAAGGGAATGATATATTCAAAGTGCTAAAATGTAAAAATAGCTGTCAATCAAGAACACTTTATCCAATAAAGTGATTACTCAGAAATAAAGGATAAATGAAGAATTTTCCAAATAAGAAAAAACTAAGGGAATTTATCACCATGAGGCCATCCTTATAAAAAATGCTTAAGGCAGTGACACAACTGAAAATGATAGGACAATAATTATCATGAAATCTATAAAACTCATCAGTAGTTAAATTTATAATCAAACTCAGAGTACCCCAGTGCTATAATGGTGCTATGTAAATGTTTTGATCCACCAATGTAAAGGTTTAAAGACAAATAGTCAAACACAACAAGTACAATCAGTGGCTGAGAAAAACACAATAGATAAAGAAGTAAATTAAGACAACAAAAGTTAAATTTTCAGGGAAAGAGGATAAGTCTAGAATATTTTTGTGTGACCAAAGTTGTCGCTATTAGCTTAAAATAGTCTATTATAACTAGACAATTCTTTATGTTAATTCCATGGTAACCACAAAGAAGCAGATATACAATAAAAAAAGAAAAGGAAAACAAAAAAGCTTAGTACTCCAGAAAATCACCAAACACACAGGTAAACAACAAAAGATGAAGAAAGTATCTACAACACAACCAGAAAACAATTCACAAAACAAGGTAAGTTTTTACTTATCAACAAAGATATTGTATGCAAATGAATTCTGTTCTCCAATTCAAAGGTATAAAGTGGCTGAGTGAATGAAAAAAAGACCATTATATGCTGCATACAAAAAACTCACCGACTGAAAGTAAAGAGACAAAAAAAAATATTCTATGCAAAAGGAAACCAAAAGCAGTTAAGAGTGGCCATGCTTACACAAGAAGAAATAAACTACAAATGAAACTGCAAAAAGCGACAAAGAAAGTCACTATATAATAATAAAGGGGTCAATTCATCAAGGGGATATGAAAATTACAAATGTTGATATATCCAATACCAAAACTGCCAAGTACATAAAGCAAATATTAATATATATAAAGAGAGAAAAAGACTACAATATAATAACAGTAAGAGACAGACTTCAATACCCCTCCTTTAATGCACAAATCAACTAGACAGAAACTCATTAAAAAAATACCAGACTTAAACTTTACCATAAACCAAATAGACCTAAGAGACATTTACAGAATGTTCCATCCAGCTGGTATAGAACAGGTAGATTACATGTTAAGCCACAAATCTGAACAAATCAAATATTTTTTTCTGGCCACAATAGAATAAAACTAGAAATAAGGAATAAGAAAAATTTCAGAAACTTTACAAATACACGAAAAGAAAGAACATTGTTCTAATAACCAATGGGTAAATAAAGAAATTAAAATGCAAATTAAAAAATTTCTTGGGACACACAAGAATGGAAAAACATTATACTAAGACCTATGGGACACAGCAAAATCATTTCTAAGAGGGAAATTTACAGCAGTAAACACCTACATCAAAAAAGAAGAAAGATTTCTTAACAAACAACCTAAATATACACCTCAAAGAACTAGGAAAAAAAAGAAAAACTTAAACCCCAAATTGGAAGAGTTGTGAAAATAATGAAGTTCAGAGCAGAAATGAATACATTAGAGACTAGAAGAAATAATTCCAAGATCAACAAAATGAGTTGGTTTTTCAAAAAGATAAAACAAAATTGACAAACCTTTATTCAACCTTTAAAAAAATGAAAACCTGTCATTTGTGACAACATGGATGAACCTGGAGAACATCATGCTAAGTGAAACAAGCTAGGCACAAACAGGCAAAAACTGCGTGATCTCATTTATATGTGAAATCTGAAAAAAAAACAAAAAGCTGATATGATAGGTGCAGAAAGTAGAACGGGGTTACCAGGGACTGACAAGGAAAAGAGGAAGAGGAGGATGAGGATAGAGTGATTAACAAGTACAAAGCTACAATTAGATAGAAGGGAAAAGTTCTGGAGTTCAGAACTTTGTACATAGTACAGTGACTATGACTAGCAGTTAGGTAATTATATATCACAAAATAGCCAGAAAGAGAGGCTTTTGAATGTTTTCACCGCACAAACATAATAAATAGGTGACAGATATGCTAATTATCCTGATTTCATCATTTTATAACATATATATGTTCAGAAATGCCATATTGTACCCCATAAATATATACAATTACCAATGTACTGTATACTATATACAGTTACAGTGTGTCTAAATATACCCACATATTTTTATAATATCAAATCCCCAAATGCCTGAAATATTTTTAACTGCTTATACTCTAAGTTGTGTGCTTCCTGATGATCCAAGTAAATAAATATGTAAGTCATTTCCTAATGGAGAATTGTACTGGAGAAATAAATCCTTTCACAGTTCATAGAGTCTTTTAACAGTGGTAATAGAGAACTACATACTTTTACCTATTCAATAGATCCTACCCCTCACATCACAGAATTCTGCAAACAGATAAGAAGGAAGGAGTTGTCTAGAAACAATTACATAAGATAACCAACGTAGCATAATAGGATATGCCTCTGAAATCCCTAGATTAAAATTTGGCCACTAAATTAAAACATGACTCTCCTTGAAAATCTAAAAAAATCAAAATTTCAGGTCTTTGAGGGACATCTTCCTAACTTTCTAGAGTCAAAACTGAATCATTTCATCCCACTCACGGCATCATAACAGTCATCTTCTGTGATCCGTTCCATTATTCGACTATTTAATAAGCAGAATATTTATTTTGTTATTTTAACTTTGCTAAGCCCTTTTTCTGATAACATATTAATTTATCTTCATAGTACGCTATTGAATGAATACATTCTTATATAAGATGAGAAATCACATACACACATGTACACAAACACACACATTTTAGGATATATACAGAGCAGTTTATAGTTTTACTATAAAGTTCTATTTGAGGAGTCATGCAACTATATTATAGTCAAATATGTGTTATAAGTCATGTGGTAATAGGAGTTTTTCCCTAATTATATTTCTAATTAAAGTTTTCCCTATAGGTTCTTTTTTCCAACCATTTGATCATTTTTGTGGTACTTGAACTTTTTCAAAATTGCCATTCACTAGATGAATTAAACACTCTCATAATTTTTGAATATTTCTTTATATTTTGCCCAAATATGTGACTAATCCCTGATTTCATTTTTCCTTTGTTATTCTCATCCTGATTGTTTTCTATATAATTTTTTAGACTGTACCTTGATTTTTATACTAAATTATAAGTTCCCACCTTACATCATATGTTCTACATCTTTCAATGTATCTTGAAAATATAATCAATATATTTCAAAATTCTGGAAGTAAAAGATAGTCACATTACTCAAACTATCAACAATAAAATAATTACTGACCTGATTCAAACTATGGTATGTGGAGAATTCATGTTGCAACATACAACTGTTGAATCTTTATATGTAGAATGACGTGTCAAATATACTATTTTTAAGATAATGAATTGCCCTTTGGTCATAAGGAAGACAGAGGTATTTTGTTTGTAAATCTTACTTATTGGGTAGCTAGACTAACTCAGTAAAAGGCCAAGAAGAAAAATAATGTCTTGGAAGCAAATACAGTTACATAGAAAGAAATTCTACTTTTGGGGGATTCCTAAAGACTTTTAAGCCCTGTTCTTCTTAATGAGATACTGAAAATGCCTGAACCTTCAATCGTTTTGTATTTCTTTTCAGAATCCAGGACTTATCTGGGAGGTACACCAGCTTTTTTTAGACCCACTTGCTTCTTAAGAGTAATTGCACATCCCTTCATAGTAGATCTTTTCTGCTTTGTTAATTGCCTCAGACTAGTCAAGTAGATTAAGCTCTCATTTTCTTAGGGAACAATAAGTTTGTATTGACTAAAATCTTGTGAATATATGTATTCAGTTTTTCTAGGAAAACAGAGACAGAGCCTATGTTTCCCACCATTAAACCATCCGTGCTCAGCACAGTGTCTGATTGTGTCATGTCCACACACATTTATAAAATACTTCACATGATGATGTTATTCACATGTAAAAGAATTCCATAGAGTTCTTAAAAGATTAATTCTTTTGACTCCTTATACATAAACATGATTTTTTATTGTAATAAAACAAGATGTTCTTGTTCATAGCATTCTCTGCATTCTCATTTATAAATTCTCTCCTACCTTTCCCTTGACAATATGATTTTATGAGCAGCTAAAAAGTTCCTTCTGCTTTTTCACATCTGCTTACTGATTCAAACTTCCATAGTTTCGGTTTTCTTGTCAACAAAATGGTAAGCAAATAAGAAACAACCTCTTCCTCATAGTATGGTTATGAGGATTAAATGCCACAATATATTCAAGAATAGATTTACTCAAAAATGCCTACTCGGCATTCCCAGAGCTCAATAAATATCAATTGCCCTTTTCTCCTTCTCTTTTTGTTCTAGCTACAAAAGGATATGCCATCTACAACTATTTCATTAAGAAAAGATGAGATTCTCCATTTAGACAAAGCCTTTCTCTATCTCAGAACCTAACCAAACGTATGGAGTTGTGCTAAACACAAATACTGGTTGTATAGGTGTCGGAGAGCTGAAGCCAGTTCAATAAATCATGAAAGAATATGAAGTTTAACAAAGAAAAGTTTAATTGGAAGCTGTAGTATCTCCGTCTACTCCAGGGTCTTTTATTAAGTCCTGATTATTATTGTCTGAAGCAGAGAAGATTTAGACGACTATGAATGATGTGAGGTGTGACATTAATTGTTACATTGAACTCTTACAACATTAGAAACTGTGCAGCTATGCACATGCCATATAGTAGCTTTCAGGTCCTATTTTTTTCTATTTTCAGGAGATTATTCTATCTAGGGTGTTTTGATATATTATAAAAAATCTAGCCGGGCTCGGTGGCTCAGCCTGTAATCCAGTGCCTTTGGGAGGCTGAGGTGAGTGAATTGCCTTAGCCTGCGGGTTCGAGACCCGCCTGGGCAGTGAGACCTCATCTCTACAATAAATCAAAAAATCAGCCAAGCGTGGTAGCGCATGCCTGTAATTCCGGCTACTTGGAAGGCTGAGGTGGAAGGACCGCCGGAGCCCAGCAGGTCAAGGCTGCCGTGGCCGGGAGCGGCCACTGCACTCCAGTCTGGGTGACAGAGTGAGACTCCAACTCAAAAAAAAAAAAAAATCTTTTTTGCACAGGGTAATATAATCTATTGGACTAGGGGTCATGTGAAAGAAAGGAACTCAGTCAAACTCATCTAGTACAAAGAAAGGTATAGTTAGCACCTGACTTCCTAAGAGCAGGACCCAGGGAGCCTGCAGGTAAATTGCAGACCTCAAAATATTGTCTTAGTTTGGGAAAAGTGCCACTTGCCATGAAAAAAAAAAAGCAGAAAAAAAATCTTTATTTTTAAAAGAACTGATCTCCTGAGACAAAAGTAAATTCAAAGGAAGGAGAAAATGAATCAACATTTAAAAGTAAGAGGCCACACACAAAACTCTAGGAGTAGAAACTGTTATTCATATTTAACAGATAAACAGGTTCATGGAGGTTAAGTGGAAGTCACACAGCTAGCGAGGAAGGGAGCGGGATTTATACTCAACTGGGAGTTTTTTTGTTTTTGTTTTTGCTTTCCTTTCAAACAGAGTTGGTTCTACTCCTCCTCCCTGTTTTATAAGCAAAAGACTTAGAGGACTGTTGCTAGGATCAAACTAATAATGTAGAAGAAATGTCTTTAAAAGCTGAAGGATGGGGCTGTCTGATAAACACAAGAACACACCTAACCCAGTTTTTCCACCCTTCAAATGGAATATTGTGAAAGCAAAATTAAATGAAATTGTAAGAACCTTTTAGAAAGTCAAAACACCATAACATGTTTTAATTCCATTTATGTTTGTTTACAGTAAACAAGAAGTAGAAAGTCACATGTCTCGAGACCCTCCTTCCTTCCCTCTTACCTTACTTCCTCAATTCTCTTCCACCTCTCTATCACATATTCCCATACACATGTACATGAAGGAACTTGGATCCTTACAACAAATTTCCAAGAAAATAAAAAGAGAAGATGGGGAGGAGAGTGTTTAAAATCTTCAGGAAGAAAGGAAACTGTTTTTCATAGCTTAGGGAAGCATTCGCAAAATTCTTTCAGAATTACAATGATACATTATTTATTTGACAAAGGCTCCTTAAAGGCAGAGTTGGTATCTTAAGGGTCCTTGTACTCTCAGCAAGTAGCATAGTAAAGAAAACATAATAAATATTACTGTCGATAGAGAATACACACACACACACACACACACACACACACACACACACACACACAGGAACAATAATTAATTGATAGTGAATTCCTTTGCTACAAGAATTTTGTTGTACTCCTCTTGAGATAACTGAGGCAACTACGGTAAGTTTCAAAGGCAGAATAAAAGTTTCATGTTTTGAAAAGGGAATCAAGAAGACTTAAAAATTATAATTAAGTGGCCACTAGGTAGGGAGAAACCAGAAAATTATGATGTCAACAAAAGCAAGGGAATAATTTTATTTCAGGAACAGAATGCATAAAGTCAATTTTTACATAGCATAGGTCAAATATGCTATGTAATGAAAACTGTCCAGTGAATTGATCAGCAAAGAAGACACTAATAAACTCATCAAAAGTAGTAAATCGATTCAGTCTTCTAGTATGAGTATGGTTTAGTTTATTGAAATAATATCTAAAATGTCTACATTATCTCATGCTGATGTGGCATAATGAATGCATTTATTCATTCTCAAAAACTGAACATTTGCTAGCACTGTACTGGACACTGGGGATAAAGAGTAAATAAAATGCCGGGCTCGGAGGTTCAGCCTGTAATCCCGCGCCTTTGGGAGGCTGAGGTGAGTGGATTGCCTGAGCCCGCAGGTTCGAGACCCGCCTGGGCAGTGAGACTTCATCTCTACAATAAATCAAAAAAATCAGCTGGGCGTGGTAGCGCATGCCTGTAATTCTGGCTACTCGGAAGGCTGAGGCGGAAGGATTGCCGGAACCCAGCAGGTCGAGGCTGCGGTGGCCAGGAGCGGCCACTGCATTCCAGTCTGGGCGACAGAGTGAGACTTCAACTCAAAAAAAAAAAAAAAAGAAGAAGAAACAAAAAATGAAAACATAATTCTCATTTGTGTTTATCCCCAAACTGAGTGAATCTGAATCATCCACTAGAGGATCAAGGTATCTATGTTTTTATAGACTCCAAAGATAATTTTAATGCATATCAATGTTTTAAACCACTAAGATATTACCCCTCTAATCGTAATGTAATGGCAAATCTGTGGTTTCCATTCCTGTTTCAGCGAGATGTAGAACTGAGATAACTAAAAATTCTCAAGTTCAAAAACTGAGAATTGAGGGTAGAATACAAAACAATTGTCTCTAGATAAAATGTAGAAGATGAAAAAGACCTTGGTCCCTGTGGTAACAACAAGGAAAGCCTAAATCAAAGTCATAATTTTTTATGTGTTTAAAGTAAAACAGATGCAAGGAAGACTCCCATACCTGGGGGCAGGAATCTGGCCTACCTATGACAGACTACAGAGAGAGGAAACTAAAGATGGAAAGATTTTTATGGAAAATAGGAGAGGTCAAAATGACTTTGAATGACAGTGTGGGCTGAACTGGGGTATAGAAAATGCCCAGGCATAAAAACAAATTACCGGTCTGACAATTCTCTCCACCAACAATACCCCTAGATTTTGCAAAAAGAGCTGCAGTGAAGGAGGGAAAACAGTCCTGTACAATCTCAAGATGCCTGGACTCTTGAGTCTTATAGGCAATGAATCCAAAAAAGAACCAAAATAATAGAGGCTGTGGCCAACTCACTCCCAGATCAAATATCTGTGAGATTAAAAAAGGAATGAATTTAGTCTAATTGAAGCTGTGGCCCAGCCTCATCCCAACATAATATGCAAAGGACTCTAAATGAAGAGAACCTAGTCCTAATCACATAACCAAGGAAAAGAATTTCATCTGCTGGGTTCAAGAGAAAAACAATATTATACTTGAATCTCCACCATTGCAAATACAATACCTGGAAAAAAAATATTAAAAAATAAAAGGCAGAAAATTCAAATCTAAATAGCAAAACCAATAGTGCAAAAGGAAACAAAAAGATGATAGACTTATACCAAAATCATACCATGACTGTAAATGTAAATGGGGAAAAATTCCAAAACTAAATGTTGTTTATATGAGACATGCTTTAAATTTATAGGCACTAGTAGGAAAAAAGAAAGGGGAAAAAAATCAGGGAAACAATGATCATTGGAAAACTGAAGTAGCTATATCAATACACAAAGACAAAAAATTTCAAGACAAAAAAATGTTAGAAGAGAAAAACTGGACATTTCATAGTGATGAAAAGCTAATTTATCATGAAAAAATAGCAATCCTAAAAATGTGTACACTTAATAACACAATTTCAAAATATGTGAAGGCATCAATTGGTAGTATGGGGATATACTCTTGCCAGTGAACAAAGTAAGGGGTCCATTGAACTATAATTTATAGCCACTGCTAGGCATTTTGGACTCTTTGTGTCCATGCCTATAAGACTCCAGAAGCCATGAAGAGGAGTTACTGCTGTGGTGGTGTGTAGTGTGGTGTGGTGTGGTGGCTCACACCTGTAATCCTAGCACTTTCAGGAAGTTGAGACAAGAGTACTGCTTGAGCCCAGAAGTTCAAGACCATCTGGGTAACAGAGCAAGATTTCATATCTACAAAAAAAAATTTTAATTGATAAAAATAGAAGTGGAATTACCATATTGTCCAGGGTAATTAACCATGACCAATAGGAGAAGTAGAGATGGTTGCATTATGTGAACAAGAGTAAATAAAAGTGGAACCAGGTGAACCACTTGCATGCCAACTGGCATTCTTTTGTCCCACTGTAGATATAAATATACATTTGTGGCAACCCTAAAATAAAAATGATTACCAAAGGTTCAGTTCTCTATAAAAGGAAGATTTGCATCACAGCAGCAGGTAAGCTACTGAGATCTAACAAGGTGATAGCTGACGTTGAGGGGACTTTGGAATGGAGAGTGGAAACAGAAAAGGATGTATAATAATTTTAGCCTCAATATCAACTGCAGAGATTAGGGTTGTAGTTAGTTTCCTTAATCTTCTTCTTCTAAATTTATCCTCAAGAAGACTAGAATCATGAATATGCTGATCCTTGAGGTTGTGTGGAGAAGATCTATGTGATGCCAGGGATCGATTTGTGGCAGTCATAAAAAAGTACCCTGCAAATCTCCTACTACAGGAATTATAATTGGCTAACAGCCCCAGCTGCTATGCTCTGCATGCATCCTACATCCTGACCAAGACCATGCTTCCTCTGAGTTGCTCCCAACCAATGACTCAGTATTGTAGATATACTATGACTAATTTATTCCTGTGAGATTTATGGCTCCTCTGATAGACTACAGGCATGAAGCCTCTTCATTAGCCTTGCTAGGACATTCACAAGACTGCACTGAAAACTCAAATCTTTCTTCTTTCTTCTCTTCTTCATAGAGGTCAACACATATTACAATCAGATGGTTCTTTCAGACTCTTACAGCTTTCTTCTTTTTTCTCATAATATCTCCAAATAAATCTGTGATATGACCAACCTTGTCATGTTTCTCAGAGGACTCAAAATAATGCTTAATGTTTAAAATAATGTCCATAAATTTTTATTCAACTTAATTGAATCATAATTTTGAAATACTTGACCAACAGTAAATATATTAGCTACCTCATTAATATGTTGAATAAAATATTTGACATTTATTTTAAAATATGTTAATCAATATAGGCAAGCCAAAGATTACAAGAAAATACTTGCAATACATATGTAGCTGACAAAGGACTCATGTCTAGAATATATAGAGCACTTCCAAAGATCAATAAGAAAAATATCAACCAAATGGAAACTATACAAAAAATTAACTTGAAAAAGCCTTTTACAAAAGAAGAGATAAGGGAATGGCCAATACATACATTAAAAGGAAGTAATCATTAGTTATCAAGGAATTGCATGATTGCACATTCAAAGCATTAAAATGACTAACACTGCCAAATATTCATAAGTATGGGGAGTAAATAAAACTCTTAAAATTTGTGAGTGGGATGAAAAATAGTACAACCACTTCAGAAAACTGTCAGTTATTAATAAAGTTAAACATATACTTTATCCATGCCATAGCAATTCCTAGGAATTTATCCAAGAAAAACACAAGCATATGCCATGAAATGATTTGTACATAAACTTACATAGCAGCTTTATTCATATTAGCCAAAACTGAAAAGAACCAAAATACCTACCTAGAGGATAATGGAAAAACAGATTATGCTTATATTCATACTCAGCAACTCAACAACAACAAAAACCTACTGAGACTCTCAACAACATGAATGAATTTCTAAGACATCATTTTAAGTAAAAGAGACCAGACACAAAAAATATTTACTTTTTTTTTTTTTTTTTTTGAGTTGGCCTCTCAGTCGGTCGCCCAGACTGGAGTGCAGTGGCCGCTCCCGGCTACCACAGCTCGGGTGATCCTTCTGCCTCAGCCTTCCAAGTAGCCGAAATTACAAGCGCGCGCTACCACGCTCGGCTAATTTTTTTTTTATTTATTGTAGAGATGAGGTCTCGCTGCCCAGGTGGGTCTCGAACCCGCGGGCTCAGGCAATCCACTCACCTCAGCCTCCCAAAGGCGCGGGATTACAGGCTGAGCCATGGAGCCCGGCTATTATTTACTATTTTATTTCATTTACATGATATCCAAAAACAGAAAATAATAATCTATAGTCATAGAGATTATAATAGTGGTTTTCTCTGGGGAAGGGGTAAGGATAGGCTAGAAAGCAACAAGGCAAAACTTTCTTGGAAGTTAAAAATATTTTATATTTTGAATAGAGATCAGGACCTATTTTACATAAATGCACACATCGTCAAATTTTTTCTAATTTATTTTCTGTACTTACACCAATAAAGCACTGCTTTGAAAATTGCAGCTCTGTAGCTGTCTGGCAGTATAAGACCTCCAACTATTTTCTTTTCTTTCATTATCATGTTGGCTAGTTTTCATCCTTTGTATTATAATGCAAACTTGGAAAAAGGATTTTGATCAATACTGCTTTAAATTTAAAGGTCAATTTAGGAGAAATTGACACTTTAACAATAGTGAGTTTTCTGATCCATGGACATTGTATATCACTCCATTTATTTAGAGGTTTTAAAATGTTTTCTTAAAACATTTGTATTTTTCAGGCAAAGGTCTGGTACATATTTTATTGTATTTATTTTAAGTATTTGAAATTTTATACTATTTTGAATATTGTTACAAGTATATAGAAATAGAATTAATTTTTATATTTTCCTTTTATTCAACAAAAATGTCAAATTGATTTCTTAATTATAATGTGTTTGTAGTGAATGTTTTCAAATTCTCTATATACTCAAATCAAATCTCTTGCAAGTAATGACTGTTCTACATTTACATATTCAATATTCATGTTACATTTCCTCATTTTGCACTATTAAATTTCTTCATTTTGCACCATTATAATGATTAAGACCACAGTATAATGCTGGAGAGAGGGAAAAATAATAGATATGCTTATTTCAGACTTTAAGAAGCAAGTATTCAATATTTTTCTATTAACTATCTAGTACTTTTAGATGTTTTGCAGATATTATTTTTAGTCTGAGAAATTTCCCTTATACTTCTAGCTTACTGAAACTTTCTTTCATGAATATGGCTTGCATCAAATATTTTTATTTACTAATCAAAGCTTTTATTCCTCATTTGGTTAATGTGATAAGCTACAGTGATTGGGGTTTTCAAATGTTAAACAAACTTTGTTTTCATGGATTAAATCACACTTGTTGTGGTATGTTAGCATTTTTATTTGAATTCAATTTGCTCATTTTTTATTGTGATTAAAAAGTACACAAAATGAGATTTACCTTCTTCACAAATTTTTAAGTGTACAGTACAGTATTGTTAATTATAAGCACAATGTTATAAAGCAGATATCTAGACCTTTTTCATCTTGAATGACTGGAACGCTCTATCCATTGCACAGCACCTCCCCTTGCAAACCCCTGGCTCCCACCATATTACTTTTTGTTAGTACACATTTGACTACCTCAGGGATGTCGTTTAAGTGAAATTATGCAGTATTTGATCTTCTATAAATGGTTTATTCACTTAGGATAGTGTTCCCATTGTTCATCCATATTGGAGCATGTGACAAAATTTCTTTCTTTTTCTGGCTAACTAAAATTTCATTGTTTATGTATACCATATTTGCTTTATCCATTTACCTGTGAATAGACATTCAGGCTGTTTCCATATCTTGGATATTGTAAATAATGCTATACTAAACACGGGAGTGTAAATATCTCTTTAAGGTTTCAATTTCAATTCCTTTGGATAAATACCTGGAAGCAGAATTGCTAGATTATATGGTAGTTCTCTTTCTAATAGTTTTGGGAACCTTCATACTGTTTCCTTAGTGGATGCACCATTTTACATTCCCACCAACAGTGCACAAGGATTCTAATTTCTCTACATCCTCACCAACATCTGTTTTCTATTTTTTCTCATAATGGCCATTCTAAGTGTTATTAGGTGGTATCTTAATGTGGTTTTGACTTGTGTTTCCATGTTGATTAGTAATGCTGACTACTTTGCATCTATCTGCTGGTCATTGTGTTTTCTTTGGAATAATGTATATTCAAGACCTTGAACCATTTTGTCAATTTGGGGGGGGGTGTCTTTTATTGTTGAATTGTAGGAGTTCCTTATGTATTTTGGATATTCACCCCTTATCAGGTATAGCAGATTCTTCATTCTGTAATGCTTAATGGTTTCTACCATTCCATGGAATGTTCAGTCTGATGGAGTTTGCTTCCTCCCTTTGCTATGCACAAACTTTTTAGTTTGATGTAGTCCCACTTGTCTACTTTTGTTTTTGTTGCCTATGTTTTTTGTGTCATATCTAAGAAATCATTGCTAAGACCAATTTTATTAGGATTTCCCCTCTGTTTTCTTCTGAGTTTTATAGTTTAAGATTATACAACATTTAAGTCTTTAATCCATTTTGAGTTGACTTTTGAGTATGGTGCAAGATAAGGGTCTAATTTCATTCTTTTGCATATGTATATCCAGTTTTCTCAGCATCATTTGCTGACAGACTATCCTTTGCCTATTGTGTAGCTTTGGCACACTTGAAGAAGACCATTGGACTGTATATGCATGGGTTTATTCCTGTGCTCTTTATTCTGTTGCATTGGTCTATAGTTCTGAACTTATGCCTGCATAATGCTGTTTTAATTACTGTAGCTTTGTAATATATTTTGTAATTAGAAAATGTGAGGCCACCAGCTTTGTTCTTTTCACCAAGATTGCTTTATCTACTCAGGGTGATTGTGGTTTCATATAAATTTTAGAATTGTATTTTCTATTTTTGTTTAAAAAAATGCTATTGGGATTTTGATAGGGATTTTATTGATCTATAGATATCTTTGGTAGAATGGAAATGTTGCCAGTATTAATTTTTCCAGTCCATAGACATGAATATCTTTTCATTGTCTTCTTTAATTTCTTTCAACAGTGTTATATAGTTTTTAGTGTACAGGTCTTTTGTCTCCAACATTAAATTTATTACTAAGTCTTTTATTATTTTTGATGCTATTATAAATGTAATTATTTTCTTGATTTTCTTTTAAGATTGTTGTTCAAATGTAGATACATGACTTATTTTTATACGCTTATTTTGTATTCTACAACTTTATTAAATTCATTTATTAGTACTAATAGGCTTTTTTTGTAAAAAAATCTTTAGGGTGTTCTATTCATAAGATCATGTCATCTAAAAACAAAAATAACATTACTTCTTCCATCTCAATTTGAATATTTTTTATTTCTTTTTCTTGCCTAATTTATCTGGCTAGTACTTTCAGAACTATGTTGAACTGAAGTGGTAAGAGTGGGCATCTTTATCTTATTCATAATCTTGAAGGAAAAGTTTTCAGTTTCTTTACCATTCAGTATGATGTTAACTGTGGACTTTTCACCTCTCTTATGTTGAGGTATTTTCTGTCTATTCCGAGTTCATTTAGAGTTTTTATCATGAAAATATGTTAAATTTTGTCAAATCAGTTTGCTGCATCTGTTGAGATGATCATGTGATTTTCATTCTTCATTCTGTTAATGGAGTATATCACATTTTTTGACTCTCATATGTTGAACTTTCCTTGCATTCCGGGAATAAATTCCACTTGGTCATAATGTGAGAGTCTTTTAATATGCTATTAAATTTAGTTTGCTATTATTTTGATGACGATATTTGTATCTATATTCATCAGAAACTTTGGCCTAAGGTGTTTTTCCTTGTAGTATCTTTTCTGACTTTGATAGAAGGATAGTGCTAAACTCATAAAATAGGTTTAGAAGTATTGACCCCTCTTCAATTTTTTGGGAGTGTTTGAGAAGAATTGGTGTTAACTCTTTTTTAAATGTTTGATAGCATTCACCCAGGAAGCCAACTGATCCTGGGTTTTTCTTTGTTGGGAGGTTTTTGATTATTGATTCAGTCTCTTTACTGTTTACTGGTATGGTTGGATTTTCTACTTCTTTGTGAATCAGTCTTGGTAGAGTATATGTTTCTAGGAATTTATTCATGTCTTCTAGATTATGTAAATTTTTGACAAAGAATTATTCAATTTCGTCTCTTTTCATCCTTTTACGCTCTATGGCATCAATCATAATGTTGCTCTTTCACTTTATTTTACTTGAATCTTGACCAGGAGGCCTTAATTATCATAAATAAATTAGACCCTTATTTAAAAAAAAAAAAAAACTTAAGGGGGCAAGTTCACCTCTTTCATTCTGAGAACACAGCATTCATCCCTTTTGCCTTTCGATTTACTCTGCCAAGTGAGGACACCTAGACACCACCATCTATGAGAAACAAGCCTTCACCAGACACAACCTGCTGACACCTTGACTTGGACTTCCCAGCCTCCAGACTGTGAGAAAATAACTTCTATTGTTTATAAATTACCCAGTCTCTGATATTTGTTATAGCAGCATAATGAACAAAGACAGAATTTGGTACAAGAGAACAGGGGTGCTGCTATAACAAACAGCTAAAAAAGTGAAAGCATCTTTGGAACTAGGGAATGGGTAAAGGTTGGAAAATTTGGAGTATGTTAGAAAAAGCCTAAATCGCCATGACCAGAGCATTAAGGGCAATTATAGTGAGGTTTCAGAAAAGGAGAGTTAAATAGAGAGCCTCACTCCTCTTAGAGAGTACTTAAATAATTGATCAAAATGCTGGGAAAAATATGAACTGTAAAGACTATCCTTATGAGGTTTGTAGGCAGGAATGAGGAATATCTTATTGGAAACTAAATAAAAAGCCATCCTTGTTATAATTAACAAAGAACTTGGTTGAATTGCGTCTGTCTAGTACTTTGTGAAAGGCAGAATTTAAGATCAATGAACTAGGATATTTGATGGAAGACATCTCTAAGCATCATGGATGCTGCATGTCTTCTCTTAATTGCTTACAGTAAAATGCAAAAAGAGGGAAATGAATTAAAGAAATAATTTATAATAAAAAGGGAGACAAACATTAAAAATTTGAGAAATCCTCAGTATGGCCAAATTATAAATAAAAAGATGTACTCAGGAGAGAATACTAAAGCTTTGGCCAAGCAACTGTTTGAGAAGATTAGTGTAAATAGAAGGAAACCAGCTGCTATTCATCAAGACAGTGCAAGAATGACACCCCCCACCCCCACCCCGCCAAACATTTCAGAGATCTCATTACATGTCCACAGTGCTAGAACCTTGGGAGCAGGACAGTTTCAAAGAAGGTATTCAGTACACCTGTTGGATCTCAGAGCTCACTGCCCAGGGCCACCTCAAATCTCTGCTCCCTGTATTCTGGGTGCAGCACTTCCCTGTTGCCCTATCCATAGCTCAAGTGGGTCCAGGTGTAGCTCAGGCTGCTGCTCACAAAGGTACGGGTCATCATTCTTGATGGTACCTGCTCAGTGCTAACTCATAGGTACACAGAGTACAAGAGCTATGGAGGTGTGGCTACCTGCACCTAGATTCCAAAGAATGTTTCAGAGAGCCTTGGGACCCAGACAGAGAACTGCACAAAGGCAAGGCTGCCCCAGAAAGTCCCCATAAGGCAATGTTTAGTGGAGTCATGGTGGCAGGCCTGCTCCCAAAACCCCTGACTTGTAGAGCCACCAGCCAAGACCCCAACTTAAGAGCACTTACAGTAGTGCTACAGGCATACAACTCTGTGAGTTCTGTGACATGTGCTGCATCCAGAAAAGTCAGGAGGGCAGGGGCCCCTGGAGCACTGGGGGCCCAACCCTGTCCCAGTGTATCTGGGAAGTGAAACATAAAGTCGAAAAAGATTATTCTCAAACTTTAAGTTTTAATGGTGTTTTGTCCAGTTGGGTTTGGGACTTGAGACCCATTACTCTTTATTATTTCCTATTTCTCCCTTTTAGAATGGAAGTGTCTATCCTATTCCTATCTTACCATTAAATTTTGGAAGCACATAACTTGTTTGATTTCACAAACTCACGGCTAGAGAATTTGCCTCTGGATATATCATACCTTGAATCTCACCCATAACTGATTTAGAAGCTATTTATTTAGGTGACACTTTGGATTTAGACTTTAAAGTTGATGCTGGAATTAGTTAAGCATTTTGAGGGCTATTGGGATGCAATGAATGTATTTTGTATGCGAGAAGGACATGAATTTGGGGGAGCAGGGTAGAATGGTTTGAGTGAAGATGTCTCCTCTAAAATTTATGCTGAAACTTAATCTTCAGTGCAACAAAATTAAGAGATACGGCCTGTAGGAGGTGATTAAGTCATGTGGGCCCTACCCTCAAAAGTGGGATCAGCATCTTTACAAAAAGACTTAAGGTATAAGAGAGTGCTCTCTTGCCCTTCTATCTTCCACCATGTAAGGACACAGCAACAGAGTGCCAATTTGGGAGCTGAGAGAAGCCCTCCCTAGACACAAATGCCAGCACCTTCATATTAAACTTCTCATTCTCCAGAACTGGAAAAAATAGATTTCTTTAGAAATTACCCAGTAAGGTATTTTGTTATTGCGACACAAACAGACCTAGACCTATATAAAATCTTGCTGAAAGTTTTCAATTTTGCTGATCTTTTTAAAAACCCAACCCTTAGTATTACTGATTTTCTCCTATTATCATTCCATTCTCTATTTTATGTATTTCTGCTTTAATCGTATTTCTTTCTTTCCTTCTGCTAATTTTAGACAGTTTTTTTTTTCTTTTTCTGTTTCCTTGAGGCATAAAGTTCAGTTGTTTATTTAAGATATTTCTTCTTTTTTGGAGTATTTTCAATTTATTGCTATAAACTTCCCACTTAATACTGTTTTCGCTTCATTTCATAAGACTTGGTATATCATGTTTTAATTTTTGTCTATCTTAAGATATTTTCTACTTTCCCTTTTATTTCTTCTTTATCTCATTGGTTGTTTAATATTGTGTTATTTAATTTCCAAATATTTGTAAATTTTTTAGTTTTCATTTTCCATTAATTTCTACCTTCATTCCATTGTGGTTGGAAACATGTGTGGTATGATTTCCATCTTTTTAAGTTTGTTGCTTAGACCTGTTTTGTGATCTAACATATATCTGTCCTGGAGGATGTTTTTGTGGGTGCTTGGAAAGAATGTGTATTCTGCTGTCCTTTGGGGGAGTGTCCTGTATATGTCTTTTAGGTCCATTTGTTCTATAGTGTTGTTCAAGTCCTCTGTATCATTAACAATTGTTTAATGTTCTATTCATTATTGATAGTGGGATGTTGAAGTTTCCTGTTACTATTGTGTTACTGTTTATTTTGCCCTTCAGTTCTGTCAACCTTTGCTTCATATTTGGGGGTGCTCTGATGTTTAATTCATATATATTTATAATTTTTCCATCTTCCTGCTGAAATGACCTTTTAACCATTATATACTGTCCTTCTTTGACTCTTTTGACTGTTTTTGAATTAAAGTCTATTTTTTCTGGTATAAGTACAGCTACCCCTGCTCTCTTTTTGGTCATTATTTCCATGGAGTATACAATTGAATTTTTTCCTATTTATTCAGCCACTCTATGTCTTCGATTGGGGGATATAATTCATTTAAAATAATTATTAATAAGGAAGAACATACTATTAACATTCTGTTAACTGATTTCTGTCTATCATCTAGCTTTCTTGTCCCTCTATATCCTCTATTGCTGTCTTCCTGTATGTTTCATTGATTTTTTTTGTAGGCACAGTCTTTGATTCCTTTTTCATTGATTTTATGTATCCTATACAAGTATTTTCTTTGTGGTTGCCATGAGGCTTCCATAAAACATCTTATAGCTATAACACTCGACGTGAACATCTACTCATATTTTGTTTTGCATATTCAAGAGTGAGGGTCAAATAAAGATATTTTAAAACAATCAAAGCCTTAGAGAATCTACCACTCAGACTTTCATTGAGTGAACCACTAAATTTTTAATTTAAAAAACTGAATGAACAAAAAATTGATTTAAAAAAACCACTGTGATTTTAAAAATTGTCAACTGTTGGGTCACTCTGAATGAACATTGATACTAAAAAATTGTGGGATAAAAACCAGATAAAAATAAAATACTGAAAATAGTACCATGTGAAATGAAAAGGATAATGGGAATGAAAGTTTTCTAATCTGTATGCATTGTTCTGGAGAAGGATAGAAATATTAATTAAATTAGACTAGCAACCTAGGTATGAATGTCTTTATAATGATCCAAATATATTTAGCAGGTCATAATCCTAATAGAAACTAGATCTATTTATTTTCCTTTTGCATACCCTTGGTTCAGGAGTTGAAGATGGGAATAAGACACCAACTATATCTACACATGCATGTATTTTAACAGACACATTTACTACAAGTACAACTGTCCCATGATTATCTTTCTCTTCAGAAAGTTATGAGCACTTAACTCATCCTTTCTACCAGAAGTTAAATGTTTCCTCCTCATTCATCCCCATTTCTTCTTTTTTTAGCTTGATTCAAAATTTGGTCTCTTTATTTCAAACCAAAGTAGTATTGTACAATCACTAATGTGTATCTGAATTACCTAAAGAAAGCTTTACAAAAATATATATGCTGAATTCCACATTCCCATTCCCAATTGTACATATGTGGTAGGACAGAGATGAGTCTCAGATGGGGATGTTCTTTAAAAGTTTCTCTCCATCCAAGCCATTCTGATGCACAGTCTATGATCCTCAAATGAGAACTACTTGCATTTTCTAGAATGCCATGCAGCCAGATATTATTTAAAACAAAGCACACTTGTGCACCAAATCTGCCCTGAAAAGTAACTTCCTACAGTAAAATTCCAATAGATCATGCTTAATCTATAAGTTGTTACCTTTCAAAATCTCTCTTTTACATATTTTACAGCAATATATCCTCATTACAGGATAGCGAGAAAACAAAAAAAATAGTTCTTAATTCTATTTTTTATTTTTATTCTAATATGTATGTTTGTGTGTATGCATGAATATACTTCTTGCTAAAAAAGTAATTTCATGTTTTATATATGAGTTCATTTTTATCTTTCTTCATATATTATGGCCATTCTCCAATGGCTTTACAAAAATCTTCCAACACCTTAATTTTTGTGTTATATATAATCATAAGGATGTACTATGACTTATTTATACAGTCTACATTATTGAACGTTTAAGAGCTTTTCATTTTTACTAAGATAAATAATGATGTGAAGTTCTTTCATATAAATCTTTGCACTTGTCTTTGATTATTTCCTTAAGAGAGATTCTCAGGAATAAGATTAATGGGGGTGAACATTTTTAAGGCTCTTCATTTCCTATATGCTATATTAAGGATCTGTTATTTATGTAGGGTTCATTTCTTTATGGAGGATTGCTCTACCTGAGAAAATCTACACCCTTTTACAGACCATTATGAAATACGTGCTCTAAGGACAAGGCATTTTAATCTTCATAGAGTAGACTGGGTTGTTGAGAAGTGAGAGACCTGAACTCTTCTCCTGTTACAACTTACTTTCCCTGTGACCTGTAGCAATTCACTGTACTATTTTGTTGAAAAACTGCCTCAAGGCTTTACATAGTAAAAAAGAACAGGAAGGTTATACTCACATTCTCTCAAAGATTGAACAGTGTGCTATAAAATTCAAGCAGACAAAACGAGATATAAAATGCAGAGTTGAATCCAACACACAAGAGCAAATAAGTGACCATATTGTTTCATGAGTGACATTGTAAAGGATTACATTGAACATATCTGCAGATGTTTCCAGAAATTGAAGTATCTTGATGCCTTTCATAAGCAGGCTTTTATTTTTTCTTTATACTCCTAAAGTTTTTCAATTTAACAAAGCAAATTCACTTTATAAAGTTAATATTGTTCCACAATTATTATTATTATTATTATTATTATTTTTGAGTTGGAGTCTCACTCTGTCGCCCAGACTGGAGTGCAGTGGCCGCTCCCGGCCACCGCAGCCTCGACCTGCTGGGCTCCGGCGATCCTTCCACCTCAGCCTTCCCAGTAGCCGGAATTACAGGCATGCGCTACCATGCCCGGCTGATTTTTTTGATTTGTTGTAGAGATGAGGTCTCGCTGCCAAGGCGGGTCTCGAACCCGCGGGCTCAGGCAATCCACTCACCTCAGCCTCCCAAAGGCGCGGGATTACAGGCTGAGCCACCAAGCCCGGCTCACAATTATTTTTTATCTAACTTTTATTTTTACAGGTTATTTCCTTTTTCCTATTTCTTTCTCAAATATCCATATAGGAAATGGTTTAGTTATTTTTTTTAAGTCAACAATTGGATATCTTCTGAAATCAGGCTGATTTGGTGGAAGTTGAAAGGAACCAATGTGAAATCAACCATCTTTTGCAGTTTTAGGGTTTGTAGAAAGTTTTGGTAATTTATAATCAACCTTTTTTTTACAAACACCTATGAGCATAAAGTAAAGATTCAGAAAACAAGATAGTCTATCTTTAAAGGATTCATGGCATAATGAGAGAGAAAAACACATATACAAATGATTACAGTACCATAGATAAGCACTACTCGACTTGAGAAGATGTTTAGGCTAGAGTAAAACGTGGTCAGGTCTAGATAAACTTCTCAGAGGAGGAAAGTTGGAATAGACAAAAAAAAAAAGAATAAGTCTTCACAGCCGTGAAAAGAGGAAACAGTAAAACAGAGGGAATACTATGTTGCATTAAAGGAATACAGAATGGCCGGCTCGGTAGCTCAACCTGTAATGCAATCCCAGCGCTTTGGGAGGCCAGGTGAGTGGATTGCCTGAGCCTGAGGGTTTGAGACCCTCCCGGGGAAACTTGGAGAGACCTCATCTCTACAATAAATCAAAAATTAGCCAGGCGTGGTAGCGCACGCCTGTAATTCCAGCTACTTGGAAGGCTGAGGCAGAAGGATCACCAGAGCCCAGTGGGTCCAGGCTGCAGTGGCCGGGAGTGAAAGAAGTTCGGTGCCAGTAATGACTCCACACCCAGCCAGGAACTAGAGATTTATTAAAGTGGCAGTTACAAGGAAAAAGGGAAAGGGTCTGTGGAGAGAGAGAGAGAGGAAGTGGGAGAGAGGCAGGGAGAGAGCTGCAGAGAGGGAGAGAGCGACAGAGAGAGAGAGAGAGAGAGAGAGAGCGACAGAGAGAGAGAGAGAGAGAGAGAGAGAGAGAGAGAGAGAGAGAGAGAGAGAGAGAGAGAGAGAGAGAGAGGGAGAGAGAGAGGGAAGGTTTGAAATCGACGCGGGAAGGTTTGAAATTGGTGCGGGGAGGTTTGAAATTGGCACGCACAGGGAATTGTGCTCATAGAAGCCGGACCGAGGGCCTTTGTTGTCTGGTGTGTCGGCGCCATTTCAGGAGCCGCCCCTCTGGTCGCTTCCTGCACCTTTCAGGGAGCGTGTCATTGCACTCCAGTCTGGGTGAAGAAGTGAGACTCCAGCTCAAAAAAAAAAAAATACAGAATTATAGAACATGGACTTTGCTATGATTGGTCAGAAAATATTTTACACTGGGAAAGAATTCTCTACTAAAATATATTCTATCACTGTTTACCATAAGATATCACTTCTCTTTTTGTTGTAATCATTAAGTTATTAGAAGTTGTTTTATTTGGTGCTTCTGTACAGAAATTTTTGCCTAACACTTTCCAAGCAAAACTGATTTTTAAAATTAAATTTTAAAAGAACATTAAAAAAATTATTCAACAATTGTGATAGTACCAGAAGGGCCATGAGCTTTGAGAATTTGAGATGTTGGCCCGGGGATAAATAACTGAGCAAAACTTCAAGAAGCTGATGGTACATAAAAGAGACAGTTTCCCTTTAGTTGAGACCTACTGTTGGGAACAGCATTTCCAGAGGAGCTGAGTAGAGTACAGAAGGCCTTGGAATTCTTCCCAGGTCTCAGTGACTTCCTGATCAGGACTTTGAACTCCTGAGAGAGGCATGGTACCAATACAAAGTATTTATTACCAAGTTTTCACAGAAAAAAAAAAACTCAGAAAAATTTAAGAGCAGAACATTAACCTTTCAACCTATCCAAACAACATTCTTTATTTTATGACTAACAGCCTGCTAAATTAAAAAAGAAAAATTAAAATGTTATGAGCAATTAACATCTCTCATACTTATGCAGTGTTTCTGTACAAATGCCTATTAAATATTAAGGTGGATAATGGCTGGCAGTGCTCCAGGACTCTGCAGAGCACACAGCACATCCGTCACTACCATTTGTCTGCGTCAGCAGAGGCTGCAATTCAGAGATAATCAAGTTCTTCTCCACCCTCTCTATCTGTAACTATTCGTTTCTTTTCTTTTTTTCTACTCCCCATTGAAAATCTAATTCAGTGATTTAAAATGTACCTTTACAAAAACTACACATAAAATGAGATAAGTTAAACTGCATTGGAAGACTGACTATAAGAGAATGCAGTGTGGGGAATGTTCACTGTTTTCCCTAGCATTTCCTGGAATGAAGCATTCAGCAAGAAAAGGAGAATTTTATTATCTGATCAGCAGAAGCAAGAAAGACGAGCCTGTCAGAGACAGAACTACAGAAAGCATGGTGGCAGGTTAGAAGGAAGGATCACATTCCAACAGGCATTTATACATCCTCTCCTAGAGCAACATTCCTCCTAGAGGGCAAGAATAAGTTATTGAAATACTTGAAATCCACGCATTTCCAGAAAAGATTTCGTACTTAACAGGCACAAATCATGTCCTCTATTGTGTGCATTGGCATATTTCTTCCTCCTAACAACCTTGGAAGTAGAAAATATTGTGTCCATTCTACAGATGAGGAAACCAAATACCAGGGAAATTAAGTAAAATATGTTGCTAGTAACTGATAGATTTAATCTCTATAGAACACTAAAGCATATAATATTTTTTCTTATATTGGGCCACCTCGCATGAGTTTCTCCATCTCAGCAATCCTGTCACCCCTCATTTCTCCCCTCACAGGCTTATATCTGGCTGAAATTCACTATGGTATATGCAGAATACAGATATCTGCTCTATTAATATATAAAAATTCAGTTTGGAATTCTACTACTCCGTTCTCTTCATCCAGGTCATAATAAGCCCATTCCATAGGACTTGAGCTTTTAATTAAGGTCTTAATTTGGTCTTCAAGGGAGAAGGTAGGTCCTTTCACAGGTCAGTCCAATGTGGGATCATCAAATATGTCAATAACCTGGGTATTTAAGCTTGACTTTTGCCTACTAATTTAGGAATCTTTATCCAATGGTTTATTGCCATGAAAATGTACTATGGTGGCAGTTGAGGGAAACTGCTAGGGGAGGGAGGGGCACACCTCATCAACAAGGGTGCCTGCATAATCAACATTTATATACCTAACCCTAAATTGTACCCCACATCTTTAAATAAACAAATAAGAAAATGTATTATAATAGTGCGACCACATCCTCCCTTACATACTGGGTACTCCACTGAGTCTTATCCATCTCAAGTGCCCCAATTCCATTCTAACCAGACTCTCTTGATTGGTCAGGAAAGTGAAGAAGAGAAGTAGGCAGGTTATGCATCAATTGTTTGTTGCTAATATATAATGTCCATGAAGCGGCCAAAATATTACTTGTTTTTGTTATAATACTAGAGCTATTTACCACTTATTGTGACTTTACGTGTTAGAAACTGCTCTATTTCCTATGAAGATATTTATTTAATTCTTATCACAACCCTATAAAAAGGTAAGTGTAGTTTTTATCCACAATTGTTTAAATGAAGAAGAGAATGCAAAAAAGGTATTAATTTGTCGAAGGGCACAAAGTCAGTAACTATCAGCACTTTGATCTTAGGGAATCAAACTCCAAATGCCAAGCCCTTAACCCTGCACTTGGCTAAGCCTGCACTTGGCCCATGCTAAATGGACTCCGCAGAACACAGTCAGGACTCTGTCTCAACTCAGTCTTGTCTTCTAAAGTCTCTTTCTGAATACTCTTTACAGACCTCATGCATCTTCTTCATGCATGTCCTAGAAATCATTTTGATGCAAATATTTAAAGACAGTGTTAGCTTCAAAGAACTTAAGATAATCGTTCCAGAAAAAAACAGAGCATACCTAATTCAGTAAATGTACACAGTCCTGTAGTCAGTGCTGTGTGTCCCAAGAAATATTTCTTCTTTGGAATCTTCTTTATGCCTTCACAGTACCTTGAACTTACCTCTACTGTTATGCTAATCATACGGTCTTGGATTTATTTATAGATTCGTTTACCTATCTCATCATACTGACAGAGGGCAGAATTTGAGATTTACATGGTTTTGTATCTTTATACACTGGCCTGGCAATATCGGGCACTAATAAAGTGCTTTTTAAGTGACTAAACAATAGCCCATAACCTCGAGGAGTTTGCATTATAGTATTCAACATAATAATTGCACAGGCATTTCCACTTCAGAATTAAATCCTATTAAAATGTAATTTAATACACTGATGTTTCAAGGGTTACAATGAAGGGTTTTCTGAAGTCATGCTGAAATTACCATTCTTTGAAAGTGAAAACAATTCACTTTCCAGATTTTTAATTCAAGGGTTTTATTGTGATATCACATAACAGAAGGCAAAATATTTCTGTTGGGAGTTTGGATCCTATGAATTTGAAAAATAGGTTTCTTAAAGTCAAGAACTATTCTAAATTGCTAAAGTTTCCTTGAATTTACAAAATATAGTGTGATAATGAGATACACATTTGATTATAAGTAAGCCTACTATACTTTTCTAATAATATTTTTAAATTTTTCTCTTAAAAAATAGGTTAATTTTCAATATTATCTTTCTGAGAAAATCATTTTGAAGAATTTAGGCCATGAGTGCTTTAACCAGAATTAATACCCTCTGGTCTTTAACTGGCCAGTCCCATGATTTCTTAGAGCCTTTAAACACCTAAGATATCAAGATTAATTCAGTAAGAATTGATATACATATATCCAACTAGCATATGCCAAGAATTGGTAGTGCTGGCTAACTGGATGCTTTCATTCAGAAGACCTGTCTGTTACTTTCTGAGTTCAGGCATCCAATGTAGAAGTTGATTATGTACAATATTCAGTGCTCAAAGCTGTTTTTTGATTTCTCAGCTCCAGTAGCTTTGTAGGTAGGTGGATGATTTTTTTCCTGCACCCTTGAGAAGAGCTGTAGTTTTAAAGCAATACAAAAACAATTCAAGGAGCAGTGGAAACCATTTTAAAAGTAATGGACTGAGATGGCATCAGAACGGGTGGATTTTAACCTTGGTCTCTTGGTACCTAACTGTGTGGTCTTCAGCTAATCTCTCACCTCCCTGTGCCACAGCTCACTTCTCCATAAACAGGAAGGGTTCTAGGATTTACTCACTCATTCATTCCAGGTAGTTACTGTGCACTGACCCTATGTAAGACATTATGCTAAACTCCACAGAGGATGCTAGTAGCCTTCAGATTGCTAATAGAAATAACTAGTTCTTTTAAAAAATGAGTTAGAAGTTACTGAATTGAAATAAATAGCATTACTTCCAGAGACCCAGACATTCCTAAATCTTTTCCTGCCAGGTACCCCTTCTTTCTAAGTCATTCCCCAGAGAAATAAACGTGCAAGGAGTTAACAAACAAGAACCAAATATAATGTTGTTAATAAATCAGTAATGTATTAACAACTGAAATTTTGATCACCTGCTATGTGCCAGAATTCATTCTAAGCATTCAACATGCATTAACATATTTGATCCTCAAAGCAAATCTACAAAGTTTTGTTATTATCTCCATTTTTCAAAGAGAGTCAAAAAGAAAGAGTCAAACAGCTAATAAGTAGCAAATCTCAGATTTGAACCAATCATTTGAACCCAGGGCCTGTGTTCTTAATATTTCCCCACATTACCTTCTAAAACAGCTAAAGGGCCCCATAATTCAATCCAGACTTTCATTGTAAAAGCTGAACTACAGCACATAGTTTAGCCCTTGATGTCCACGTTATAAAACCAAACTTTGGGTCTAGGTAGGGAATGCTACTTTGGGAAGAGACCCTCTTAACCCCAAGCAAATATCACTATCTTCATGGTTGCCTACAGCAATAGGTATGTTGTACCTGTAAAGACTGGTGACAACAGAATTGTCTCTCTCCTCCAGTGTCCTTTAAAAATGTCAGGCTGTTGAAACAATAATATCTCTATTCTCTGTCATCAGCCTGCACCACACACTGCCTAGAATGATAACATATAGAATTCTCTGCTCTCATCTTTGATTAGAAATTCATCCCTTCTTCCACATTTTGTCTAGAGAGGACCAAAAGTGTTCTGTGTTTTGTACATTTTTGTGAGTGTGTGTTCTCTGCAAAAATACATACTCATGTGGGGAAAAAAAACACTTTTCCAAATACTATTTTAACAACTAGACAGTTTGTTTGTTTGTTGCTTGAGTAGCAGTCTCAGTTGGTTGTCAAGGCTAGAGGGCAGTGGCATGCTCATGGCCACTGCAGTCTCAATCTGCTGGGCTCAGGTGATCTTTCCACCTCAGCCTTCCAAGTAGCTGGAACTACAGGCACCACAGACATGTGCCACCACGCCCAGCTAATTTTTTGATTTATTGAAGAGGCGAGGTCTCACCAAGTTGCCCAGGCTGATCTCGAACTCCTGGACTCAGGACTCACCTCTGCCTCCCAAAGTGCTGGGATTACAGGTTTGAGCCACTGTGCCCAGCCAACTAGACAGTTCTTAACTAATTGTGATCTACATGGTGCAAAGAAAAATGAAACCAAAAGAGTCAGTTGGGTTTATAGAATGGGCCCTGGCTCAATTACCTGTTCCTTATATTCACAAAAGTGGTGAAAATTAAAAAGAGAGTAAAAGACTTTCTAGCAAGAAATGACCTGAGTCTGTCATTCTACTCATTCTACTCAGCAATTAGAACATAATAGAACATAACTTTCTGAGTTTTAACACATTGGTCCACCCATTTGTCAAATATGACTCAATGAATAGTCTTTTCCCATGGTTAAAGGAAGAAGTAAGCAGAAATAGAAGTATCTGGGTACATAGAGAAGAATAGAAGTATTCCTTCCCTGTATTTATGGATAAAGCACTCTTTTTATTTCAAAAACATTCCCTTTCTGTTTTTTCTTCTATCCTCATCACAATAGCATAATAACGAGTGAGAAAATATTGTTATCCTCATCTCCACATGCACGATTATGGAAAATATTTCCAAATACTTAAGTTCAATACATAAGAGAAGGGACCCAAAAAACCTAGAATTTATTTATAAAAAAGTGTGTATTTATTCTTACATGTTTAAAGTTCAGTCACCTTCAAAGTACTCCCCATTTGATGTAATACACCTATAAAGACACTTTTTCCACTGCTCAAAACAGTTTTTGAACTTGTCGATGTTGGTGCCTTTTAATTATTCTGCAATTTTTTGTTTATTTATTTGTTTGTTTTACCTCTTTCACATCAACAATACATTTCCCTTTGAGGGATTCTTTCATCTGGGGAAACAAAAAAAGTCGCTCAGGGAGACAGCAAGTGAATAGTCAGGATGGGGCATGAGCAGGGTGGGGTATCATGTTGTTTTGGGTCAAAAACTGCTGAACACTCAGTGCTGTGTGGGCAGGTGCACTTGTAAGTCACTGGTAAAGAAATGGGTAAGCACATTGAAAGACTCTCCCAAACAAAAATTCACTGAAGATGAATGTAGGCTCTCACAACAACACTAGCTGGTACACTGTTGCCTGTGGGTTCCTAGAACACTTACCTAGTGAAGGAAGCCTTACAACAAGGTGCTTGCCCTCCAAAAAATAATTCCATTTTCTTTTTGGGGGGGGTCCCCCTCATACATGATCTGTTACATAAACCTCATACACGTTACCTGTAATTCCTGAGACCAGTCTGCTATTAATTCACATGTTATCTATTTAAACCAATGGAGATTTATGAAGTCTGTTTCAATACAGATTCGTCTTTCCTTGACACAGTCAGCACAGCTAATGACAACATAAACCTGATAAATCTAAAAATGTTTGCCCCTTTACTTCATACTAGTGGATGTTCTTCCAGAATTTCACAGTGGATTTGTAGCCTGACTAATTCAATTCAAGCCAAAAACATTATTTGTGATTTGGAGGCTACCTTTTATCCATCATACAATAGAGCAGATTGCCATTGAAGAAAAGGAGAACAAGAAGGTCCATTGTTATTTAATTTTACATTATTACTCTGAAATGTATGCCCTTGCTCCCAAAATAGAATCCTCCAAATTGAACTGGCCACTAGATTTCCTTCAGATCAATTATTCTCAGTATCTTCAGAACCACCTGTGACTCATTAAAATATATTCTATCACCCAAGCTATTCCATTGCTGCTTTAGAATTCTTTTATACAAAATCTCACCAATGTAGTAGCTATAATTTTTTTAAAGATATTAATGACCAAACGTGCTACACTGTCAGTGGATGTTCAATATTGCGCTCAATTAAGGATGACCCAGTATGGGAAATGTACTTTTTTAACACTTAGTTGACTCCGTCTTGAACCCATGTTCCAACTCTGAGAAAGCATTATATTTTCCTTTATACATTAGATGGTACATAAAACATTTCAGAGATAATTTCCATTGTTTCCAAAAAGGAACAGAGACTATATTTCTGTGTCTACCACAGCACCTATCATTCCTGACAAATGGAATATGTATCTAAAGGACCAAGTTAAATGACATCCTTTACTTCTCTATCTCCTTTATGACTCAAATACAATTTATCAACTCCCTCTGTCACACACATGTTGACTCTCTCTCTCTCTCTCTCTCTCTCTCCCCCCCTCTCTCTCACTCTCTCCCCCTCTCTCTCTCTTCCATCCTCATTGTCACTGCAGCTCACTCTCCCATCATCTTGTTCTACCATCCCAAAGTAATATATTGACCACTTCACTGTATTGTACCCAATAACATGCTAGTTATTGGTACAAAGAAAAGAAATGGAAACTAGAAGAAATCAAAGATTTTGCATCTATCAAAAGTAGATTTAAAAAGATGCACAATCATAGTTAGCAACTGGTTTTTTTTTCCCACTCTGTAGGTTGTCTCCCCACTTTCTTGATGGTTTTCTTTGCTGTGCAAAAGCTTTTCAGTTTGATGAAGTTCCATTTTTCAAAACAAGAGATACAAGAAGCCAATAGATACATGAGAAAATGCTCACTAATCATCAAAAAAATACACATCAAAACCACAATGAGATACCACCTAACTCCAGTAAGGATGGCCATCATTAATAAAGCAAAAACCAAGAAAATGGAATGTTTCTACATTGTTGGTGGGAAGCAGTGTGGTGATTCCTAAAAGAACTAAAAATTGACCTTCCATATAATCGAGCAATCCCTCTCCTGGGAATATAACTGGAGGAACTTAATTTTTTTCTACAAAAGACACCTGCACACATGTATTCATAGCAGCACTATTCACAATAGCAAAAACATGGAACCAACCCTACTGCCCATTAAAATTAGACTGGATGGAGAAAATGTGGTACATATATACAATGGAGTATTATGCAGCCATAAAGAAGAACAAAATCATGGACAGTACAGCAAATTGGATGGAGTTGGTCCATCATACTTAGTCACAGAAATAAAGAACTGAATACTGCATGTTCTCACTCATAAGTGGGCCCTGAACACTAGTCACATTAGCACAAGGGAGGACTCAGCAGTCACTGGGCACTGCTAGGGGAGGAGGGTGAGGGCAATTACTCAAAAACATTATTCATTTATATTACTTATAATATAAGACACAAACTCCACAGTCAAGTAACCATAGTCCATGCTTGAAACAGGACAATAAGCATAGCCTGTTGGCAGTGGTAGATTTTGAGTCAGTTCTTTGGACATGATTATTTTAACATTCACACAAGAAAACAATTGCTTAAAATATAGCAACACTTTTACTTAGTTAGTTTATTAGTTATTTAGATAAGCTATCTAAATAAAATTGTCAGGTTCCCTTTATGAACCAAGCACTCATATAAATGTTGTAATATATCAATATATATCAATGTAATATATCAATGACCCTCATCCTGTGGAGTTTAAATTCTAGTGAAATGTGAGAGACAATAAAGATAAACTTTAAGAAAGGAAATCAATCTGTTACAATATGATAAATACAATAAAGAATAAGTTGAAAAGTAAAGAGAATCAAGTATTCTTGGTTTTTGTTGGGCTTGGGAAATGGGCTAGTTTGAAATTTTTAATGTGATTATCAGGATGGACTTCATAGAGGAAGTAACATATGAGTAAAGACTTAGGGTTATTGAGGAATTTAGCCTTGGGTGTTACTGGCAAAAGAAACTGCCAATCCAAAGTTTCTTTAAGGGATGAAAGGGCATGATATACTCAAGGAATAACAATGAGGCAAGTATGGCTGGAATAGAGAAAATGAGGGAGAGAGCAATATAAGATGAGGACATAGAGCATATAATGAGGGAATATATTATTTGGGGACTTGGAAGCTATTAGAAATGTGTTGACTTTTATTCTGAGTGAAATAAACTATTGCAGGGCATTGAGCAGGATGACATGATCTGATTTACATTTTCAAACATCCGTTTAGCTACTATTTTTAGAATACGTTCAAAAGGAAAAGGGAAGAAGCAGAAAGGAAAATTAAACAGCTATTGCATTAATCCAGGAGAAAGATGATGGTGGGTCAGAACAAGGTGGCATAAGTAAAATGATAAGAAGTGGTCAGATTCTAAATATAACTTTAAAATAGAACTAACAGAATATGCTAACAAATTGGATGGAGATTGTAAGAGAAAGAGAAGAACCAAGTATAGGAATTTTTTATGTTTTATTTATTTTTTGTTTCTTTTGACCTGAGAAAAGAAAAGTGTAGTTGACATAAAATGTAATGGAAGATTGCAGGTACACGAAACTGTGGGAGTGGATTTCACACTAGAGGCAGAATTATTTAAACAGACAAATTTGAAGAAAAAAAAAGATATTGTCAAACTGGATAAGAAAGCAAGACCCAACTACATAGTGCCCACAAGAAACCCCCTTAAATATATAAAAACAAATAACTTAAGAGTATAACAATAGAAAAAGAGACCACATGCTAATGCCAATTTTAAAAAGTAAAAAGAAATGGCTATATTGGTATGATATAAAGTAGGCTTCAAAGCACAGATAAAGAAGATACTTTTATAATGATGAATGGATCAGATCATCAAAAGGACTTAAAAATTCTAAATTGGTGTGCCCCAATAACATTTCAAAATGCATAAAGCAAATACTGATAGAACTTTGAAGAGAAATAGAGCAGTCCACAATTATAGTCACAGAATTCAATATCCTTCTAATGACTAATAGAACAAAGAAATTCAAAATTAGCAAAAATGTGGTAGACTTGAATAACACTATCAATTACCATGATCTAATTTACATTTAGAGAATACTCAATCCTACAACATCAGAATGCATATTATTCTCAAGTGTTCATGGTCTATTTATCAGAGTAGGCCATATATGGGGGTCATAAATTAAGTCCCAATAGGTTTAAGAGAATCAAATTTATACCAAGTATGTTCTCTGATTATAATGGAATTAAATTAGCAATCAATAACAGAAATTTCCCAAATACTTAGAAATTAAATAACACAGTTCTAAATAACCTAAGGGTCACAGAAGAAATTAAAAGGGAAATTAGACAGTATTCTGAACTGAATGAAAGCACAACACATTAACATTTTAAGATTTCACTAAAGCAGTACGTAGAGGGAAAGTTCTAGTCTAAAGCATAAATTAGAAGGAAAATATTAAATCAGTAACTTCAGCCTCTACCTAAGAATCTAGAAAATGAGGAGAAAAAGGAAAAGAAACTGAAAGAAAGGAAATAGTAAAGATTAGCACAGAAGTCAGTAAAGTAGAAGACAGAAAAACAATAGAGAATATCAATTTTTAAAATCTCATTTTTAGATCAATAAAATTAATTGACCTCTAGCAATACTGCTCAGAGAAAAGAACAGACACAAATTAGAAGTATCAGAAATGAAAGAGGTGACAAACTGCAAAGTTTACTGCTATTAAGATCATAATATGGAAATATTATTAATAACTTTACACCAATAAACTAAACAAATTAAATTAAATATCTTGAAAGGCAAAATAACAAATCCTACTCAAGAAGAAATATATGTTTTGAATAGCCCTATATCTTCTTAAGAAACTGAAATTGTTGTTCAAGACCTTCCCACAAAGCATACTCCAGGACCAGATGGTTTCACTAATGAATTCTACAAAATATTTAAGAAAAAAAAATACAATGTTTACATGAATCTTCCACAGAATTGAAGGAGAGCTAATACTTCCCAACTTATTATATGAGGTCAGCTTTATACTGATATCAAAACCAGACACATTAAGAGAAAATAAAATTACAATATTCACAATATCATTTATGAACACAGATACAATAATTCTTAACATAACATTGTTAAATTACATCTAGCAATATATAAAAAAGAATAATATTATAATCATGTGAGTTTTATCATAGGAACACAAGATTGATTTAATCAATCAATGTAATTCACTATACCAACAAAGTAAGATAGAAAAATCGCATGATCATCTCAATAGACACAGAAAAAGCATTTGACAAAATACAACATCCACTCTTAATAAAAAGTCTCACCAAACTAGAAACAGAAGAAAACTTTTTCACCCTGATAAAGGGCATCTACAAAACATCTACAGCCAATATTATACTTAATGCTGAAAGACTGCTTGTTTTTCTCCTGAGAGCAGGAATAAGACCAGTTCTATCCAGTGCAAAAAGTTAAAAAGAAAGAAAAAAGAAGGAAGGAAGGAAGGAAAGAAGGAAGGAAGGAAGGAAGGAGAAGGAAGGAAGGAAGGAAGGAAGGAAGGAAGGAAGGCAGAAGAGTGAGTGTCCATATTTAAAAAAAAGTAAAACACTCATTTGTTAGAGATGGCATGATCACCTTCACAGAAAATCCGATGAAATCTGAAAGAAGATACTAAAACTAATAAGTGAGTTTAGCAAAATTGCAAGAATCAAGATCAATATGCAAAAAATCAATTTTCTCTGTATATACTAGCAATGAACAATTGGTAACTGAAAAAAAGTATCATTTATAACACAAAATACTTAGGAATAAATATAATAAAAAATGTTCAGTACCTATACACTGAAAACTACAAAACACTGCTAAGAGAAAGTAAAGAAAGCCTAAGTAAATAGAGAGAGAAACCATATCCATGTGCCAGAAAATTCAATATTTTTAAGATGGTAGTATCTTTGGAACTGATTCATAGAGTCAGTGCAGTCCTAATTAAAAATCCCATCTGGGACAATCTCCTAGGGTCCTCTTCCAGTCTGGGAGCTTTTTTGTCCTCTCAATAATTTTGCTTTCTCAACTTTCAAAAAAAAATTCCATCTGGCTCATTTTGTAGAAATTGACAAGATGACTTGATAAACAAATTTGGTACAGCCACATATGAAATACTATTTAGTTATATAAAGGAATGAACTATTGATATACATAACAACATCAATGAATATATTGAATTTAAAAAGCCAGACAAACTACAGTGCATACTATATTATTCCATTTATACAAAATTCTAAAAAATAAAATGTGTGGCGACAGAAAGCAAAATAATCGTTGCCTGGGGATAGATGAATGGGTAAGAAGAAGGAGGGAAGAATTTCAGTGAGACTTTTGAGACTAAAGGTCTTTCATTATCTGAAATAATAGTAATGATTTTATGGGAGGTAATGGTTCCCATGGGTCCATTCCTGGTAACAGTTTCATGATGTCTACATATACCAGAATCAGTTTGCATATTTAAAATATCTGCAACAAAACTTATATAAAGAATGCAGATAATTATTTAAGTGCTATTTTTGAAATGCTAAGCTGAAAGAATACAGGAAAGCAAAATTGGAATCTGGTGTAAAAGTAGAAGGATTGACTTTAGAACAGAGCACAGATCCAAGCACAAAGGCAAAGAACTTCATTTCAAAAGCCAATAGCGGAGTAGATGCAGTTGTGGGAGTCCTTAGAAGTTTTCTTTGGGTGTTTACACTTTCTCAGTGAATTGGAGGCAATGTTATTAGCTGAGATTGCAGATGGAGAACAAGGTTTACAAGGTTTGCAAAAAGAGGAGACAGTGTGAAATAGTACCATAAGAAAGTCCACAGTAGCATTAAAAACCCTATTTGATGTTCACGAACATGAATTAAAGTGTGAACATTTCAGCATGTTTGGGTGTTTTTCTCCAGTCAGGGGACTGCTACAAGTATGAAGTAGGCAAAGAGCTTTATAACTAGGGTTGTATTTTTTCCAAGTAATTCCAGTGAAATGTGACAGGAACAAAAGAATGGAGGATGTGTGCGAGAACCATTGTAATAATTTCCATAGCCTGGTCAGAAAGTGAAAGGCAAAACATGAATATATTGGAGGGGCTGTAATTATTCATAAGGACTTGGTTTAGAATAATGTCGAGTGAGAGCTAAAACAAGGTAAAGAACAAGATCATTGGAGCACAGAATGTCAAAAGGATCATCAAATTAAAATTGAACTCAAGTAGAAATAGGGTAGGAACGGTGTTGGTAAAAGTGTCTGGTAATAGCCGGGCTCGGTGGCTCAGCCTGTAATCCCGCGCCTTTGGGAGGCTGAGGTGAGTGGATTGCCTGAGCCCGCGGGTTCGAGACTCGCCTGGGCAGCGAGACCTCATCTCAACAATAAATCAAAAAATCAGCCGGGCGTGGTAGCGCATGCCTGTAATTCCGGCTACTTGGAAGGCTGAGGCAGAAGGATTGCTGGCCCAGCAGGTCGAGGGGCGACAGAGTGAGACTCCAACTCAAAAAAAAAAAAAAGTGTCTGGTAATGTGGCTAAAATCTTTGAGAAAAGAAAGGGAATAACCCAGAGGTTGAGATGACAACAAAATGATAGAAAGTGAATGGCAAAAGCAGATGACATAAAATTACTCTCCATGTCCAGAAGTATGAGATCTGTGAGGGAAAAACTGTCAATAGTTGAGAGAGCTACAGGTGAAGCTGTCTTAAGGATCCAGAGAGTAGGCGTATGGAGAAACAGGCTTCCATTAGAACAAAACAAGTGATTTAAATGTTTCTAAGAGAAAGTGATCACATACAGAATATTTGCTGATGCTGGACCATGATTTTTAGAAAGCACAATGAAAATGTTTCAAGGAGTTGAAAATAGGCAGGAATAGGGAACATACAATTATGCAGAGCCCTACAGGGAGTCCTAGAGATGAAGGATGGTTGGTAGTCTAGGGTTTCTCTTAGCATCTGACAAATCAGGGATAGACATATAAGATTTGTCCTGGTGGATTCAAGATAGATAGTGTTGGTGATTATTTGAGTTTAGAGGTAAGGAGTGATAAGTATGTGGAACTTTATATTGATCCCTCTCCATGGAGTCAAGAAAATTTCTGTATATGGGACCTTAGTCCTGAGGCCAAATATGAATGTGAGGCATCATCTTAGTAACAGTGCATGGGTTCACTTTTGAGACCTATAGAGTCACAGGTGAACTTACAGCAATTGTGCTGACTCATTGTTGACTATTTGTGTAGTGCAAGATGTCTACAGAAGCCAAAAAGTATGAAAAGAATCATCCCTAAACCTCCCAATCTTCCACCCCATCTCTCACAGCTCCTTACAGTCCTGACCATCCCACCATCCCCAGGTAGTTTAGGGGAGGGGTGACAGTGTGAAAGTCAGACATAGAGTAAGAGTATCTTTGGACACATTATTTACATTTCTGAAAATAATTTAAGGTAAAATATTTTAGCATTTTAGGGTGCATCAAAATATCATGTAGCAATGTAAACACATCTTAATAACCTACCCCCCCCATTTCCACCTGTCTACCCCACCTTTTCCGTCCCCTATACATAACATGAACTATTTATTATTGACTTCTCAGACTTCCCAAATCCCCCATACACTTCCATTGGTCTGTGCCTTTGCATATGCCACTCGGTTGGCCTGGAATTTCAGCCTCTGTCCTTTGATCTGCCTGATATACTCATACTTAATTCAAATTCCCCACCCCTCCTGGAAAGTCTTCTGTTTTCTCATATCAGATGCTCCATTCTTAGTGTTGCATCTTGCTTCATACATATGACTCCATCAGAACCGATCACATGATATGCTCATTATTCATGTCTTTGCCTTCCCTGCTAGAGAGTGAGTTCCTCAAAGTCAGGAAATGTTATTCAGCTTAATACTTCAAGGGTCTCAAGTACTCCCTAAAGTCTCACCAAAATAAATTGAATATAAGGTGAGTGAGCACCTTATAATGTATTAAATATTTTTGAATAGGTGGTGTTGCCAAAAGCTAGTTTTATGTGAAGTGAATCTAAGTTTGAAGAAAAAAAATTTGACGTATATATGCTTTTATTAAGAAAAGGGTTATTCACACTTCCAAAATTATTATAAGAAAATAAAGTTTAAAAATTTTGTAAATGGAGCCATTTATTTTATTTTACAGTGATCAGTTAAGTCATCCTCGCAGTATAACAGGAGTTTAAGAGTCTCAACCTATAATAAATATAGTTGATTTCAGTGAAGAATTAAGGAATAAAACTGTACTCTATTATCAAGGTGTAATAATACCATGCACTTAAAAAGCACAGAGGAAGCAAGAGGTAAATTGGAATTTAAACCAAGCCCCATTTTAGCAGACTTAATAAGTCTTTAATCAAGAGGCAGAATTCAGCACTAAATACTATGGTAAATATGTGTTACCATTTGAGATCTTGGCTTGTAAAAGTATGATAAATCAAGTGAACTTTATTAGAATACAAACAATTTTGCAGCACATAGGAACACAGCTAGCTATGGCATAGAAACAATCTGGAAAGGCACAATTTACAATGTAATTCAAAACATACCAGCCATGGAGTAAAAGCAGAAGTTATAAGCAATGTATCCAGCAGGATTAATTAATAACACAATGTTAACCCAAACCAGTTCAAGCATGTGGACATCCCAAGAGGTCACCTCAGATTTTAAAATCTGTATGAACGTGAAATCAAGTGCAAATCTTGATATAATCAAATAGTCTTTAAATGTCAATAAGTATAGGTCTTTCTGAGGTTTAATTTCTCAGCATAAGGTTTTATTTGAACTTGTGTATTCAATCATTTATGTTGTTATTGAATTAACATGAAAGTTAATGAATAACATTGTCAATAGTTTGAAAGTCAGTAAAAAGAATTGCAGACTGTCAACAGTTTCGAGAGCTTATGCCAGTCATACTGACAGAAGCAATTCACAGCCTTCTTCAATGGACACTCAAAGAATGCCCAAAATTGACAAGCTAGGAAATTCTATTTTCTTTGAACTTATAGTTTATCCCAGAAAATTGGTGTTTCATATCACTGGGATAACAAAAAGCTGCAACTCTTCTAGACTGCTTCCACACCCCAAGGTCTGCAACAGAGATGGTATCTCTATCTTGGAAAGACTTTAGGAAGGCATGAGGGAATGTTAATGTCCTTTTTAAATAGAAATAAACAAGTTCACTTTTTTCTCTCTCAGAAAATATCATCCCTCCAATTAGGTACGTCACTAAAACTGTGTTTCCCACAAGTGCAAAATTGTGTATATCCGTTCAGTCCATCCATAAAGTTAAAACTTCTCACCAAGCTGATAATCATTAGCATTAAGTAACATTTATGAAGTCCTAGATTTGCATAACGGTGTGTTGAAAATTTATAATAAAATTTAAAGGCAGTTCTCTCCAGAATTACATTTATATGTTAATTTTTTTTAAATCACAGAAGGAATCATATAGAGCTGATAACTGTGCAATTATGCATGCTGCAACCACCACCAAGAACAATACCCATGAATACACACAGTGTGATGAGAATACCCAGAATTCAGTACCAGTAGCTTTCAATACTTAAGACTAAGAAGACATTATCTATCTTTCATTTGTCTGTAATCTATAGAAAAATGCGGTAACCAAAAAAGACTGAACTAAAGAAGCTCAGAATATGCTAGATTAAAACTCAGAAAAGCCTGGGTTCTTAGAACCTTGAGCCTACTCTATGCATGCTACAGCCTTCACATCTTTTCTTTGGGTTCAACATAATACTAACGTTGTTTCCTACTGATGATGTATATTCAAAGTCACAGTGACTAGTGTGTTACCAGTGCACACTGTATAATTTGAGGCTATGGCATTAGCAATTCCAATAAAAAGTGACTATGGAATATAGAATTTTGCCTTAGGAAGTTAAACATATACACACAACTTAGGCAATTTCCCTTCTCCCTATAGTGTAAATAGACCAACTAGAACGGAGATATCCTGTCAAAAAACTTACTATTGTCATAAAATGCACGAATTGCAATCAACGTTATCTTTTGACATTTCAGAAGTGAAGCTCAGCAGCCTTCCTACTCAGGGTGCTCCAAATCCATGGAGCCAACAGTGAAACGACAGAGACAGAGTTCACAGGCCAATGAGCTCAGCTGACACTAGGTTTGCCATGTACAGTGGCAGGGGATTGACACATTCCACGGTTGCTTAGAGACAGTAAAGGAAAGAGTATAAAGAAATGGAAGAAGAACAGCCTCCTCTCATCCTATTATAGCTTATTAATTCCTGGCAGACACTTTGACTTCCCACTTCTGTCTCTGCCTGGGAATTCCTAAACTCTGAGCAATGTAATTTTTTCTTGACTATGATCTTTACTTGGACGGCAAAAAAATCTTGGATAGGGGATTTGAGTTCCCCCACAAATCAAGGTAATTTAAATTGCTATTAACATATTATGGCAGGAAGGTATGAGCAAGTATATAAATATGCTTCCAATTGTTTTATTTTTGCCACAGGGAGATCTTGAAAAATTAAAATTAACCATGTGGAAATTTCATAGCAATGGAAAGCTTCCTGGAGAAGAGCAAGTGTCTACCTATATTACATGGAAATTACCCATAAACCACCCTTTTTTGCCAAACTGAAGAATAATATGTTTGAATTTGGTTATCCTAGCAGTAAACATGTTTCTTTAATTGCCTTCTTAAGAGTCTTATTAACATTTTATTGTAACACAGGTTGACCCTCATTTTTATGAATATTTTATAATAAAAACTGTGACTGACATAATTTCTTTTATCTACTTTGTAGTAATTGGTAAATTGGGCTCAACATCTTCAACTATCTAGCAATTTTTCTGCTGCCATACTTCATGTGAACAATGCAGAACAAGGTGGAAGGGGCATTAAGAAGCCCGAATCACAAATAGATCTACTTCTGGAAGTGTTAAATCATTATTAACCTCTAAACTCATCGCTTTAAAAAAAATTATCTCTGTAAAGCATAATGATACAAGTGAAGCTCAAGACAAGTTGGTCACCTAATCCCCAGAAAAGGAATAAGTAACTGGTCACGAATCTCTCAAAAATAAATATGAAGAGGAGATAATAAATATGAATAAAGTAAACTTTTATAGTTTGTATAATCTTTTGGGCAAAAAGCAGACAAAATCATTTAATTTTTCTTTCTTCTTTTTTTTCCTAAGATAGGGTCTGGCTTTGTCATCTAGGCTGGAATGCAGTGGTACGGTCATGGCTCACTGCAACCTCAGCCTCCTGGGCTCAAGTCATTCTCCTACCTCAGTCGCCTGAGCAGTTAGGACTACAGGTGCATAACACTACATTCAGCTAATTTTTAAAAAATCATTATGTAGAGATAAAGTTTCTTTACATTGCCCAGGCTGGTTTTGAACTTTTGGCCTCAAGTAATCCTCCCACCTTGGTGTCTCAGAGTGCTGGGATTACAGTCATGAGCTGATGCACTCAGCCACATTCAATTCTTTTATTTGATCTTCCTCGTCTTATATCTTCTACTAATTTAGGCGCATAGTTTTTTTAAAAATTTATCTGGGACGGGCTCGGTGGCTCAGCCTGTAATCCCTTGCCTTTGGGAGGCTGAGGTGAGTGAATTGCCTGAGCCCGCGGGTTCGAGACCCGCCTGGGCAGCGAGACCTCATCTCTACAATAAATCAAAAAATCAGCCGGGCGTGGTAGCGCGCCTGTAATTCCAGCTACTTGAAAGGTTGAGGCAGAAGGATCGCCGGAGCCCAGCAGGTCGAGGCTGCGGTGGCCGGGAGCAGCCACTGCACTCCAGTCTGGGCGACATAGTGAGACTCCAACTCAAAAAAATTAAATTAAATTAAATTAAAAAATAAAAAATAGGTAGCTTTACATGTAGTTGGATGAATAAAGTTTCAGAATATATGTTGATTGAAAAGATCAGTTATAGAATGTTGAATACCATGTGATGTTTATACATGCCCAAAACACTAAGGAGAATTATAATTTATGAAATTCTATTTAACTAAATTCTTAGCTCCTAAAACTCAATTGATTTGAGGCTCTAGGTAATAACTTAGTATAGGTCAACCCAAGGGAGAGTTTTTTTTTTAAGTTTTCAAGATAGGATTCAACCCTAGGAATGGTATAACCCTGAAAGGTGGTCAACAACTTGTGTAGGGTACCATAGACTTGAAGATGGTGCTGGTATTCAATCCTTCTATCTAAATGCAGTCAATATCCAGGGCTATTCCAGCTTACCTGGCTGTCAGTTCAGCACCAGCCAGGCCCTCTTAAGGACCTTGGCGATACTCATTCAGGAACTCATGAATCCTTCTTTGTTTCATCCCACAACTTGCCAGTACACTGGACATCATGTGCCCAAAGTAAACCTTATTAAATAAAATCAAAAGCTACTGATACAAGCAACAGGGAAAGGAGAATGATTAAAAATACACTTATGGACTAGCAATTATAAACTATATTCTCAGAATACTAGCCCTGTGAAATTCTCTATTCAGAAAAGATGCTGCCGGGCTCAGTGGCTGAGCCTAATCCCAGCGCTTTGGAATGCCGAGGCGAGTGGATTGCCTGAGCCCGCGGGTTCGAGACCCGCCTGGGCAACTTGGCGAGACCTCATCTCTACAATAAATCAAAAATTAACTGGGCATGGTAGCATGTGCCTGTAGTTTCAGCTACTTGGAAGGCTGAGGCGGAAGGATCGCCGGAGCCCAGCAAGTCAAGGCCGCGATGGCCGGGAGCGGCCACTGCACTCCAGTCTGGGCGACGGAGTGAGACTCCAACTCAAAAAAAAAGAAAAGAAAAGATGCCCATGCTTGGAAAACTGCAATAAACCATAAGCCTGTATGGGGAAGTCACAGTTCATGACAATATATTTAAACATATTGAAAAGTCTGAGAAGGCGTGCAGCAATGGAATCTGTGAGCATTGTTTAATTTCTCTCTCTCTCTAAGCTCCAGCCTCTTCTTCCTCTTTGATATATCCAAAACTGAGCTGATGGGTTACAGCCCCAACCTCATCTTCCATTGGTGACTCCTAAAGTGTGTAAACCGTTCATCTAGTTAAACAAGTTACACTAGTTTAAGTCAGAAAATTTGATTCCACTCTTTCTCCTATCTTATATTTACAATCCCACACCAAATTCTGTTAATACCACATACAAAATTCTTCCGGTTCTGTACATTTTTCTCTTCTCTGCCATTCCCATTGTAATGCATGCTACCATTATCTCTCACCGGAACTCCTGCTGTGGTCCCTCACCCAGGACTCCCACATCCAGAACTCTCACATCCATTGTGGTCCCTATATCAGTCATTTCAGGCTGCCATAACAAAAACACAACAGATAGTGTGGCAAAAATAACAGAAGTTATATCTTCTCACAGTTCTGGAAGCTGGAAATCCAAGATCAAGGTGCCGGTGAATTTGGTTTCTGGTAAAGCCTCTCTTCCTGGCTTGCAAACAGCCACGTTATCTCACACGGCCTCTTCTCTGTGCATGTTTGGGGAGAGAAAGAAAGAAAGGTGGAGGGGGAGAGAGAAAAAGAGAGGTGAGGGAAAAGTGAGTTAGAGAGGTTGGGGAGGGAGAAAGAGAAAGAGAAGTGGGGGCAGAGAAAGAGAAGGAGGGAGAGAAAGAGGGAAATTGCACACTCTGGTGTTTCTTCATCTTCTTACAAGGACACAAGTCCTATTAGATTATGGCTTCACTCTATGGTCTCATTTAACTATTACCGTCCTTTTATACAAGGTAAGACAATTAAGTTCATGAACTTGCCACCATGCACTTACGCGGGCAGCACTGTACAAACAACTCAGTAAGGTCTCATAACCTTGGTATATCAGTGTCTCACAACTGTGTTTGTGTTGACGTACAATGAGTGGCGTTCATTGTTGTTGCATGTTTTTGTATGCCATTGCGGGAATGTCAGAGCTTGAATTAGAGCAACAAACAAACATTAAATTTCTTGTTAAACTTGGCAAGAGTGGAAGTGAAATCAGGGACATGCTAGTCCAAGTTTATGGGGATAATGCCATAAGGAAACTGGCAGTGTGCAAATAGATTAAACATTTTTCTGAGGGGGAGAAAACGTCACGGATGAAGAGAGGTCAGGACATCCAGTAATGAGCAAAATGAACTAAAATTGTGCACCAAAAACTGAAGGCTGACTATGAGAAGGATAGCAGACCAAATAAACATCAATAGAGAGGCAGTTAGGAAGATCTTGACTTAAAATCTTGCCAGGAAAAAGATGTGTGAGAAAATGGACCCAAAGGAGCTCTCGCATCCCAGCAATGCACCAGCTCACACAGCACTGCCTGTGTGGGAGTTTTTATCCAGTAAACAAATGACTGTATTGGAACACTCTCACTACTCACCTGATCTAACCCCCAGTGACTTTTTTCTTTACCTGAAAATAAATAAAATACTGAAAGAGAGACATTTTGGTGGACACGGAGGGTAATATGATGACAGCTCTAATGGTCATTCCAGAAAAAGTTCCAAAACTGCTTTGACAGATGGACTAGGCACTGGTATCAGTGCATAGCTTCCCAAAAGGAGTACTTCAAAGGTGATCATAGTGATCTTCAGCAATGAGAAATGTAGAACTTTTTCTAGAATGGGTTTGCGAACTTAATTGTCAGATGTCGCAGGTCTTACCTCCAAATACAGTCATACTACGGCTCTGGTTTCAACACACTAATTGTGTGTGGACACAGTTCAGTCCATGGCACCCCCGTCTACTCTAATCTCCACACTGCAGCCAATGTGTTATTTTAAAACTGAAAATGTGATCATGCCACTCTCCTTTAAAAATGGTCTTTAGTAAAACCATTGAGACTTTGCTTATTTTGGCATCTGCTTATCTCACCAACAGCCCTGGGTGTGCTTCCCCTGCACTTAACCTCCTTTAAGTCCCCTGCACTCCATGTTTCTGTTCATCTCAGGTCCTTCGCACGGGCTGTTCCATTCCTGCATGGTTCTGCCTTCAAACTTCTCCTGAGAAGCCTTTTCTAGCCCCTAGATACTCCAAACCTCTGTAAGATCCTCCTCAACCATCTACTATAATCTTCCATATTTTTTATTCATCACATTTATCTCAGTTCGGTGACATATTTGTGTAATTCGTTGATGAATGCCTGTTTTCATTATCAGACCATCAGCACCATGAAGGCAGCCATCAAATTCTTTCTGCTCACCATTGTAGTTAAAGCACCTTGCATCATATCTGTAAGATAGTAGGCAATAAATATTTGTTCAATGGATTTATAAATGTATTCAGAATTTTCAAAATGGTCTTGAGAAAGGTTGAAAGGCCTACTTTTAAAACGTTGTTTACCCACATCAGGAAACATGCCAACAATCTAAACTTCCCTGAGATAGAGGTATATCCTAGCAAATAAATTCATAAAAAAATGTTGCTCAAATCTAGGATCTAGAAGACCTGTTGAAATGATCTGTTGAAATGAATTAACAGAAGCTAGAATTCTGATTATAGGCGTTTTAGATTCTTGACATCATTAGTTAGATTGTGAAAGGACTTTGTTTTTCCTCTTTCCTTGCATCATTTGGTGACTCTGTGATAATAATTAAAGTCCTGTTTCTCAGAAAATGGGACCCATATATGTGAGGTTTAAAATTTGGCTCTAGCAATATAATTTTGTTATCTGATTCTTAGGAGTGTGTTTGTGTGTGGCTGTGATGGATGAAGGTGCATGTGAATATTTGCCTGAGCCCACATATAAAAAACTCCACTCACTGCAACAGGAAACTTTACAAACAAAAGATTTTCTGAAAATTATAATTTGTGCATCAAATCATGTTTTTACAAGCTAGCCTTAAAGGTACTGTAAACTCTGAGGTATGATTCTGCTTTTTCATATTTAAGAATTAACACCTAAAATAGACAGGTGATATCCTGAGATCTAAGAGAAGTATGCCCTTGTACAACAAAGGAACTAGAAGACTTATGCATGGCAGGAAGATGAAAGTGTTGTCTTTCATACTGATAAATTGAGTTGCCTGATTGTCTAATACAAGAACGTTGATTCAAATTCTATTTTTCAAAATTATTTAGGGATTCACTTAAAAGATAGCAGAGAAAAATACAGATGAGAAATCAATTTAAAGTATAAGTCATTTGTACCAACTCATGCTATGTTACTGTTTCACATTGGATCAGGTGGTGAAGAGATCTGGAACTCAAGATAATAAAACCTCATTAATTTGTTTTTCCAAACCCAGGATAATTTGTATTCAGTTGATTATAAAGTTTGCATTTATATAATCCATCAGAAAGGGGCTTGCAAAGCAAATGAATATCATATACAAGATTACAGAGATAATGTTTATCCTTCTTAAGTCAAACTGTTCAAGTAGCTAAAATCATTTGCATATAAGCAATTAATATGCTCAATACAAGAGATGCTTATGTATTCATTAGAATAATTCCTGTGGGACCTACTTGGCAAGGCTTTGGGTGTGATTAAACATAAATTATATTATACATAAATGATTGAATACAAGAAGCAAACATTTCAAAAAGTTCTGTTTATTAATAGCAGGTTATTTCATTCTTTCTAACTTCATGTGTAAATGCAGATGTACCAGTCATTGCTTCAGATACAATACATTCCATATATTTCTCAAAAATAAACTTCAGTTTTATCTAAATACCCCTTAATTTGGAACTTTCAGAAATTCTTAGGCTTTCCCCTACTTATTCTGAACTAGTCCTCCAATGAATGCCACCATAAGAGTCTGAGAAAAGCAGCCCTGCAGAAGGAGCCTGCCAGGGAGTGAATCTTCACCCAGGCACCACCAATTCAACCAACAAGTCTGGCCAGAGAGCTGATGAGTCTAATACTCCCAAATGGGGCCTGATTGGCAACAGGAAGATCCTGTCAACAAAATGTCCATGAAAAGTCATCTACTATCACAGAAAAAAAGAACTGAGTACCACACGTTCTTACTCATAAGTGGGCCTTGAACAATTATCATAATATTCTAAGAAAGGGATTGGCAGTAGTGGGAAACTGCGGGGAGGGGGACACACCTCATCAACAAGGGTAACTGCATAATGAACAGTTGTATACCTAACCCTGAATTGTACCCCACATCTTTAAAATTAAAAACAAAAAACTGTAAAGCCACCTACTTGCTCCAAACCACCGTCTTAAAAGAAAGACCTCGGATGCTTAATATAACTTAAACTTATAATGACAATGTTTTTGGTTCATTCTAACTATGGAAGAGAAATGACAGGCATGAAAATGCATGACCAAGACTGAGGGGGAAAAAATCAGAGAGGGTCTAGAAAGAAAAGCAGAAAGTGAGCCTAAATCAAACTAAGCACATGCCAAAGCGGCTCTTGGGCATTTTAGTTTCTGCAGTGATGTACATTTTGACAATTAAGTAAGACATCAACTCCAAGGAGCCTGACACAATGGCTGACAGGTTTAGTTGTTCAAAACCATTTCTTCAGCCTGGGCAACATAGTGAGACCTCATCTCTACAAAAATTCAAAAAATTAGCCAGGTATAGTGGCATGTGCCTGTAGTCCCAGCTACTCAAGAGGCTGAGGCAGGAGGATCACCTAAGCCCAGGAGGTCATGGCTACAGCGAGCTGTGAAAATGACACTGCACTGGGTGATGGAGTGAACCCACAACTAAAAAAAAAAAAAAAAAAAATCTTCTCTCTTCTTGGGCATTAACTGTGGGTGAGTTTTCCGTAGGGGGAGACCCTAATATGCTTACTATTATTATTCATCCCCTCCTTCCTTCCTTTTTTTCCTTCCTTCCCTCCTTTCTTCCTTCTCTCCTCTCCTTCTTCCCTTCTTCCTTCTCTCTTTTCTTTCCCCATTATTTCCTTCCTCCTTAAAAGATATACTATATCTCCTTGAAATAGAAATTTTGCTGCAGTCATAATATGTATAATGACAAATCAAAACCCCATAAAGTTGAGTTTTTATGTTTGAAAGGGGAATAGACTCAATGAAAAATGTGTCCTAAACAGAATTTGTGGGAATAACTTGCAAGTTATAGACGCAAGCATTATCATCCTCATCCAGAGGGTATTCAATAAATGCCTGCTGATAAAGAATTTCTAAGCGTTCACTAAACTTTTAATGTCTTTCTCGTCACTTATCACTGACAGATGCCATGGGGCATTTTGTATAGGATTTAATAAAGTCAGTGCTCATCAAGAAATCAATTAAAATGCAAGCTGCCTGCAGGCCGACTTCTTCCCTAGGTGATAAGAACAACACGTTCTCCGCAGAACAAGCGCACCTCTGTATTAAGCAATTCTCAGAAGCTGAATGTAATTTAAAATATCATCCATGGCCGGGCTCGGTGGCTCAGCCTGTAATCCCGCGCCTTTGGGAGGCTGAGGTGAGTGGATTGCCTGAGCCCGCGGGTTCGAGACCCGCCTGGGCAGGCGAGACCTCATCTCTACAATAAATCAAAAAATCAGCTGGGCGTGGTAGCAAGCGCCTGTAATTCTGGCTACTCGGAAGGCTGAGGCGGAAGGATCGCCGGAGCCCAGCAGGTTGAGGCTGCGGTGGCCGGGAGCGGCCACTGCACTCCAGTCTGGGCGACAGAGTGAGACTCCAACTCAAAAAAAAAAAAAAAAAATATCATCCATGACCACCATACAACACCAGTTATATCTTCCAAGCAGAGTTCTAAACTATCTCTCATACAACCAGCCATCACCTTCCCTTATCCCAAAACACATTGAGCTGGTAACGATGATGCTGGTGTGTTCGGGGGGAGGAGGGGAATGTTTTGTTTGTTTTTTAAGTATAGAATTATACCTAATAACTGCATACAAAGGACTCTCAGAGAAAACAATAAAATACCTGTGTTCTCAATCAGAGTGTTTGCTGCTAATAAACAAACAACCAAAGAGTAGAGGATTTTAGACAACACAAGTGTTCTGATGTGAATGGAAATGATCATTGCAAGCCCCTCAACCAGTATTTGCATGGCACTTGACAATGACAAGACACGTTTATATAATTCTCATTTTTGGTATCAAAGCAAATCTATCAGGCTGTATTGAACTCTTATGGCCAATTTATAGGCAAGGTAATAGAAGCTGAAAGAAGGTAGTTGACCTGCCAAATAGAGGCAAAGCTGGGCTCAAACTCAGTTGTTCTACCTCCAGATATTCTGCTTTTCCTATCTATCTAGGCTCTCTGTACATTTCCAAGGACTTGGAAACTGTAAAATTATTTCAGAACCTGTGTAAGTTCAGTACTCTTTAGAATGAAGAGTCCTTTTTTCTCCAAATTCTGAGTCAAAAATTTTGGGTGTGTTCACTCAGCAGTAAGACCTTCTCTTTGGGTTCAATTCCTCTGCATCTTAGATTATGGAAATCTGAGAATATCAATTGTACCTAGAAGCCATAATACTTAGGGCCTCTATTTAAAATCAAAAGTGTTCCTCTAGGCCTAGTTCGAGTGTTGTACTTGAAGCAATGAAGAATGGAGGCCCCACCCCAGGTCTATGAAATTAGAATCCGCATTTTCACAAGATCCCTGAGATTCACATACACATTAAAGTTTGAGAGGCATCACTCTCACTGGAATTTGTATTCCAGTAGATTTTGGGTCTCACTACCATCAGAAGTTTGGAACTGTGGGCTGAATATTGCCTATTAATATGCTATGGTCATTAGGCACACCTCCAGATTCAGCATACTCATTTTAGACTCACATATATGTCTGCATGTTTCCTTCTCAAAGGAATAAAGGAGAGCACAGAGGGAAATAAAAGACAAGCAAAGCTGAAGTTCAGTGCCTTGACATACTCTACAATAGAATACTGAAGAAAGAGCATTAGAGAATTGGTAGAATGTTCTAATATATTAGAAGTATCTTTATTCAGAAACACTGGTTTCTTAATCAATTAATCCTCTCATGAGCAAAGGAGTGAATACTACATGTTGGTACCATACTTACTTAATCCTGAAGACAAGCGTGGGCTTGTCTCTAAGCATCAAAAAAACATATTACACAAGTTATCTGGAAACTCCCATACATGCTGATAACTCTGCTACTGGTTACTTTAGAGATACTATAAATCTGATTATGATATAACTTTTAGACAATGTATATTTTTCTTAAACGATAATTTGCCTAAGGAAAACAAATGTTAGCAGCCTGTATCGTTTTCAAGTCTTTATCAATAATATAATTAGAAGTGGGCAGTAGTTCAGAGATTTGTTCTCAGAATCATAGGATATCTCATGTTGCAAAGAAACTGTGTATAACCAGGTAGAGCACCAAGCCCAGATAGGTGTGTCTGTGGAAATTGATAAAATCTGGTGTCAACATTAGATTGAACACCAACAAACTAGAAGATCAAAAAGAAAGAACATTATAGTTAACAACCTATGGCTGTGACAACTAGACCCCAATGTTGTTCCAGCTGGTATCTTAGCCTATTTTATTAGCAACAACTAAAATCCCTTCTAACACTCCAAGGTCACCAAGTAAACACTATGGCCCAAACTGAACAAAATCCCCCCTTAAATCATGAAATAAAAACTCCTTTTTGGGAAAAAAAATTAAGTAAATATGATGAAAAACAAAGTCCCAGGAAGAAGTTCTGATTTATAACAGGCAATTCATAAAGACTTGTTTAAAAATATTGAATGAAAGATCAATGAATCAACAAAGACAGTAATCATCACTACTCCCAGCCCAGCCTTCTATCTAGAGGGTTCTTCTCTGCTTAGATATTGAGGGTGTTTTGCTTTGCTGTGATTCCCTTTCACAGCAGCAGTGAGGTTCACCAAAGTCAATAACATGGAAAAATTGTTATCTTCCAAGCATTTCTGCTGGAATGCGTAGCATACACAGAATTTATGATATAAAAGAAAATTGCAGCTAGTTTTAGAGAACTGAAATGGAATCTGTAATGCAGAAAATTGAAAAGCAAATTTATAATTGTCACAAAACTTTCAACAGTGCAGCAAACCATGTGCCCCAAAAGAAAGAAACAAAGCTTTTTCTGTAACTGAAGGAAAGATTGCAAGTGAGGTACAAAAATGGATCTTTTTGTAGCAGAGAGAGGAATATTGGTGGAATCAGTCTTTTGAGGCCACAACCACACAGTTATCAAGGTCAAAAGCAATGCTATCATCTTAGAAAGTATGAAATTTACATCCACATATCCACATACATTTCACAACTCTATGTAAATCTTGCAAGAGTTAGCACAAAAGTCAGGATTAGAAAACTGTTAATATTAAGAAACATTGGCAGGGGTAGTGGCTCATGACTATAACCTCAGTTCTTTGGGAGGCCAAGGTGGAAAGACAGCTTGAGGCAGGAAGTCAGGATCAGTCTGGGCAACAAAGCAAGACTCCATCTCGACAAAAAAATGTTTTAAAAATTAGCCAAGCATGGTGGTACACATCTTTAGTCCCAGCTACTCAGAAGGCTGAGGCAGGAGGATCTCTTAAGCCCAGGAGTTGGAGGCTACAGTGAGCCACGATTGCAACCGAGTAAGACCTTGTCTCAAAAAAAAAAAAAAAAAAAAAGCAAGGAAAAGAAAAAAAGAAAGAAACATTTACTAAGAATCTGCAAGTATAAAGCACTTAGGAATATCGTGGTAGAAGTAAGATATCTACATTAGCAATAAAAGCAGCCATATTCATGAGTACTTCTTTATGTTTCATTTAAATCACTTTTGAAATTACATTTTGTTGGAGAAAATGATCTCCTCACCACCACTTACACATTTTCACATGAATCCAACTCTATCCGTCACTGGATATTCCTTGTTAAATAAAAAATAATTAGTTCCTTTTTTAAAATGGATGCAATAATTCAAAAGAATAGTAGCCCTCATCTCTTGGGGGAAGAAAATGAGTTAGCAAAAAGTTAGAACTTTCAACACATGACATTTATGAATGTGGTGGCCTTTGGTAAGAGTTGAAAGGGAAGATGAAGCTGACCTGAATTTACCAGAAAGAAGCAATCAGAGCATGGAGTGTTTCCATATTCCAAAGCAGAACAATTATGAGGGCAATAAATTATGATAAAATGGATACCTCTGGAGCAAGCACATAAAAGCATAAAGAATTTCCAAATTAGAGCAAGTTTATGGTTCACCCAGGACAGTATTCAGTCTCTAAAAGTGGCAGCTAGTAAATGCATACTTGTTGAGCCGGAAAAGAAAGTAAAACCCTATTCCTAAAGTGGTGGGAATGGGTCTTATACTTAAGTTAATTCCCAATGCAGGGTTTTGTGTCGCAGCAAACACTTTTGTAAAGAAAATAGTTACAAATCTGTTAGGAATAGATCCAAAGTATAGAAAATATCCAAACCAATAGCCAAAAAATAATACCTTTATTCATGCTATGAGTATGTAATAAAGGCATGGAAAGAAGGGAGGAAAGCTAGGGAAATGGAAGGCAGGAAGGAGAGAAAACAAGAGGCATTCAAAGATTTTCTAGTGTTCTTGAATTTCTAAATTACATTCAAAAATAAAAGTTTTACAAATAAAAGAATGTCAGCCCAAATAATTGTTATCAAAAATGAAATCATTCCTATTAAATAGTTATTCTGTTATTGTATCTCAGTTTAATGCTGGTGCTCAGAAGTAAAGCTGCAGAAGACCTAAACTTGAAATAGAAATAATGCCTTCATTAGACGTATAAAGGTGAAGCACATTACAGCAGGAAGAGATGACATTGCTGAAAGGAGTAACTTTGAAGTGATAAGGAAAAATGAGCAGGGGAGGAGAAGAAAAGAATTGGAAGAAATGAAGCAGGAAGAACATTATTTCATATAAATTAAAATTAAATGTAAAAGAATGACAGCAGCTCTGATCTTGTCAGGCTGAGGTATGTTGGTGGCAGGCAGTAATATGAGAATGTTCAAGCCACAGGTCTGCAAGCATGCACATTTTTCCTCTCTCATGGTTGTTAATCAGGGTTTTTTCACAGAGAAAAATAAATTCTAAAATATCAGTTTCATGAATCCTTGCCAAAATCATGTTCAATTTGGTCCCTGCCAATGGCACAGTCCCCTGTGAGCCTCAGACAACATTATACAAAGACAGTTTTGTTGCTGATGGCCCCATTTGGTAACACTCCTCCTGGAGCCCCTCTTCCAGACAGAATGCAGATTGCCCCCTTTTCCAAGCTGTTTCTCTAAATTACATTACTGGACCCTGTCCCCTCCCTGCCCGGGGTGTAGCCCTGAGTCTTCATGTCCCAGACTGCTGCCCTTTTGCCCAGGGTTATCAGTGCCACGCCAGAATCCTTTCCCCACCCTCCAACTCTCCTCTTCTAGGTTCACATGGAATATGGTCTGCATCCACTCTCCTCTAATAATCACTAACACGTAGCGATTTCTGCATGCCAAGCATGTTTACATATATTCAATTACTTAAAATATCTTATCCTAAAAGGCTGGTACTATTATGAACCTCATAGGGACCCTTACCCTCAAAGGTTCTGAATTTGGGAAAGTCTAGTCCCAGAGTCCTCACTCCTAACAATGACTTATATAGCACCAGTTTCTTTTCATTTATCTAACAAATATCGATTTTAGCATTATTATGGGCCACTAGTTGTGCTAGGTGCTGAGGGGTATAAATGAATAAAAGAAATACAGCACTTTTTTTGGGGGGGACTAACAGTTAACTTGGAGTGACAAAGAATTAGGATATTATCACAGCTGAGAAAGTGATCTGAAGATTAAAAGAAGAAGAAGAAGCAAGGTGTGGTAGGAGATATTCTAGAAATAATAGAAAAGATGCTCATGTCTGACCAAGACCTGAGGGCTGAGAAGGAGCCAGCCACGTGGTTGGCATCAGGGGAAACAACCAGGGAGAAGGAAGAGTGTGATCAGAGGCAGATATAAGCCGGGCTCAGTGGCTCAGCCTGTAATCCCGCACCTTTGGGAGGCTGAGGTGAGTGGATTGCCTGAGCCTGCGGGTTCGAGACCCTTCTGGGCAGCGAGACCTCATCTCTATAATAAATCAAAAAATCAGCCGGGCATGGTAGCACATGCCTATAATTCCGGCTACTTGGAAGGCTGAGGCGGAAGGATCGCCGGAGCCCAGCAGGTCGAGGCTGCGGTGGCCGGGAGCGGCCACTGCACTCCAGTCTGCGCGACAGAGTGAGACTCCGACTCAAAAAAAAAAAAAAAAAGGCAGATATAAGCTCCCCATGTCTGGGAACTTAAAGGAAGGCTGTGTGGCCAGAGTAAGGCAAGAGCAAGCGAGACAAGATACAAAAAGAAAATAAATCACTTTAGAGTATGTATGTTTTCATCTTGTGCAAAGCGCGATGGAAAGCCATTAACAGGTTTTGAAGCTACAGAGTAACATGATCAGACTTACACTTTTATAAACTTCTCTATCTGCTTTGTGGACAATGGATGGGAGGAGCAAGAGTAGGTAGGAACACACACAGAAGACCGTTGCTATAGAACCATCTAGAAATGGTGATGGCTAGGGATGATCAACGGTCACATTCAGGATGGGACTGAGAAGCTGAGGTGACAGGGTTAGTTTTGGAGTAGATGCGGGAATAGATAGAAGGTGGAACCCAAGGGAGACAATGATAGAACTTTAGAAACATGACGGATTCTTAGAGAAAAGGAAACATATTCTCTTCCTTGAAGGCACTGAGAAAGAAATAAGTTCTACAATTCCCAGCCCTATGCAGTCACCCCGGTGTAGCTGCAATAGAGAAGCATTTGCTTCTGTAGCAGAGAGAGCCTGAGGCAGCCACACCAACACATCTTTGCCCAGCCAGCAATGGCTTAAGACGGAAGCCCAACCTCCGTGGCTTCTAAACAGGTGCAGAACTGAGCTTAATGGGAGTCCCTGAGGTGTCCTATGTCCCAACAAGGAATCCCTCCCGCAACAGAGAACTCTGCTGCCAGTCACCAGATGGTAACACCAACATCTCTAATGATGACAGCGGGGACTGATACCAAAGGTCAAAGGCCAGACAGGATAAGTGACATGCCAGTTTGTGGATGTATGTATGGAGGAAAGACTGCTTGGATCAGACACCAGAACATTAATGCCACTTGGATAAGGCAAGGGAGATGGGGTGAGTTCTAAATTAGCTCAGTTTACATCTAAAATGATAGAATGAAGGTAGCCAAGTTCAAAAGTAGTTATACCTATTCAAACACCTAAGTAAATTTACTTGTAAATTTGCACTAAGTATAAATGGTAAAAATTCATCAGCCCTGTATCCCTTAAACTATTTCACAATCTTCTGGGAGGCTCTGTGAGGTGCTTCACATGGGTTCATGAACGACTCTATCTCTGCTGTTCAGCTTATTTAAGGAATACCCCTAGGTATTCTAATAGGGTGGGGTCCGCTCAGAAGGGATCTCAAAGTAGAGTTGCTTAGATCTAAATATCTTGCAATGACCTGCGTCCAGTAGCTTTTCACTCTGTGCTCTCAGAATCTCTCCTCTGCCAAATACATCCTCATCTAGCACAGGACTCAGATATGTGTTTATAGGAGTTTGCTGAGAGACAAAGTGAGAAACAGCTAATATGTTCCTATACTCAAGTCTTCATTATTGGATCAAAGTCACATCCCCTTAAGAATTGATTATCTCACCAAAAAGACCCTTAGCCCTCCTAGATAGAAACTTCTGCAGCCCCATCAGCTTGTCTGCTATACTCATTTGTCTAAATTTCTCTTTGACTCAAGTTAGGACTACACCAACCCAAATAAGTAACACAAGTCTTAGTAGTTTTAGGCCAGGTGGGAAGCAGATCAGCACCTCTTTAAGCTTTTTGTAAAAGAATTTTGATGCAGTTTGGTTCTCGTGGTGACTCTTCCGTGACAGAATTTGTGTGCAAGTGTTTTGCCAAAGCCATTATAAAGGCATCCTGTGCCGGGAATGACATGCTTATGCAACCTTGCCATCGATAGACTCTTGAATAACCAGATGGGGTCTGTACTAAGGTTCTCTTCATTTTTTTGCCTCTCATTCTTTAGGGTAGAATTTAGTTGGTAGCTTAAACATTATTTCCTCATTCATGCATTCACTTTAAAAATATTTATGAAGAGTCTATAAAGTGCCAGGGCTTAGTTCTAGTTTGCAGGAAAACATTTTTTAAAAATAGAGAAAGGCCATTGAACTGACATTCTAAAGAGGAATGGGGGAGCATAGACAATACAAAAATAATCATGTGCTATGGTTAAAATAATCCAGAGTGATCTGATAAAGAAAAAATAGGGATGTACCTTAGTTCTTTCTGCAGTCTTAGCAGAATCTAACTTCAAAATTGGGATTATTATGCCTCTAGAGTCAGTCAAGTAACTGCATCATTCTACCCTCTGCAACTTTAGGTGGTTCTATTTATGTGGGATTACAATATCACTAGCAGTTTTCATTTTTAACTCTACTTAAACTCACCACAGTCATTAGACAATTTTGGCACTGTGGTATATGGAACAGTACAGTAGGTTAGAAAGAGCACATGCTTCAAATTCAGGAACAAGAGGGCTCCAATCCCTGATCTGCAACTTGCTCTGTGCCCTTGGGCGAGTCACTTGACTTCATGAAACCTCATCTTACTCACCTGAAAAATGGGAATAGAAACACTCAAAGTTGTGTTATACAGATCAAAATGACAACAAAATTAAATAACATGTTAACTTGTTTCACTTGAAGAGTCTCACTCAATTCATTGAACTACCAACCTGAAATTGTTTTATCATTTTCCCAAATAATACAAACAGTACCTACCAAATGTATCTGTTCATCCTCTTTTCACATAGGTACAAACTCCTTACAGAATCTCTCGGCCCATTCTTGTAACACTTCTTCAGTTTTGATTAAGATTTTCCTGTATCTTATTTAGATTTCTCTCTCTTCCACGAAAGCAGGACATGCTACTGACTGAAAGAATTTGCAGGTAGAGAGGTGTGATCTCCAGAGACAGTGCCCTCTTTCAAGCTTTAAGGGCAGTAAGAGGAGGCAGGGAGACATAGGACCACTTGAGTGACCACAATGCCTGGTGACAGGACCACCATTCTTTTCTTTTAGTTGTTGCTGTTTCTCTGTTGAACACTGACTACTTGTCAATGCCACCTTTGGGAGAATATTCAAGTGTTGGCTCTTTGTAGGTTCTTGGGAGGACTTTTTGGACCTTCCCTGCCTGGTGCACGGTCCCTTAGCTAGGAGACCAGGCTGAAGCTAAGGCTACTGCCTAAATCACAGTTATAATTAGTGGTACTTTTCCAACTCAGAGGACTCATAGGAAACTCACATATCCTTACTAAACCTAGGGTATAAGGCTGAGCCCCTGCCATTCCACTCACAGCTCTGTCATCTCTCTCCTGCCCTTCCATCCAAGTCCAGAACTAGCATGGTTTAGCAGCTTTCAGGAGGAGAATGTCATCAGTTGTAGACCTTTAAGAGAGGCATTCACTACCAACACCCACTGCAATGAACTGAATGCCTGTGTCCCCTAAAATTCACACACTGAAATCCTAACCCCCAATATAATCATATTAGAAGGTAGGGTTTGGGGAGGTGATTAGGTTCTGAGGGTTGAGCCTTCATTACTAAGATTAGTGCCCTTATAAAAGGGACCCCAAAGAACTCCCTTGCCCTCTTTCCATTGTGTGTTGATACAGTAACAAATCAGCAGTCTACAGTCTGGAAGAGTGCCTTCACCAGATCCTGACCATGCTGGCACCCTCATCTCAGACATCCAGTTTCTAGAACCATGAAAAATAAATTTCTGTGGTTTAAAAGTCTCTCAGAGCCAGGCTCGGTGGCTCAGCCTGTAATCCCAGCACTTTGGGAGGCTGAGATGAGAGGATTGCCTGAGCCCACGGGTTCGAGACCCGCCTGGGCAACTTGGCGAGACCTCATCTCTACAATAAATCAAAAAATTAGCCGGGCATGGCAGCGCACCCCTGTAATTCCAGCTACTTGGAAGGCTGAGGCGGAAGGATCGCCGGAGTCCAGCAGGTCGAGGCTGCAGTGGCCGGGAGCGGCCACTGCACTCCAGTCTGGGTGACAGAGTGAGACTCCAACTCAAAAAAAAAAAAAAAAAAAAAGTCTCTCAGTCTATGTGACATTTTGTTACAGCAGCCAAAACTGACTCAAACACCCATCCAACACACCAATGTCTCAACCTCCCATTGAAGCTTAAGAGATATCCCATCACTCTTAAGACCAATGCCAAAATCTTTATACCAGAGTCTTCCAATCACTGTGGAATCTGACCCACACCACCATTCCAGCTATATCCCATTCCCACCCCATGCTATCCTGCCCCATTATCTTCTTTAAGATCATCAAATATGCCAGGCTATTATTCACCTCAGTATAAAGATAGACAAAGACGCCTCATGACAGAATTCTGAGGAACACACCAATATGTTTTGATGAATTAAAGCAGGAGAAGATGGCAAAGGAAACAGAGGAGAAATTCCAGGGAAATAGAAAGAAAACCAGAAAATGTGTTGTGTCAGAACCAAAGTAAGGAGCGTACGCCTAAATAAAAGGAATGGTTAACTGAATTAAGTACTGCTCAAAGGAAGCCCGAGAATTGGTCTTTAAATTTGACCAGCCAGAAGAGACTACAGACCTTGAAATGGGTGTTCTGGTAGAGTTGTGAGGGCAGAAAATAGGTGGAAATACCATAAAGGTGAATGGGAGAAAAGCAATGAGATGATCTTTAAGATGATTATCCTTGATACTAGGAATAATATTTATTAGTGTTCAAATTATTTTAATTTAAAGCCAAACGTACTCTTTGCCAGGCACTATACGAAGCACTTTCAAGCATTTTCTCATCAAATCCTCACAGTAACACTATGGGGTAAGGAAACTGAAAGTTAGAGGGACTAAATAAATTGCCCACAGTCACAGATAAGGAGCTGTGGTAGACTGAATAATGAACCCCAAATATATCCGGATCCTAACCCCTGGAACCTGTAGTGTCACCTCATATGACAAAGGGGACTTTTAGATGTAATTTAGAATGTTGAAATGGAGACATTAAGCTGGGCTATCCAGGTGGGCCCTAAATATGATCAAAAGTGTCCTAAGAGGAAGGCAGAGGCAGATTTGACACAGAAGAAAGAAGACAATGTCACGATCTCAACAGAGAGAGAGAGATTTGAAGATGCTATACTGCTGACTTGAAAGGAAGGGGTGAAGGGCAAAAGAATGCAAGAAATGCAGCTCTGGAAGCTGGAAAAGGCAAGAAAACAGACTCTCCAGAGCCTCAGAGGGGCACAGCTCTGAAATTAAGGTACTTCGATTTCAGCTCAGGAAACTGGCTTTCAGACTTCTAACCTCTAGAACTAGAAGAGAATAAATACAGGCTCTTTTAAGCCACCAAACTGGTGATAATTTGTCACAAAAGCTGTTGGAAATTAATATGGAGGTGGGCGTGATGCTACCTCTAAGACAATTCTATGATAAATTGATGTGTCACACACATGGAAGGAAAAGAGCAGGAGTAGAAAGAAAGAAATAGAAGAAAATAGGGAGCTGAAGGAAGAAGAAAGGAGGGAAGAAAAAGGAAAGGAAAGGAAGTGCAAGAGTTGAGAAGAAGAGAAGAGAAAAAAAACCCCAAATTTTCTAAAGTCCATGGCAACTTCCTTTCAAGGACCATTATCCCCACCTGAGTCAGAGTGAGTTGGCATTGGTCCATAGCTGCAAGTTAGCTCTTGGGGGGTAAAATTACAGTGCAGAATAACCTATAAATACTGTGGTGTCACAGCCAGAGGGAAAACAGATTGATGTAGTCCTAGTTTGGAGGTCAATTGGCTCAGTAACAGTAGGAGGCAGCCAACAGTTAAAGACACAAGTATTAAATGGTTAGAGACGGAGTTCAGAAAAGAACAACCTGATTCATTTTGTACCGCCAACTCAAGTAAAGCGTCAGTTCGCGTTTTTAAGATATATTTTCTAATGTTTTTATTTTTTAGTTTGTGTTATTATCTTGCTATTATTTATGAGTGCCTATCATTTGCTATAGTGAAAATATGCTGAGACTTTTTACTCACATACTATACATAATTATTTTCAAGAAGCACTTTATAAATGTATTGCTATTTAGTTATCTTATTGGATTTCATGTTTAAATAATGCTCTGGTCCATGACTACAGTTTAAAAGATATACATGTACTCGATATTTAATAAAAGAAAAAGAACTTTAGCAGGAAAACAGATGATTTATGCGTCGAACACCACCATTTAAACAACCCAAAACTCCTGGCAACATCTGCCCCTCGGGTTCAGGGATGCATCTGAGAGTTGTCATGAAGATTGAATTCTTAACTCTAACTTGCTGTGCTCTCACTGGATTCTTTTCCTGGTTAAAGTTAGTGCTCCATCATTTTTCCTACGGAAATTAGATACTGCGCTTTGAAATTCTCTAAGGTTAGGAAGAGATTAGTAGAGTAATATTTGGAGTCCATATTTAGATTCTGAATGCTCACAGTACAATAATTTGCCTAATTTTCTAGCTAATACGCCTTATATTATAGAGCTGGAAGCTGCATTTTAAGGGAAAGTTAAGAATTAGTAAGGATAAAGGGTGAAGTGCATTTGTGGGAAGAAATGGATTTAATTCAGTCTCTCTCTTTCAAAACAGAAAGGGAAATGGCAATCAACACAACATATGGAGTATCTGTTTTTCGATAAAAAATGCCAGGTAAAGAGGTCTTATTTAAATCCACACAGACAGTATTATCCTCCCCTTCGGAAGATTGTTTTTCCCCTGGCACAAAAGGGCAGGCATATTGTTGTTTCTGTCACCTCAAAGCCCGAGTAACAGCGACATCTAGTGGTGTATAGTGATAGAGGACGGCAAAACACGATCAGAGAAAGCCCACAGCAAAACCCTGGAATAACGCGGCTATAATTAAACTTTCCTGATTGGAGTGGCAACAAATTTGTATTCTAAAGGAATCAGAGAATCCTGTCTCCCAACGAATGATACCGCTTGATGTCAATGTTTGGGACCTGGACAAGTCACTTTATATTCACTGTTGGAGAAATGGGGAAGCCTTTGGTCAAATCCCTCGGTTTTGGAATTGGAAATGTGGTACTATTACTACAATTTTTTTTGTTGTTAAGAACATCATCAATCTGACTACAAGAGGTTATGCTTCTCAGAAAGGAGAAAGGCAGCTAAAAACGCTTCTAAATGCCAACCGTAAATATCTATTCAAAGATATTAAATTTCATATTTTAAAATTTCGTTTCTCAGCAGACTATTTTCTACTGTCTACAGAAGAGGCCACCTCGGGCCACTCTCAAGCAGTTCACATTCTGGCACTCAGTCCTTTGCATTAGACCTACCAGCTACACCTTTCTGCCCCTCTGTGCCACTGGTGCCAGCCGCAGCATCCTTTTGTCTGGTTGCCAAGTCAGTAATCTCCCTTGACATCTGCCTTTTCCACCCTTCCCCTCCTCCTCCCCCTCCATCAAGAAATCTAATTCCAAGTTGGCAGGCAGAAGGTCAGAAATCTTTGAAAACCCTCAACTTCCACCGCCTACGTTCAGGTCTCGCTTCTGTGCATACTGCCAAATGCCAACTTACTTTTTCCCCTCCTCCACAACATCCTGTATCTCTGGAATGCCAAGGTTGTCACCTGAATCTTGCCCTCACATCTACTTCCTTCCCCTCCCTCATCAGCAGGACTGTCTTTCATTAGTAACATCCTGCCACATCTCCCAAAGGCTCAGCACATCTTGTCATCCGTCCCCAGGATATGCAGCCTCTTCATAGTTATCTATTGTGGGACTCACCTCCTCCATCAGAGATATCTAGAGACCAGAGAGGGCCCAGAGCTTCTGGAGAAGGTGAGCTGACAGCCCCTGAAGTCCACACAATCGCATCTTTGAAAAGTGGGCCACGTTAAAGCAAGGGACTGCGGCTAGTGTGACAGAGAAGACAAAGGACAAAAATCCCACCCAACCCAAATAGGTGACAGTTTTGTGTCTTTACACCTTTTGAAATGAGATGTTTAGGGTAACTTTAAGATGATCTTTTAGGAAAGGTTTTTTTTGGGGGGGGGTTTTGGTTTTTCATTTTTGGTTTTTGGTTTTGAGTTGGAGTCTCACTCTGTCGCCCAAGCTGCAGTGCAGTGGCACACTCACGGTCACCGCAGCCTCGACCTGCTGGGCTCAAGCAATCCTTCCACCTTAGTCTTCCCAGTAGCTGGAACTCTAGGCATGCACTACCATACCCGGCTTATTTTTTGACTCGCCAAATGCCCAGGCTGGTCTCAGACCCCTGGGCTCAGGCAGTCCTCTCCCCTCAGCCTCTCAAAGTGCTGGGATTATAGGCTTGAGCCACCGTGCCTGGCCCGGAAAGGTGTTTTTAAAAAATATCTTGCAGCCGGGCTCGGTGGCTCAGCCTGTAATCCTGCGCCTTTGGGAGGCTGAGGTGAGAGGATTGCCTGAGCCCGCGGGTTCGAGACCCGCCTGGGCAGCGAGACCTCATCTCTACAGGAAATCAAAAAATCAGCCAGGCGTGGTAGCGTATGCCTGTAATTCCGGCTACTTGGAAGGCTGAGGCGGAAGGATCGCCGGAGCCCAGCAGGTCGAGGTTGCGGTGGCCGGAAGCGGCCACTGCACTCCAGTCTGGGTGACAGAGTGAGACTTCAACTCAAAAAAAAAAAAAAAAAAATCTTGCATGATTTTTGCCCACGATGAAAGAATTTTTTAAAACACATGCACTGGGGAATTTATACCCTTTTTTTAGTTTTAAGACGGGAACTGTGTCAGTGTTTAATTTTGAAGCTATAAGTTGCATGTAAGTTATGTTCAACCAAAATAGAATTTTCATCTCACTTGCCTCTAACCATTATGCTACCTCTATCACCTCTCCCACAAAACAGCAAAGTCAGAGCTAGCTAACAAAAGGAGCAGGAAGAAAAAAACAGCATTAGAAAAACTGAAAAGAGATAAAAAAGCAAGTATTATCTATAATACAAATAGTCACTAAGCAGAAGCTGAAAAAAATTGATTCCAAAACCTTTGAAGCTAGAGAACTATTCTCTTATACAACTCAGAAAAGAAGATGAATAAATCACTAGTAAGAAAAAGTGAAGTTACAGAAAAGTCTTTGAAGTGCACTTTAGAGATATTATTTCCATGTTTCTCCGTTTTACATGTAACATGGTGTGAAGACTCTTGACAAAATTGTATAAATTGGGAGAATATATGGAAATCATTTAGTTCCACCTTATTCTTTAAGATATGAAGAAATAGAAGTTCAAAGATTTTTTTTTTCCTAATAAAAAAGCAACCTAACTTTCTGGTTCCCAATCGTGTGTTATGTGTACACCTATGCAACATTTTAAAATAATAAATGAATGTGATTACATTAAATAGATGAGTACTTTCCATTTCTACAACAAATATAACTGTAATCATGGAAACCTAGCTCTGAACCACTCGGCCAATGAAATCAACTGGTCTACCGAGATTCAGCATGGGTTTGAGACAAAAGGAGAAATCAATCCTTTAAAAGCGAGCCCTTAAAAAGTGGAGATCGTATCATACCAGACAACATTATTTCCCAGAATGCATAAAAGGAAAAACCACAGAACGTAGAGGCAAAGACAAAGAATGAGATCTGGAAAGAGTGACAACGATGACAAGGTTCACACTTCATATACCGAGGGTCCATTAGGGCAGAAGAGCTGGGTGAAAGGATTGTGTTTGGAACTTCCTTTGACCTCACCTTGTTCGGTTTGTGTTACTAAGAAGGCATTCAGGTTTGGATGACAGAAAGCCAGTATGTCAAACAAGGACTAATGCTCACAAGAAGAATGTAAGGAATGAACCATCTTCTGCAAACTGAGAGAACAATGAAAGGTTTATTTGTCCTCTGCAGAGTGAGGGACAGGCTGAAGGTGAGTGCTTGCCTACGGTTGCAGCTTTCAAAGGCATTATTCTTTCAAAAGTGGTGTATCAAAATAATTCCCTCACCCCCCTGCAAAAAAAAGTTCAATGGAACTTATTAATGTCCAGTAGAGAAAGAAACTATGGGGGTCGACACACCTGAGTTGAAATCCCAATCCATTATTTCCTGGCTATGTGGCCTTGAGTCAAGCCCTTAATTATTTTAAACATCAGTTTCCTCCTTCAGTTTGGAGATAACACACATCCACAGTCTCTTACCTGAAGTCCTTGTTACTAGATTTCAGAATTTTTTTTACGTTATAACATATCGTGCATATATTGAATTTTATAGAACATGCTTAAATGTCTAGTGCAGCACTTAGTAAGCAAATACTGGTATTCCTTCAGCAAAATCTATCATTAATGCACTGAATGAGATAAATAAACTGTATTAATATTTTCATGGCATTCAAGTCAGGTATTGTCACAAAATTAGAGAAAGAACTTTCCAATACAGAACCTTCTGGGTTTTGACATCATGAATACGGCATTGGATTGGTGACCTATAAATATATTCCCCATAGAGTGACTGTGAGACATAAATAACATAAAGAATAGGTGTTCGTATGACTATCTAGGGTGGATTATAAACGGGTCCCCGTGGAATCCAAGTACAAGCAAGGAGAATCTTTGCTGGGCATAAGCTCCCTTTCCTAAGAAAACCAACACCCAGTTGCCACGTGACCTGAGACACACAGTCGGGAAGGAGCATAGAGTTCCTGTTTCTTTCTTCCACTCGACACTCTCTTCAGTGCCCTGCGGTAGCTGGCTTTTCTGCAGTTTGAGAAGGAGAGGAGGGGAGAGAGGACATATCAACAGTGCTTTCTTTCCGAAAAAAACTCCACCTACCCCCTTTTCCCTCACTCCTCCTGCAGCCCCCTGTGAAGAGGAAAGCACTCTGTACTGTGCTTCATAGTTTTAAAGCAACATTGGCCTACGATGATTTCTTTAATCATTACACTAGCCAATGAGCAGGAAAGGCTTAATCTACTGTTTGCAGTTAGTGTCCAGACTGAGGTCTCACACTTTCTGTATCCCCTCTGGGAAAATGACATCATCCTGGGAACTTATTTGCCTCATATCACATCCCTCCCGGGGTCCAGGAAGACCTCTATCTCGTCTTAGTTCAAAGCTTGTGTCTGCCATTCCAAGCAACCCACTAGTTTCCTGTTTCTAATCTGAAGAACACCTCCATCCCTGCTCAGTGACTCATTCAAAAGCATCCCACACACATCCCATCTTCAATCTCCCTGGATATCCACCTTCCAGAATTCTATTACTATGGGTTTTACAATAGAAAATTGCTTCACAGTTTCAGCAGCAAAGGCAGTCATTCAGCTACCGCAGTGAGCAAGGATTTGTTCTTTCATGGCTCTTATGCAGTTTAGCAGTCGTCATAGACGCAGACAGTATCAAATCTGTCATTTATATACCCCAAAACACTGCATGGAGAGGTAGTTTGATTTGAATCTAAATTCTAATTTCTAAAAGCCCCAGAGACATGACTGAGACAAGGGTTTGGGGGAGAGAACAATTTCCAAGGAAAAGCAACCACTCATACAAATACCTTAAAACTTAAACATATTTCTTAAACATTTTATTTAAGTGGCCACAGTAAGTCAAGACAGGAGTTACAAATTTCAAATATTCCAGTAATTAAGAACAGGTCGGTTGGCTTAGTGGCTTATGCCTGAAATCTCAGCACTCTGGGAGACCACGGAGGGAGGATCACTTGGGCCCAGAAGTTCAAGACCAGTCTGGGCAACATAGCAAGACCTTGTCTCTACAAAAAAAATCAAACAGTTAGCTGGGTGTGATGGTGCACATCTGAATTCCCTGCCACTTAAGAGGCTGAGGTGGGAGAATCACCTGACCCCAGGAGTTTGAAGCTGCAGTGAACAGTGATTGTATCACTGCCCTCCAGCCTGGATGACACAGTGAGATCTCAACTCAAAAAAAAAAAAGGCAAAAAGGAGAAAAAAAAAAAACCCAGCCTATTACAGCTGCTATCACTTTTGCTTAAATTCAAAACTCAACAACTGTGTATATGTGTATGTTTTCCTGTGGTTTGCACGTGTGCATACACACCTCATGCTTAGATGTATTTAAACACATTAAAACATAGTCTGCTCCTATATTGTTCGAACGAGTTATTGTCTCAGGTAGCAGAGTCATCTAAGTATCTTTTACAAGAAAGATTAACATTTGTTGGCAATTTAACCCTATTTTTATTATTTCATAGGTCATCATTTTGATCTGATACTAAACTTGACTTGTGGGCCCACCATCCTTATACATGCTATTCACATAGCTTCTTTCTTCCACATTATCTAATGTGGTACTATATGGCTACTGGTCCTCAAAACACCAGGTGGTGAACACTTGGAGAATTCAAGATGCTGTTACCATGGGGATAAGATGCTGGCCCTTCTGAGTGCAATCAACACGCTTCCTCTTTCCGAAAAACTATTTCCACCGGAAAATAAATGAGCTTAGATTGAAGCTTTTAGTTTTAAGATAATGACTATTTTCTTAAAACTCTGTATTTAATAGAGTAGAAGTTGGCAACAGAAAAATATTTAGGAAGGCCTAGTTTTCGAAAACTTCTGACTTTTGCTTTCTTCACTGGCTATTAGTAGGTAGGTGAAGGAACAAATTTAAATTTCTCAGGCTGTACTGTTCACATGCTTGTCCATTTTATAATGGTAGATTATGAAATGACCATAAATCATTTCTCCTTCTTTTTCTACATCCATTTGCACTTGACTTCACAGCTCTTGCTGCCAGAGTTGGAATCTATTTCTTCACTCCTTGAATATGGGCTGACATTGTGCCTTGTCTAACCAACAAGCAGAACTGAGTGTACCAGTTCCATTCTGTGGGCTCAAGAGCCCTGCATTCTTCCAATTTCTTACTTGGGATCCTGGTTAGCTTCCATGTGCACTTGCCTGGGCTGTCCTGAAGAAGTCTGAGGGCCCTGCATCTCAGTCATCATCTTCACCCAGCCTGCAGGCAGCCAACCCTCGGAAGCAGAGCTGCCTAGCCAACAGCACCCAGCTGCAGAGCAAAGAGACCAGAAGCACCACTGACCCACACGATCATGAATTAAACAAACTTAAATTTTTAAGACACTACATTTTCATATAGTTGCTATATAATAAAGAGTAGCTGTCCACTGTGTTCTTTATTTTATTTCATTTTATTTTGCATTCTATCAGTTTTGAATGACATTCTATCCAGTTTTGAATATTTGTAAATATTCCACTGGATTCTTCTTTTTTTTTTTCTCTGATTGAGTTCCTTGTAGATCGTAGATGTTAGGTCTTTGTCAGGCCACTGGATTCTTAAAACCAAAGATTAGCACATGCAGTCTGACTGGACCCCCTGATGCCCTTCCTTGTTGCAGCCATCTGTCATTCTTCTGGCCACTCCCTCTCTCCCCTTCTACTCACACATTAAAGGTAGATTAGGTTGGAGTGGTATGAATGCCTACGGAAAACTCCAAGCAGGGATGAACGGGTATAAACAGTCACTTGCTCTCCCTTTGACATAATTGGAAGGTAAATAGTTCCCTTTCATTTATGAATTCAGATCATTATATGCCAGATTCTGTAGAGCCAAGAAGAAAAAACTTACCCAGGTGAACAATCACTCCCAATTGCAGATTTACTGAATAAAATCACCCCCGCTCTTTCAAAGGCAGGATGAGTGCACTGCTATGAATTATATGGAGAAGACATGCTCATGGGAATGCATGTACACACAGGCATGACATACACATGAAATGAAAGAAAATCCCATGACTGCTATGTGTACAGCGTGCAAAGGAGATCATTATTTTTATTTTATTTATCAGTGGTTTGTGACTTCCCACATTGTGGATAGTATGGTTAAATTTAGAGTATCTTGGATTTTTAAACACTTAAAATGTTTTAAATGTTTCTAAAGCAACTCCTCCCCCAAAAAATAAATTAATGTTTTTGGGGTTTGTTTGTTGTTGTTGTTGTTGTTGTTTTTTGCTTTTCCCAACTCTGTGTATACCACCATCCCCTCTCCTTTCCCCTGCCATAGGGACACTGGGAGCTGTGTGCTGAGATGGTGACCCCACAAGTTGGAGGAACCAGAATCCCTGTGTCACTCTCATGAAGAAGAGCTCCCTGGAGCATCATCCGGCACACATTTGATGTTGTATGAGCAAGAAATAACTCATTGTTCTGTACATTAAGATTTTGTAACTGCAGCACAGCAAAGCATATCCTAATGAAGCATTCGGGGTACATGAGTATGCTGATAGAAAGGATCCTGCAGAAAGGATGAGGGCATTGGCCAGTGAGGGAGTGGACAGGGAGAGACAATTGCAGGAGCAATTTCCTAGAGTAGATTTCCTAGAGCACAAGCAAATGGGTTGCCCTAGCTGGACATGTGACTGATTCATCCATTTTTACAGACAAGATGACAGAGTTGATGGGTTCAGAAGTCAGGATGTTGGTAGATTTAGTGAAGGAAAATCATGCAGTTCTTTTTTGATTCCTTCGATTTGGGCCAGAAGAAAGAAGCAACTCACTGGCTAAAATGTAAAGGAGATTGGAAGTCTGAGGACCATGAAGATGGTATAAACCAGTTTTCTCAAAAAAAGGAGAGTCAGTGACAGAAGGAATGTCGAGAATGAGATGACCCAGCATGGACTGCGTAGAGATTATTTTCCTTTAGCCATACTTTGCCACTTGGCCACACTTCATCTAACAGGAGAGTTGGTTATACCCAAGATCAAAGTTTCGCCAGGCAAAACTTATAACATATCACAGAGAGATAAGAGGCCAGAAAATTAAAGAGGTATAGAAGTTGGCCATAAAATCTGAGCTGAAAAGGAGAGGTGAGGCCACAGGATACTAGAGGAACGTGTTAGATTGCCAGAACTGCTGTAACAAAATATCACAGACTGGGTAACTTAAACTTAACAGAAATTTGTTGTGTCACAATTCTGGAGCCTGGAACCAAGACCAAGGTGCCAGTAGGACTGGTTTCTTCTAAGGTCTCTCTCTTTGGTTTGTAGATAACCATCTTCTTCCAGTATCTTTACATGGTCTTCACCTGCTCTGTGCTAATTTCCTCTTTTTTATAAGGTCATATTAAATGCCCTCATTTTAATGTAATAACCTTAAAAAGGTTATTCTATCTCCATTTCCCAGGCATAGTGGGTGGCTCATCTCTGTAATTCCAGCCCTTTGGGAGGTGGAGGTGAGAAAACTGCCTGAGCCCAAGGGTTTGAAACTAACCTGGGCAACTTAGTGAAACCTCATCTCTACAATAAATCAAAAAAGTTAGCCAGATATAGTGGTGCACACCTGCAGTTCCAGTTACTTGGAAAGCTGAGGTGGAAGGATCGCCTGAACCCAGCAGGCTGCAGTAGCTGTGAGCATGCCATTGCATTCCAGTCTTGTTGACAGTGAGTCTCTGACTCAAAAACAAAAAAATGAACAAATAAAAAAACTCTGTCTTCAAAGGTAGTCACATTCTGAGGCACTGTGGCTTGGGACTTCATCATATGAATTTGGGGTGGGGGACACAATTCATCCATAACAAGAGGGTTTAGCTGGAAGAATACATGTGATGATCAGTCAGTACATGAAATGCTAAACATTGAGGTTTTGTAGGCAAAGATCTAGAGTATAATCAAAAGAATGGGTGTCAGAGGTGGAAAAAAAAAGACAAGATATTTTGAAATGAAAAAGTCAGTAACAAGATATGGGATAAATTGTCATTGTGGATATTGAAGTCACCAAGAATAATGACAGAAGCCACAGGAGAAAAATGCTGAAAGCCAAAACATAGTAAGTGCTAAAATCTTTCATCAATGTGTGGGCTCAGAGGAAGGGAGGGGCTGACCAGAGGGATGACATGCTTGTGATAAGGGAGGGTATCAGGTGGTCCAGTCAAACGACATGAGCTTTAAAGGAACTGAGATGTTGGGAGAAGCGAGGAAAGCAAGAAAAAAACCTCATTCTAGAAGAAGAAATGGTGAGCAAGGGTGTACTATCTTGCTTTAAAGACCAGGAATACATGGGGTGCAGGAGAGAAAAGAGCCACCACTTGAAGACTACAGGAAAGCAGTGTCCTTAAGAAAAGCAAAACTTACTTAGAATAGGAAGATGGAGGGAAATTTAAGAGGAGAGTTTGAAGAAATGGGATTTTTAAATCTCAGATGGAGACAGACATTACTAACGATCACCAACGCCATTCTCCTATCCTTTCACAGAGAAGACAGGATTTTTCCACCCCGATATATGTAGGCGGAGTCACCTGAATATTTCTGGTAGAGAAACATGAGACATGTTGTGCATCACGTCTAAGGTGAGACAGTGAAAAACAAGTCTCCCATTTCATTCTAACTCCCTTGAGGTCACCAAGAAGGCTTCATTTCTAGATGTTTGTGATAAAAGATTGTGGAGCCCTTGTCAGCTTCCTCTCTGGATGACTCTGCAGTGCAGACCCCTGACCAACCAATACTGAACATAAATTGTAAGTGAGAAATGGACCTTTATTTTATAAGGGACCAATAGTATTTGGGGGTGCTTTGTGTGTGAGTGGTTGATTTCCTACCACAGTAAAACCTAGCCTCTCCTGACATAAACACACCATAAGGAGTTTTACAGTAGACAGTAGAATTTCTGGGGAGGGAGACTGGGACTCATCAGAGAATGTGCACGGCCATATTGAGGATGAATATAAGGGTCTTGTGGCTGGGGGGTGAGTGAGAGGCATGGATTTCTTACAGTAACTGAGGAAAGTGAGGATGCAGACCTCAATGACATCTTAGAGAAAGATCAATGGTTAGGTATAATTGTAGCCTCTGTCAATGGGCCTCTTGGACACGTGTTAGATTGCTAGAGCTGCTGTAACAAAATATCACAGACTGGGTAATTTAAACTTAACAGAAATTTTTTGTGTCACAATTCTGGAGCCTGGCAGTCCAAGACCAAGGTGCCAGTAGGATTAGAGAGATGGGAAATGTCATCAGGAGTGAGGGGCAGAGGGGATGCCACAAGGAGCACACAGAGTCCTGTGACTGGCTCCTCCTACTTCCAATATTCTGTCGCTGGCAAATGGGTGATGTTACTGTGATTTTCTTATTTAAAGAGATTTTACAGGACAAATGCTCCTTGGAACACACTCTGGAAAATTCAGGTCCAGAAGCACATTGGATTAAGCATCAATCATAGACTCTCTTGAAAATAAAAATTAAAAAAAAAACCAGACGAACACCATAAAAAGTGTGTTTTCTGTGTTGAGAAAATAATTTTCCTGGAAGGTACTCTCAGATCTTCTTCACTTTACGAGGAAAGTGTCCATCTTACTTATAAAGGCAACAAATTAAATAAGGGGGCCCAGAAGTGTCCACAAAAACCAATTATCCAATGCCCAGGCCTCGAGGGTGAGATAAGTCGTATGCCAGTGAGCAGGCAAGTCCAGAGAATGTAAACAAAGTATATCAGGCAACGCAAAGAAAGGAAATGCATTGTATACGAGAAAAGGAAGTGGGTGACACTGAAGACACAGCCAAACTCCCCAGATGGAGGGCAGGAATGGGAGTGGAGGGAGAAGAAGCAAGATCAGGAGACACACTAGCAGGGTACAGAACAGAGAGCTTCCTTCAGGGGCTATGCTTTGAAGAAAAACCACAAAGTCACAAAGAAAAAATAATGTAAGAAAAGAAGCAGAAAAGTTCAGAATTAGCAAGTCCTTTCAATGTCTACCCATTGTGCACACCACATTCATAAGAAAAAACTAGAAGTTCAGGCATCATGGCTCACGACTGCAATCCCTGCACTTTGGGAGGCCAAGGCGGAGGATTGCTTGAGCCCAGGAGTTCAAGATCAGTCTAAGCAACATAGTGAGACCTTGCCTCTACAAGACATGAAAAAATTAGCTGGGCTTGGTGGCATACGCCTGTACACCCAGCCTTTTGGGAATTAAATGTGAAAGGATTACCTGATCCCAGGAGATTGAGACTGCAGTGAGCCATGATCATGCCACTGCACTCCAGTTCGGGTGACAGAATGAGACACCGACTCAAAAACAAAAAAAAAAGGAAAAGGAAAAGAAAAAAAAAGACTAGGAGACAGTGAATCAAAAGAGGAAAATTGATAGAAACAGAGAAGTAATATGCAAAGGGACACAGGCTTTCGAGACAGGTCCGACATTTTCTAAACCTTGGTTTTCCCACTGATTAGTCAATGACTTCAATCTCGGTCTCCTCTTCTGTAAAATGGCTGTGACAATCATATTTACTGCTTGGAGTTGTTATAAGAATTAAATGAAATGGCACCTGGAAAGGATCAGCAAACTATATGCTACATAGAGAATGCTGCAGTGAAAAATAATTCTCATTCCCAGACACTGAGATGGAATGTTTAGGTACCTTCAGATGGCTAGAGAATATTTACTAGCTCTCAGTATGAGAGAAGACTATTGGTCTAACTTAAACTCAGTCTTGTGTATTTTATGCTTCATTGAACCACTCCACAGTAAATTCAGATAATAGTTCATCTACATGGTAAATATTCTCTCTTGCTACAAATCAAATCAAAGTAAAGAACACAAAAATGACACTGAGAAATGAAGAATGTCTAAATCCCAGGGGACCCTGGTGATCATCTGATCATTAGCCCGAAGCCCAGGTCAGAAAGCAATCCCTGATTATGCCAACTACTTCCCTACCTGCTGGCAGGAAAACTTGAGTATATGGATTCAGGAAATTCTTTCAATGATTGATGCCTTCCTCCCTCCTTTAAAAAAAAAGTAACCACTGTTGGTACAGAGAAGACAAGGCAAGAGGAACACCTAGCAGGAAGGGCTGCCATGAAACATTTCCTTAAGGCTGTGCTTTTGCAGGATGAACAAATCCGTGAGGCGCTCTTTGAGAGCAGGGTCAATATCCACTCTTCTAAGTATGGTCAATATATAGCACCCACTACAAGATCTAACTAACAAAATGATGGCAAAAAAATCTTGGCTGATTGGTGGAATGTTTTAATGAACAATAGTCTGGGGGTGACACATATTCCTTCAGGTTAGGCTAACCCTTTTCTATTCCTTTGATTCAAAAATGTTTATTAAAAACATGTTGTACCCAGACCATGTATGAAGTAAGTCCTGATCATAAAAAAGAATGAAATCATGTCCTTTGCTGCAACATGGATGAAGCTAGAGATCATCATCCTTAAATGAACTGACTCAGAAACAGAAAACCTAACACTACATGTTCTCACTCACATGTGGGAGCTAAATGGCCACAAAGATGGAAATAATAGATGCTGGGGAGACCAGTAAGGGAGAAGGGGATGGAGGTTAGTGTCCAGAAACTATCTATGGGGCACAGAATGTTCACTACCTGGGGAATGGGCCACCTGAGACCCAAACCCTACCACTACACAATATGTCCATGTAATAAATACACATGTGCACCCCCGAATCTATAACAAAAAATATTTTTCTAAAAAAGAATTAAGGCCTGAGGTTACAAAAATAAGAATATATTCTTTTAGTTTGCTAGTACTGCCATAACAAAGTACCACAGACTGGGTGGCTTGAACAGAGGAAATTTACTTCCTCACAGATCTGGAGGCTGAAAGTCCAAGATCAAAGTTTTGACAGGATTGGTTCATTCTGAAGGTCATGAGGGAAGGATCTAATCCAGGCCTCTCTCCTCAGCTTCCAGATAGTGACTTACATTCTCTGGACTTGCCTGCTCAGTGATATATAATTTAACTCACCCTCAAGGCCTGGGCATGGGATAATTGACTTTAGGTGTCTTTGTATGTCTTCCCTGTATGTGCGTCTGTGTCCAAATTTTCTCTTCTTATAAGGACACCATTGAAATTGAATTAGGGCTTACCCTAAATGGCCTCATTTTAAATTAAAAGATCCTATATCCAAATATGGTCAAGATTGAGGGTTAGGACTTCAACGTATAAATTTTGGGGGGATGAGGGGGGTAAAAATCTGCACATAACAGATATAGCTCATGTTTGATTGTTCATTGAGATGCCCAGAGGAAAGTCTGGGATGGCAAAATTGTTGGTGCTATCCAGCATTTGTCTTTATAGTCCTAGTTCTCAGTAATGAGCTCGCCTTTTTAATATTCAAACTACATTCATAGTAAGTTCTCCGTTAAGAAAATTCTAAGCTCTACTAACTAGCCCCTCTGTTAGAGAATTACACAGGCAATCTATATGTTCAAAATCTTATAGAATTAGAAATCATTTGTGGCTAAATTTTGCCCGGAAATATGCATGTATATAGGAGATAAAATAGTAGTGAAGTAACCATGTGGGTCCATTCCAGAAAGACCAAGTTAGTCATATACTATCTACACTTCTGTTTTATCTGTATAATTCTCACTGAGCAAGCTTATTTCTCATAGGACGCTGGTCTCTGTTCTTTGTTTCCAACCTAGACTGGGTCCCCACAGCCCAGACATTGAGAACAGTAAGTCCACATGCTAAACAAATTTTCTGCTGAAATAATTACATTAATTATTACATATTAAGCCAAAGGCATAAGCATCTTCAAAGCAAACTACCACTAATCTGCTAATTCAATGAATGACATTCATACAGTGTTATTAAGGACCACTTACCTATCAAAAAACATCTGGTATGTACATAGCATTCCATTTCAAGCTGATAAAGTCTACTCACTTGCTGCAGATCAGTTTCTCGTAAAGTTTAGGGCTAATTTCCACTTCTGTCTGAGCAATGTCAAAAAAAGTCATGGAGGAAAACAGAGTCAGAGCAAGGAAGTCAGCCCCATTCTCTCCTTTCATTCTCATAAATACGTGCATTGAAGAGGAACTTAAGATCGGTGTATTTTACAATTATAAAGGCTAATAGAGCTTTTTAAAAAATTGTTTTGGTCCATGAAACCTAAATTTCTAACTACTCTACTAGACACATAAGGTATACAGCTGGTTGGAGATTACTATTCTGTGGTCATCTTATTATTTACAACATAGAACATGAGCATAGTAAATTTACCAACATCCCTTTTCCCCAGCAGATTCATATAATTATCTTAAATATCCTGCTTCAGTTAATAGCATAAAAAAGGAAATGTCTTAGAACCATCCTTTACTCTTCTTTCTCTTTTACTTTCCATTTCTACTTAATCCCTGATTCTTTTGATACTATCATGCTCACTCAACTGTATTAGCTTGCTGCCATATGTCAGAAGCTGGCTAAGCGTTGGGAAATAAAGACATATAAGAAATGGTTCCTTCTAACAGAAGCTCATAAACTAGTTGGAAAGGAAAGTCAAAGATCATTACAGCCATGGGGCTATGATTGAACTTTATTCAGGGTGTTTGGGAAGCTCAGAAGCAGTATGTTTAAAGGACTTTTAAAGTACAGAATTACATAAGGGCCTGGTTGGGATAGGGGAAGAAAGTAGGGAACAATGTGGAGAGGTAATTTGAAGAATATGAAAATGCACACACACAAAGCCACATGACATATTTGAGGAACAGCCAAATTGCAGGATGGTTGGAACAGTCTGTGATGAATTCACAGAAGATAAAATTATGTGACAAAGCAGGAAACAAATAAAGCGTGTGAAGTTATGGGTGATCTATTAAAGGTTTCTAAGTAGTGACATAATCAAACATCTTTCCTAGAAAACCTGCTCTTGCCGCCTTGGGTAGGTTAGATTAAATGGATAAATGCAGGAATGCTGAGGGAGAGAAATCAGATAGAAGTGACTGGATGAATGTAGAGGGGAAAAAGAGAAAAATATCTTAACCTACCGCCCCCATTCTCCTCATCATCTGCTAAAAATAAGGGTGAAAATGTAGATTTTTTTAAAAAATCAGAACACCATTACATAAATTTGGGTGTACAATAGCTATTTCAATCAGACATTGTATTAGTTGACAAAACAGCCATAGAAACATCATATTGAACAATGTCAGTAGTACAGTATAATGATAAAAATATGGACTTTGGTATGCAATGGATCTTGGTCTAAATTTTTCATTGGTATAGACATAAGCAGGTTACTAAAGTTTACTAAACATCAGTTTCTTCATCAAGCAAATGAGATGAATAATCATACCAATCTCTTAAGAGTTATTGTAAGAAATAAGTGGGATAATTCATACTCTTAGCACAGTACCAGGCACACAGTAAGCAATCTACAAAGAGCAGCTACTTTTATACCAGGTTGCCTCTGTCATAAACTTCAATGAACTACTGAGGAGAGTCCTGGTCTGAAACATCTGGGTCTATATTTTATTAGTTATGTATCCTCAAATAAGTTACTTTATATCTCTGAATTTTAATTTCCTCTAATCAATGGAGATAAAAATTCTTGTCCTATTTAGGTAATAAGGTTGTTTTTGATCTGAGATAATATAGGTGAAAGTAGTTTGAATATTCTAAAGTGGTAAATACATACATTATTTATGGTCTGACCTTGATATATTTTACTCTGGGTGACTTGGACCACACAGAAATAATTATGAGCTGCAATATAGAAATGGGACCAGAATAACACTGGGTTCAGATGGACTAACCTGTAACCCAGGGCCAGCCACTTACCTGCTTAGAGCCTCCACGTTCTCATCAACAACTTAAGGGGGCAGGTTTTACACCCTCTAAACCATTTTATTGCAGCATCAATGGTCTCATTCTCTTCTCCAATAAAACAATATTCCACATTTTTTATCTGGGTCATAAACTCCACTTTGAAATGAAGCAATGACAGGGTTTACTGTGGGTCAAGAATCTTTCTAACATAGAGTCAATGCAGTCTCACATTATTTAATTTTTCTTATGCTTTAATCTATGATGATATCCAGAAATGAGCAGATTAAATGCAATTATCCCACTGGAACACACTTATCAGTCTTCATCCTGAAAGGGATTTATGTAGCCCATTTGACCAAAAGAAAGATTCTGGGAAAACAAACAAAAAAACAGAGAAAAAGTAGCTGGTATTAAAATTCATCCAAGAACAAGGAACATGAGACTTACTATTTTTTACTATTTTCTAGACAAATATAAAATATAGTGATTTGCTATTACTGCCTTTCATTCAAGTTTCATCTAACTGCAACAAATTGTTTTCCCATAGACAGTGTAATCAGAAAAGTTAAAAAGGGAAAAGACCAATGGTAGATAATGCTATGAAAAAATGACTTTTCATATGACACCAAACTCTGCCATTCTGTTCTGAGGTTCCAGAGCCTGAAACTCTTGAAAGAGAGGTTTCTTGGCTGATGTCCTAGTGGTCTGTCATTTGATCACCCCTCCTAAGATGGAGTCATGTTAAGAAAAATTCTCTTCCTCACTGATAACTTCTTGTGTCAAATTACAATGGATCAAGGATGGTCTCAAACCCAGGGGAAAACTGCATACAATTTTATTGCTGTTGATATTGTTGCTTATTTTGAGTCACTTCTTTAATGAAAATCACTGTTCTCAAAAGAAAAAAATGGCAAAACAGTTCATTTAAAGCAGATTTTTGACTTTAGTACTATTACATTTCGGATCAGATAATTCTTCCCTGTGAGGGACTGCGCTATGCCCTAGGAGGTAGTTAACAGCATCCCTGGCCTCCGTCCACTAAACACCAGGAATATTCAACCACCCTAGCCATGATAGTTGAAAATGTTTCCAGGCATTGTGAAGTGTCCCCTGGGAAGACAGAATTACTCTCATTTGTGAGCCACTGATTGAAAGAAAGTTCACACAAACTTGTCCAGTTCCAAACCTGTGTCACCTCACCTGTCACTGTCACACTGAGACCATCCTTGATCCATTGTAATTTGACACATGAAGTTATCAGTGAGAAAGAGAATTTTTCTTAACATGACTCCTTCTTAGGAGGGATGATCAAATGACAGACCACTAGGATATCAGCTAATAAACCTCCCTTCCAAGAGTTTTACAAGGAACTCAAATGTGCTGAAAAGAAAAAAACAAACAACCCCATTATAAAATGGGCAAAAGATATGAACAGACACTTCTCAAAGGAAGACATTCGAGCAGCCAACAGACACATGAAAAAATGTTCAACCTCACTAATCATCAGGGAGATGCAAATCAAAACCACACTGAGATACCACCTAACTCCAGTCAGAATGGCAATTATCAATAACTCAAAAAATAACAGTTGCTGGAGAGGGTGTGGCAAAAAGGGAACACTTCTACACTGTTGGTGGGAGTGCAAACTAGTGCAACCTCTGTGGAAAACAGTATGGCGATTCCTAAAAGCTCTAAATATTGACCTCCCATATGACCTCGCAATCCCCCTACTGGGAATATACCCTGAAGAACTCAAATCACTCTATAAAAAAGATACCTGCATACGTATGTTTATCGCAGCATTGTTCACAATAGCAAGAACCTGGAAGCAACCATGCTGTCCATCAAGAGAGGACTGGATTAAAAAATGTGGTACATTTACACGATGGAATACTACGCAGTCATAAAAAAGAAGAAAATCATGAATTTCGCAGCAACCTGGATGGAACTAGAGTCTATAATTCTGAGTGATCTCTCACAGAAACAAAGATCTGAGTATCACATGTCCTCACTCATATAGTGGACCTTGACCATCCAACATAATACTATAGGAAAATGATTGACAGTGGTGGGAAACTATGGGGGGGAGGGAAGAAGATGGGATTAACGGTAGTAAATATTTGTCTGGGGATGAGGAGACACCTCTTATCGACAAGGGTGCCTGAACAAAGCATATTTGTATACCTAACCCTTAACTGTACCCCACAATATCATAATAAAAAATATGATTAAAAAAAGAAAAGGAAAGAAAAGGGTGGGGAACTCTCAGAGCTTTGCTCAGAAACCAAACATTTAAGTTTATTTTAAACCCTTGCTCTGTGCTTCGGATATTAGGATTTCTGTTTTCAGTATTGTGTAAAGATTTAAAGATAAGACACCTCTTTTGATATTGCTAGTTTTGTAAATACTGACATGACTTCTTGTGTTTTTTAAATCATCTACTGAAACTAATTAAATAGCCTTGGATTTATTATTTAAAAAAAAAAAGAAAGTAAGGGAAGAAGTAGACCCAGGAAGAGAGAACAGAAGGAAGGGCCTACAGACGAAATGTGGGGTCTACAATTTCCTAAGGAGATTTACACAAACTCATTTAGCCACAGTCAATGTAGGGTTAACATGGAGAAAATCCATTAACAATGGCAAACTATCTCTACAATAAATCAAAAATTAGCCGGGTGTGGTAGCGCGTGCCTGTAGTTCCAGCTACTTGGAAGGCTGAGGTGGAAGGATCGCCGGAGCCCAGCAGGTCGAGGCTGCGGTGACCAGGAGTGGCCACTGCACTCCGGTCTAGGTGACAGAGTGAGACTCCAACTCAAAAATAAATAAATAAATAAATAAATATAAAAATGTTAAATTTGCAAAAAAAAAAGGAAAGATTTGCTAGGATTCTTAGCACCACACAAAGGATATAAAAAACAGGACTCCTGAGACTAAAAAAGTGTGTGTGTGTGTGTGTGTGTGTGTGTGTGACTGTGTGTGTGTGTGTGCAACTGTGCATGTGTGGTATATGTGTTTGTATGTGCATGTGTGTGTGTATCTCTATTTCCTGTTTTGATATATAGACTCTAGAGGACTATTTCTTTCTTTGCCATCCTACCTTCTCTCTCTTCCCCACCACCTTTATAATGATCTCCTCCTATGTGCTTTCTCTTTATGTCTTTGTTTAACTTTATCCTCCTAAAAAAATCTTGGAAGTTAAAATTTGTGATTAAAAAAAAAAAAACTCTGGAAAGAAACACCAGGAATTATCAGAGTATTTGCCTCTGGAAAAGGCAGGCTGGGTAGGTAAGGCTCACTAGACTTATTTTTACTATACTCTCTTTCATGCTGTTTGACCATTTTATAATTTGCATGAATTTGTTTTCAAATTTAAAGAACTAGCTACAGAAATAAGTTTAAATTATGATCTGTACAGACAATACGCAGGGTAATATGGTTTTAAATTAGAAGACAGCTGCCAAAACTGATTTACCCTATAGACAGAATAGTAGTCATGTGGGACCATGATTTGAAAGTCCTAATATTGTTCCTCAATGAGAGCACAGCTACTTGCTTGTAGTGATGCCAAGAAAATACAATTGGCTTGTGACAGATAGCAGGTGCACCTCGAAACCTATATAAAATAGAATTCTAGGTTCCCATATGAAGGCTAGGTAGTGGTATTCCCAGTAACCCCTTACTTATGAGAAGATATTCCTAAATTTTTGCAATAATTCAATCTAATGCCTTGAATTGTATTTGCTCTATTGGACAAGGACTTTCACATTATGTAGTGTAACTGGATTAACCATGAGTTCACTGTGACTCACTGACTAAGAACTATATGTCATGTAAATGCAAAATAATTGAAATACATTTTAGCTCCTGATAAATAATCAATACGCCACGTATGTTTGTACTGGTTTAGAAAATTCAATGCATATTTATTTAAGGCCTACTCAATACCTGGTGCTGTGCTAGGACTGGGGAATATAATGTCAAATCTGACAGAGCCTGGACCCACTCTTCACAGAGGATACCATTAGTTGAAATGTGCAGAGAATTTTAACTTGGAGACTTTATACACTTCTGTAAAATTTTCATTTATAATGAGTGTTTACTTTCCTTTTAATGTTAAAAAATCTTAAAAGCAAAAGATGGCATTTATTAAGATAAAGCAAGGTATCCCAATTTTTTAATATATTTTCCATATAAAAATTATTCCAAAAAATGCTCCCTCAGAAAAAGTATGTGGTTAAATAAGTTTAGAAAACAGCATGCATTATTTAATATACATATATCTCTCTAGGGAAATATAACTAGATGAAAAATTCTGCTCACCAGAATTCCAAGGTGCTGCTTATTTCCACAGAAAGAAGAGGAAAGAGAAGGAATGGGGTGGGTGGAGGAGGAAGAGAAAAGGAAGGAAGAAAGGAGGAGGAAAAGAAAAAACAGTGGAGATTGCATTAAAATCCAAGGTTGTTGTCAAAGATACCAGGAACAGAATATATATAGAAAAGTTCTACAAAGGAAATGAGAAGAAAAAGAAGAAAACGTGTAGGGTGAAGAAACATTAAGAGGTGGAAGAAAAATTAGAATGAATGGATTAAGGAATAGGCAGAGAAACAGACAAATACAGAAAGAAGGATAGATTGACAGATGGATAAGGGGAAAGGGAAAAAGGAGAAAAGAAACTACAAGACCAAGAGAAGATGGATTTGGAGAAGCTGTTTTAATGATTATTAAAGAGATGCTCAGCCTTATAATTTACTATATAAACTATGTTTATCTCTTCAATAATACCTGATTAAGATCCACATTATTCCTTAAGGTGTCTGAAGTCAGAGTGGTGAGTTTGGGGAATGCATTGACAGTCAGAGGTAGGCTCCTAAGTAGGCCACCTGTGTTATTCCTACACCTATCAGGACTGCTAAGGCCCTGGAAAGTCTGGCTTTAAAGAAGCCTGGTTTTCTTTTTTCTTTCTTTTTTTTTATTTTCTATTTTGACTCAGAGGGTACATGTACAGGTTGGTTACATAGGAATATAGGAATATTGTGTGATGGTGAGGCTTAAGTTTCTTTCTTTCTTTCTTTCTTTCTTTCTTTCTTTCTTTCTTTCTTCTACCAACTCATCTTTGACAAAGCCTCCAACAACAACCACTGGGGAGAGGAGAACCTATTCAGTAAATGGTGCTGGGAAAACTGGCTAATCACATGTAGAAGAT